>SJXQ01011079.1:11498-120667 GCA_006408695.1 Aepyceros melampus | reverse complement strand
CATGATCCAGCGGATGTTGGTAATTTGATCTCTGGTTCCTCTGCCTTTTCTGAAACCAGCTTGAACATCAGGGAGTTCACGGTTCACGTATTGCTGAAGTCTGGCTTGGAGAATTTTGAGCATTACTTTACTAGCATGTGAGATGAGTGCAATTGTGCGGTAGTTTGAGCATTCTTTGGCATTGCCTTTCTTTGGAATTGGAATGAAAACTGACCTTTTCCAGTCCTGTGGCCACTGCTGAGTTTTCCAAATTTGCGGGCAAATTGAGTGCCAGCATTAGGGTCTAGTCTAATGAGTCAGCCCTTCACATCACATGGCCAAAGTATTAGAGCTTCAGTTTTGGCATCAGTCCTTCTAGTGAATATTCAGGGTTGGTTTCCTTTAGGATTAGCTGGCTTGAGCCCCTTGCTGTCCAACGGACTCTCATTTCTCTACCACCATGGTTTAAAAGCATCAATTCTTTGGTGCTCAGCCTTCTTCGTGGTCCAACTCTCACATCCATACATGACCACAGGAAAAACCATAGCTTTGTCTAGACAGACCTTTGTTGGCAAGGTGATATCTCTGTTTTTAATACACTGCCTAGGTTTCTCATGGCTTTTCTTTCAAGGTGCAAGCGTCTTTAAATTTCATGGCTGTGGTCACCATTTGCAGTGATTTTGGAGCCCTAGAAAATAAAGTCTGTCACTGTTTCCATTTTTTCCCATCTATCTGCCATGAAGTGATGGGACCAGATGCCATGATCTTTGTTTTTTGAATGCTGAGTTTTAACCCAGCTTTTTCACTCTCCTCTTTCACTTTCATCAAGAGGCTCTTTAGTTCCTCTTCACTTTCTGCCATAAGGTTGGTGTTATCTGCATATCTGAGGTTATTGATATTTCTCCCGGCAATCTTGATTCCAGCTTGTGCTTCATCCAGTCCAGCATTTCGCACGATGTATTCTGCATATAAGTTAAATAAGCGAGGTGATGATATACAGCCTTGACATACTTCTTTCCCAATTTTTAACCAGTCTGTTTTTCCATGTCCAGTTCTAACTGTTGCCTCTTGACCTACATACAGGTTTCTCAGGAGGCAAGTAAGATTGCCTGGTATTCCCATCTCTTTCAGAATTTTCCATAGGTTTTTGTTTTGTGTGTGTGTGTGTGTGTGTGATCCACACAGTCAAACACTTTAGCATTGTTAATGAAGCAGAAGTATATGTTTTTCTGGAATTCTCTTGCTTTTTGCATGATCCAGTGGATATTGGCAACTTGGTCTCTGGTTCCTCTGCCTTTTCTAATCCAGTTTGTACATCTGGATGTTCTTGGTTCACGTACAGTTGAATCCTATAGCTTGAAGGATTTTGAGCTTTACCTGGTAGAGATTTTCCCTAGCAGTCCAGTGGTTAAGATTTTGCCTTCCAACACAGGGAGTATAGGTTCCATCACTGGTCAGGAGATAAGATCCCACACGCCTAGCAGCCAAAAGAAACAAAACATAAAACAGAAACAATGTTGTAAAAACTTCAACATATAAAGACCTTAAATATGGTCCACATCAAAAAAAACAAAGGTAACTAAAATAGAAATATTTTAGGAGGAAAATTCCCCATTCAATGTAAATGGTCAAAGTGGTTATTCTTTGTGGACAAAGTGGTTATAAAAAAATTAGGCAGACACACATCAGGTGAAACGTGATACTTGATTGCAGTGGGAATTATAATGAAGAGCAAAATTTAATAACTTACATGTTGGCACTCAACAGCCAACTACCCTCTCTTAATCATCAGAGCAAAGAATGACGTATTCATAAAGAAATGTGTCAATGGGCAAGTGAAGGTCAAACCACACAGGCTCAGATGGTATTAATAGTTACAAATTTAATAATGAGACTCTCACTGACTTGCAAAACTTTTCAGAATTACAACTGAAATGCTGAATTTCAGGGGGTCATCATCTTATAAAGGATTACTGGCATTGCTTATGAGCGTTGAATTATTTCCCAGGGCAGTGTTATAATATGATGGTGTATCATCATCCATTTCTCTTTTTTAAATTAATTTTTTGGATTATAGTTGCTGTATAATGTTTACTTTCTACTATACAGTCTCATATATATAGTATATATTCTACTATAGTCTCTACTCTACATATATATCCTCCCTTTTGGACTTCTTCCCATTCAGTTCACCACAGTGCATTAAAAGTAGAATTCCCAGTAACCCACCAGGCTCCTCTGTCCATGGAATTTTCTAGGCAATGATACTGGAATGGGTTGCCATTCCCTTCTCCAGGGGATCGCCCTAACTCAAGGATTTGACCGTGTCTCTTATGTCTCCTGCATTGGCAGGCAGTTTCTTTACCATTAGCACCTTCTGGAAAGCCCAGTAGTGTGTATATATATATATATATGTCAACCCCAATCTCCCTATTCCTCCCACCACCCCACTTTGCTTCTTGGTATCCACACATTTGTTCTCTATGTCTGTGTCTCTATTTCTGCTTTGTTATTCTTCACATCTGCAGAAGTTTTTCTTCTGAGGCTAGAGACAATAAGATAATTCTTTTCCCCTGATGCTTACTTCTCACAAATTAAAATTCTGAAAACATTCTGAATACCTACAGGTGAATGACTGCAATGCCAGAGCATAAGCTAAGAGACTGATGCAGCTTCATTAGGTCAGAATGAATTACTGTCTCACTTCTGAACTGAATCACAACCCATGATAGGTTCTCTTGACAGGTAAAGGCAAGCTGGTCCAAAATGTATTTCAGTTTTAGTCAGACATAAACTGTAATGGGTTTAAATCAATAGAAGGCCAACAATTTATCATCAAAGGCATGGAGGATGGACTAGCATGTTTAGGAAAAAAAGCCAATTGATACCTCTTTGCAATAGTACAAAACCACAACCACCGCACAAATCCAAGCTGCCCTTCACCTCGAGGCCTTGGCACATGGAGTTCTTGGAACACCCTTCCCGATCACAAGTTTCTGATTAATGCAATTAATACAGGCTGGGAGATGAGCGCCACACACCAGAAAGAGGGTAAGACCCACAGGAGCCACAGTGAGATCATCTGGAGCATGCTCCCTCATGGGAAATGCCATTGTTTCTTAAGGCATCACTGAAAGCATCACCCAATGACAATTTTAATATCTGCTTAACCACAACTTGGAAAGCAAATAGCTATGTAGTGCTTCTAATTTTAGCTTCTGTAATTCTCAGGACCTTTTTTTTACTCTGTATAGCATTTTCTTTTGAGCGTTGCTGTGAGGAAATCACTAACCTTATAAAATAAAATCATAGAGTGTTGACAAATGTCACAATCTTCAGGAAACTGATCCAGTTGCTGTTTTTCACTCTTTTAATAGTACCATGTTTTACAGATTAGTGTATTTGGCACTGAGATTTCAGAATGATATATTTATTTAAAGAAGTGGCTACTTAAAACATGTTTATCTGTGTTTATGTTACTTTGTAAGTCTCCCAGTAACCAATGATACATTGTTCTTCAGAGGGAGAGGATCTTCCCTGATAGAACCTTGCATGAAAAAGCACAGCCTAGGCCTTTGCTTCTGTAGTTTTTTTTCCCTTTACCTTAGAAATACCATTTATTTGGTCTTGCATAAAAGACCTTGTATTTTAACCGCCTTTAGAGTGAGATTTTGTGTTGAAGTATTTTTGTTTAGTTTTGGTCTATTTATTGTCTACGGTTAATGTAATTTAATTAACCTGACCCCAAAGCATTAGTATTCTATTTTATTTGGAAACTGAAACATCTCAGTACCTTCTGGGAAGCCAAAAACTGACTAAAGATTTATTTTACCAAAGCAGCAAATTATTTGAAGATCAACTGAACTCAAGCAAGAGTGGAAAATGTGAGGATCAAAGAAGATTGTAAACATTGAAAGTGTAGGCAGGAAAGTATAAAATTTATCCAAATAGCCTTGTAAAATGTTTCTGGTTAGGGTTATAAAGGGCAAGCAATATTTTTGGACTACTATGGGAATTTTGCCAGTGTACAACACAAAACTTCCTTTGACACCAGTAAGAAATTTATAACCAGCTAAACTGTGGCCTCACTTATGTCTGATTTGTCTTTTTGAATATGATTTTTACTGTCAATCTATAGCATCCCATATTCTCTTAGCCTCTTTCTAGATAACTCTTAAATTTTTCAAGGCAAATTTTTTTTGGATTGGGGTGAAAACACTGTTTATGAAAGGAATTAAATTACCTGTACTAAAACAGTGATACCATTTTGCCCTGTCAAAAAGTTGTTTCTTGGTTCATTGTGAGTAGTTGACAGACCAGTGTGGTTCTCAAAATGTGGTCCCCAGACCAGCATTGCCTAGGGACCTTCCCTGGATCTTGTTGCTACTGCTGCTAAGTGACTTCAGTCATGTCTGACTCTTTGTAACCCCATGGGCTATAGGCCAACAGTCTCCTCTGTCCATGAGACTCTCCAGGCAAGAATACTGGAGTAGGTAGGCATTTACTTTTCTAGAGGACCTTCCCAATGCAGGGATCAAACCCTTGTCTCTTACATCTCCTGAATTGGTAGGCAGGTTATTGTTCAGTTCAGTTCACTTCAGTTGCTCAGTCATGTTCGACTCTTTGTGACCCCATGCACTGCAGCACAACAGGCTTTCCTGTCCACTGCCAGCTCCTGGAGCTTACTCAAACTCATGTCCATCAAGTCTGTGATGCCATCCAACCATCTCATCCTCAGTCATCCCCTTCTCCTCCTGCCTTCAATATTTCCCAGCATCAGGGTCTTTTCCAAATGAGTCAGTTCTTCCCATCAGGTGGCCAAAGTATTGGAGTTTCAGCTTTAGCATCAGTCCTTCCAGTGAATACTCAGGACTGATTTCCTTTAGAAGGACTGGTTGGATCTCCTTGCAGTCTAAGGGACCCTCAAGAGTCTTTTCCAACACCAAAGGTCAAAAGCACCAATTCTTTGGCGCTCAGCTTTCTTTATAGTCTAACACTCACATCCATACATGACTACTGGAAAAACCATAACTTTGACTGGATGGATCTTTGCTGCCAAAGTAATGCCTCTGCTTTTTAATATGCTGTCTAGTCTGGTCATAGTTTTTCTTCCAAGGAGCAAGCATCTTTTTATTTCATGGCTGCAATCACCATCTGAAGTGATCTTGGAGCCCCCTCAAAATAGCCTCTCACTGTCTGCATTGTTTCCTCATCTATTTCCCATGGAGTGATGGGACCAGATACCATGATCTTCATTTTCTGAATGTTGAGCTTTAAGCTAACTTTTTCACTCTCCTCTTTCACTTTCATCAAGAGGCTCTTTAGTTCTTCTTCGCTTTCTCCATAAGGGTGGTGTCATCTGCATATCTGAAGTTATTGATATTTCTCCCGAAATCTTGATTCCAGCCTGTGCTTCATCCAGCCCAGCATTTCTCATGATGTACTCAGCATAGAAGTTAAATAAGCAGAGTAATAATGTAAAGTCTTGACTTATTCCTTTCCTGATTTGGAACCAGTCTGTTGTTCCAGCTCTAACTGTTGCTTCTTAACCTTCATACAGATTTTTCAGGAGGCAGGTCAGGTGGTCTGGTATTCCCATCTCTTTAAGAATTTTCCACATTTTGGTGTGATCTACACAGTAAAAGGCTTTGGTGTAGTCAATAAAGCAGATTTTTTTTAATATTCTCTTGCTTTTTTGATGATCAAACAGATGTTGACAATTTGATCTCTGTTCTTCTGGCTTTTATAAATCCAGCTTGAACATCTGGAAGTTCACATACTGTTGAAGCCTGACTTGGAGAATTTTGAGTATTACTTTGCCAGTATGTGAGATGAGTGCAATTGTGCGGTAGTTTGAGCGTTCTTTGGCTTTGCCTTTCTTTGGGATTGGAATGAAAACTGACCTTTTTCAGTCCTGTGGCCACTGCTGAGTTTTCCAAAGCTGCTGGCATATTGAGTGCAGCACTTTCACACCATCATCTTTTAGGATTGAAATAGCTCAACTGGAATTCCATCACCTCCACTAGCTTTGTTCGTAGTAATGCTTCCTAAGGTCCACTTGACTTTGCATTCTAGGATGTCTGACTCTAGTCCAGTGTTCATACCATTGTGGTTATCTGGGCCATGAAGATTTTTTTTATATACTTCTTCTATGTATACTTGCCACCTCTTTTAATATCTTCTGCTTCTGTTAGGTCCATACAGTTTCTGTCCTTTATTGTACCCATCTTTGCATGAAATGTTCACTTGGTATCTCTAACTTTCTTAAAAAGATCTCTAACCATTCCCATTCTATTGTTTTCCTCTATTTCATTGCATTGATCACTTAAGAAGGCTTTCTTGTCTCTTCTTGCTATTCTTTGGAACTCTGCATTCACATGGATATATCTTTCCTTTTCTCCTTTGCCTTTTGTTCTCTTCTTTTCTCAGCTCTTTGTAAGGCCTCCTCAGACAACCCTTTTGCCTTTTTGCATTTATTTTTCTTGGGGATAGTCTTGATCCCTGCCTCTTGTACAATGTCATGAACCTCCATCCATAGTTCTCCAGGTACTCTATCAGATCTAATCTCTTGAATCTATGTGTCACATCCACTGTATAATCATAAGGGATTTGATTTAGGTCATACCTGAATGGTCTAATAGTTTCCCCTACTTTCTTCAATTTAAGTCTGTATTTGGCAATAAGGAGTTCATGATCTGAGCCACTGTCAGCTCCTGGTCTTGTTTTTGCTGACTGTACAGAGGTCCTCCATCTTTGGCTGCAAAGAATATAATCAATCTGATTTTGATATTGACCATCTGGTGATGGCCTTGTGTAGAGTCTTCTCTTGTGTTGTGGAAGAGGGTGTTTGCTATGACCAGTGCATTCTCTTGGCAAAACTCTGTTAGCTTTTGACCTGCTTCATTTTATACTCCAAGGCCAAATTTCCCTGTTACTCCAGGTATCTCTTGACTTTCTACTTTTGCAATCCAGTCCCCTATAATGAAAAGGACATCTTTTGGGGGTGATAGTTCTAGAAAGTCTTATAGGTCCTCATAGAACCATTCAACTTCAGCTTCTTCAGCATTACTGATTGGGACATAGACTTGATTACTGTGACATTGAATGGTTTGCCTTGGAAATGAACAAAGATCATTCTGTCGTTTTTGAGATTGCATCCAAGTACTGCATTTTGGACTCTTTTGTTGACTACTAAAGGGCTACTCCATTTCTTCTAAGGGATTCTTGCCCACAGTAGTAGATATAATGGTCATCTGAGTTAAATTCACCCATTCCAGTCTATTTTAGTTCACTGATTCCTAAAATGTCAATGTCCATTCTTGCCATATCCTGTTTGACCACTTTCAATTTGCCTTGATTCATGGACCTAACATTCCAGGTTCCTATGCAATATTGCTCTTTACAGCATTGGACTTTACTTCCATCACCAATCACTCCACAACTAGGTGTTGTTTTTGCTTTGGATCCATCTCTTCATTCTTTCTGGAGTTATTTTTCCACTGATCTCCAGTAGCGTATTGGGCACCTCCTGACCTGGGGAATTTATCTTTCAGTGTCCTATCCTTTTGCCTTTTCATACTGTTCATGGGTTTCTCAAGGCAAGAATACTGAAGTGGTTTGCCATTCCCTTCTCCAGTGGACCTTGTTTTATCAGAACTCTCCACCACAACTCGTCTGTCTTGAGTGGCACTACACAGCATGGCTCATAGTTTTATTAAGTTAGACAAGGCTGTGTTCCATGTGATCAGATTGGTTAGTTTTCTGTGATTGTGGTTTTCATTCTGTCTGCCCTCTGATGGATAAGGATAAGAGGCTTATGGAAGCTTCCTGATGGAAGAGACTGACTGAGGGGGAAACTGGGTCTTGTTCTAATGGGCAGAGCCATGCCCAGTAAATCTTTAATCCAATTTTCTGCTGCTAGTTGGGGCTGTGTTACCTCCCTGTTGTTTGACCTGAGGCCAAACTGTGGTGGAGGTAATGAAGAAAATGGCGACCTCCTTCAAAAGGTCCCATGCATGCACTGCTGTGCTCAGTGCCCCCAGCCTGCAGCAGGCCACCACCAACCCACGCTTCTACTGGACACTGCTGGACACCCATGGGCAAGTCTGGGTCAGTCTCTTCTGGGGTCACTGCTCCTTTCTTTTGGGTCCTGGTACACACAAGCTTTTGTTTGTGCCCCCCAAGAATCTGTTTCCTCAGTCCTATTTAAGTTCTGGCAGCTCTCTGGTGGGGTTAATGGCGACCTCCTCCAAGAGGGCTTATGCCATACCCAGGTCTTCTGCACCAGAGCCCCTCCCCTGCAGCAGTCCACTGCTGACCTGTACCTCCACCGGAGACACTTTTCAAACAGTTCTGGCTCAGTCTCTGTGGAGCCTCTGGGTCCTGGTGTGCACAACGTTTTCGCTGAGCATCTCTGGCAGGTATGGGGTTTGATTCTAGATGTGATTTTGCCCCTCTACCATCTTGCTGGGACTTCTCCTTTGCCCTTGGACTTGGGATATCTTTTCTTGGTGGGATCCAACATTCTCCTGGCTGTGGCTGTTCAGCAGCCAGTTGTAGTTTTGGAGTTCTCACAGAAGATGAGTGCTCATCCTTCTACTCCACCATCTTGCCACATCTTGTTAGAAATGTAAATTTGGTGGTTCCTCCCAAGACCTACTGAATCAGCCAGTGGACTAGAGTCCAGCAATATGATTCAGCAAGACGTTCAGGTAAAAAGGGCTTTCCAGGTGGCACAGTGGTAAAGAATCCACCTGCAATGCAGGAGGCCTGAATGCAACCTCCATCCCTGGGTCAGAAAGATCCCCTGGAAAAGGAAATAGCAGCCCACACTAGTATTCTTGCCTGGGAAATTCCATGGGCAGAGGAGCCTGTTAGGTCATGGGGTCTCAAAAGAGTCAGACATAACAATTAAACAACAGCAAAGTTAAATGAGATCCCCAAGATGGGCCCTAATCCAATATTACAATATTATCCACATCAGAAGATATTAGACACAGACAAAAGACCATGTGAAGATAAAGGAAACAGGGAGACAGGCTTCATTAGAAATCAACTCTACTGACACCTTGGTCTCAAGCTTCTAGCCTCCAGAAATGTGAGGAAATACATTTCTGTTGTTTAAGCCACCTAGACTGTGGTGCTTTATTACAGCCCCAGTAAAATAATATACCTCCTAATTAACCCACTTAACCACCTGGAAACTATTGATGGTCATGGAAGACATATGGCAAACAGGAAAAATGGTATTACATAAATATCTTTACTCAAAAAACAATTCAAAGGCTGAGTCCTACTAGTGATAGTGGCATTGTTGAATACTAAGGGTAGTATTACTTTTATTATTGTGTGGTCTAGACCACTGTTATTCTGAGTTAATAATAGAGGCCAAGTGAGCTAAGTGCAATGTTTCAAAAAGCCTAGTGGAAATCTATCCAAGATAAGATGTCAAAAATATAACTTAGAAAAAAAATTCTGAATTACTCTCATGATGTGGGATCTATTAGTTATATATCTGGGATTTAAAAAGAAATGTTAGAGGCCCATTTCACATGACACACATACATTCCATGAAAACTACACAGTTTAAAGATTAAAAACAAAACTCAAATTGTAGACAATGACATAAGGGGATATATTTATAATCTTTGAGGACAGAAAGTCTTTCTAAACAGGAAACAAAAGAAGGAATCCATTAAAGTTCAGTTCTGCCTAAGTGAAAATGTGAAATTCTTATGTGCTGAAAGACATCTTCAATGCGGAAGAAAGTGGCAGCCTGGTAGAAAAGCATTTGTAGCAAACATAGAAAAGTATCAACACCTGCTATGGACACAATTGTGTCTCCCTCCCACCAAATTCCTATGTTTAAGCCCTATCTCCCAATGTAACAATATTTAGAGATGGGGCCTTTGGGAGGTAATTTAGTTTTTATTTCTTAATTAATTTTTATTGGAGTATAGTTGCTTTAAAATGTTGTGTTAGTTTCTACTGTACAGCAAAGTGAATCACCTATAATATACATATATCCCCTCTTTTCTGGATTTCCTTCCCATTTAGGTCACACAGACCACTGAGTTTCCTGTGCTATAACAGTAGGTTCTCATTTGATGAGGTCCTGAGGGCAAGGTCTTCATAAGGGAATTAGTGCCCTTAGAAAAAGAAACCAGACAATTTGCTTCCTCTCTCTGCCATGTGAGGACATAGCACATGGGATATAGCAAGAAGATGCCTAGAAGGAGAGCCCTTGCCAGTTAATTGTCTAACACCTTAATCTTGGGCTTTCCTGCCTCCATAACAGGGAGAAATAAATTTCAATTGTTTAAGCCATCTAGTCTATGGTACTTTGTTAGAGAAGCCCAAGCTGACAAAGATAATATCCTTAATATACACAGTCTTCCTGCAAGTCAAGAAGAAAAAATGAGCATATTAAAAATGGATAAAGGTCAGGAACAGGAAATTTACAGAGGAAGCGCAAATGACTCATAAACGTATAAAAAGTTGTCGTCTTCATTAGCAATGGAAAATGCAAGTAACCTCAAGGATGACTTAAATATAATTTATTTTTTGCCATCAGATTGGTGCCAATAAAAAGATTACTGTAATACAAAGTAGCTAATGTCACGAATAGGGCATCTTCTCTTACAAGAGGATGGGGGTACATTGCACAATTTAGCAGTGCATATGAACATTGAAAATGAGCAGGTCTTAAGCTAGCAATGTCACAAAACACACATACACAAAAATATAAAGGTGTGCATATCAAAAAAATCATTTTAAAAAGGGAAATAACTGAAAACAAAAACAACTTTCTCTCAATAGGAAAATTGTTAATTTAAATTATAGCACATTTATATTATGTAATACTATTTAGCTGTTAACAGTATTCTGAATATATTGACATGGACTACAGGAGATCAAACCAGTCAAGGAAAATCAATCATGAATATTCACTGGAAGGACTGACCCTGAAGCTGAAGCTCCAATACTTTGGCCACTTAACGTGAAGAGCTGACTCATTCGAAAAGAACCTGATGCTGGCAAAGATTAAGGCAGGAGAAGAGGATGACAGAGAATGAGATGGTTGGATGGCATCACTGACTCAAGGGACATGAGTTTGAGCAAGCTCCAGAAGATAGTGAAGGACAAGGAAGCCTGGCATCCTGCAGTCCATGGGGTTGCAAAAAGTTGGACACGTGAGCAGCTAAATGACAAATTGAAATAAAAAAGTGCAGAACACAACAGCATGTCTTGTATGATCTCATTTGTTAAAACTAAAATGATGTAGGTGTGTATTAGTGTAAAATTGTCTCCTTTAACATGGGAAAGGTAGCAACATAACAACAGGTGCAATTTGCTAATTTGGAGTTTTGCCAATCAGACATTAAAAATAATTCAGATGAAATTAAATATGAAACTCTAAGATTGAGTTTACATTCAAATCCAAAATACAGTTCCTTCAGATTTCATTAACTCTACGTCTCTTTTTTATGACTAAGATGCATACAAAACCGATGCATAGTTTTCTTTTCCAGCCAGGACAGAGCTGCTTGGAGGCTGGTAGGGGTGGTGAGGCCTGAAGCAGCTTCTGGGATTTCTGAGCAGCCCTGGTCAGTACAAAATGGACCCAGCAGTTTTGAGTTACATGAACAGTCTCCTGCGGCAGTCATCTCACTACTGGAGCCTCCAAACTGGCTCAATGACTATTTTATTGGGTTTTCCTTGGAATAGTTTGCCAACAGCCAGTTTCATGACTGCTCGGACCATATCTGCTTCATCAGCCCCAAAGTTACTAAGATCATCAAGTGGCTGTCAACCCAGCAGAGATCACCATGTTCCTTGAACCCTCGGATATCCCCAACAAGAGAGTTGTATTTTTTAGCCATCAGTGATAATTCCAACCATACAGGTGGGGGAACCCACTGGAGGTTGTTGGTTTATCTGCAAGGTAAAAATGGCTTTTTTCAAAATTATGATTCTTATGGTAGCAACTCATTCCATACAGAGCAGATAGCAGAAAAACTAGAGGCTTTCTCAGGCAGAAAAGGAAACAAACTGGCCTTTGTGGAAGAGAAACCCCCTGCTCAACAAAAACAGCTGTGACTGTGGGATGTATGTGATATGTAACACTGAGGCCTTGTGTCAGAACTCCTTTAGACAACAGCCAGAATCACTATTGCAGTTAATCTTTCCTACATACATCACAAAGAAGAGAGAAGAATGGAAAATCTCATTGCCAGACTTGCTAAAAATTAGCTGTTGAAATATATTTGACTTTTGAAATCTCTTTTGCCTGTCCTCATGTATTGGATGGCTGCAGTCTCAGTGCCTGAGGGAAGATGCCTGGGAGAGGAAAGCTTAGAATGTTTACTTTCCCCTGAGAGAATGTTGTCCTCTGTATTATCCTAATGGAAAATTTCACTTAAACCCTAACTTCAGAGCAATATGTTCTGTGAAGGTGTCTTCAAAATATTCACCAAAACTGATTAATTCCCTCTTGGGCTCCCTCATCCACACTGGTTTATTCCAAAGAAAAAAGATTGATCTGAAAACAAATTAAGAATACGTTACATCTAGAAGCAAGAAGAAAATCATAGAGCAACCAAAAACCAAAAAGCACAGCCCACATATTTCAAGAGATCAACTGGCTAGAAGCAGATTAAGACCTAAGCTAATTCAAGATTGAAGTATTATCAGTTACTCAGTTCTATGATGACTCTTCCATTCAACAAGCAAAGGCTTTCCCAGCTATAACCTTTGCCAACACTTGATAAAGACGATGTTAGCCCATAGTTGCCATCTGATTCCTGGAGCACTTTAAGTGTATTGAAATAAATGTCTGTGGTGGACCTCTAGTTTTGCTTCTGAAACTTACTATAAGTTGGTTTATTTTTGAGATATAAAAGAGAAAAAGTGACCTTTCTCAACTCTTTCACTTAATTCAAAATGCCGACAATGTAATTTTTGAAATGTGGAACCAAGAGTAAAGAAGAAATGCTATTCCTTCTAAATTTAAAAAAAAAAAAACAAAAAACGATGTGTAGTTTCACTATTCTTTCATAATCTAGATGAGTAACTAAAAAGTATACTTTAGCAAACATGAGATTTTTGATAATGTAAAAACCTTCCAACTATTAATACTTTTTCATAATTGCATATCATGTCTTTATTATATTACTTTCAGTTGATATTTTTGCAGGGCAAAAAGACAGCTCTGCCAGAAATTCTTTACAATAACTTCCTACAGAATCTTTGAACAAAACATTCGGTATACATAAACTTATATCTCAAGATTCCTAAGATTTCAATTTTGCCAAGTTTCTGATTCATTTCATATACTGTCATGTTTGGGTTCAAAATGAAGCGACTTGGTGAAAAAGAAAAGAAATACAGTTTAATCTTGTTCTAGTGCTACTAGTGCTACTAGTCCTACTTTGGATTTTCTAATAGTTTGATAAAATTCAACAGCAAAGAGTATATTAAGGTATCAAGATATTTTAAAGAGACTGAAAATGCAAAGGTAAAAGTAAATTTCAAACATTTTCATTTATTAGAAAAACAACTATTTCAACAATGCTGCAACTAGGCTATTCTTGGCATTGCACAGAATGTTTTACTCCCTGCATTTTTAAAAACCAAGCTTTTCACTTTTTATTCTATTTTATTTTATTCTATGGTAAATTTATATTACCTGCGAAAAGCTTGTGGAATATATATGGCATTCATTCTGCTTTATTTTTGTAGAGTACAAGATTCTTAAATAAATGAGACCTAAATATTTGTATCCCATGATGTTTCTAAAAATATTTTTTTAAAACATTTAAACCTGGTTCCAGTTTGAATGCTCCTAGGAAGTCAATAAAGAAAAAAAATAAAAAATTACCTAATACGGAAATCTACCAATTTTTTCAGCCCTCCTTTGTGACATTTCATTGTATTACACTCTCATAGTATTACACTTGCCTGCCCTGCTTGAAGTTAGTGGGGCCGTTTTACTTGCTTTGGCCAGAGATGCGTGAGCAAAAGTAACACGTGGCACCTCAAGGTGGAAGCTCTTAGAGCCAGTGCGTGATTCATCAGGTTGTTTTTCCCTTTAGCACCACAAAAAAGCAACATCTAAGATTACTGCAGCTTTGTTCCCAGGACTCTGAGTGCTCACAGTGAGCAGAGCTCCCCTTCTGAGTGGACACTATCCGCGGCTGAGATACAAACCTTTCTGGATTTATGGCACTGAGATTTGGGGGTTGTTATTACAGGTATACTTGTGCCACTGTGTTTTGGAAATGATCAAATTCTGATCAGAATTATGCCCTATCTATGTAAGATGAGGCACAGGGGAAAAAAACAAGGCAGATGTCACAGAAAAGTGGACAGGAAAGGGATAGCAAAAGGAAAACAAGCTGAAATCCTCCGTTCAGATTTCAGGAACCTAAACCTGAAAGCTTAGGTTCCAGAGTTCCAAATTTTATACGATCTTCTTAAAAATAACCAGTCTTGATAAACACCAAAAGTTTATTTTTCAGAAATCATTTGTTTAAAGTTTTAAACTAGTCAAAGCACTAAAATGACATGAGTTTCATACTGATGGAAGAAAAAAATATACATATCACTATTTACTCTCTTATACAACTCAACAAGTATGAAGAGCATAAAATACACTTATTCACATAACACATTTCATCAACTGTTAGAATATGTCAAGGACAAGTTGAAGTCCAACAATATTATTTACCAGGCAGTAGAATAGTCTGATCCCCAGTGAAGCAGGAAAATGTACACTCCCATCCTTTATAGTCTCACCTTAGACTATTAGTTTTGAACAATAATGATAATATATATGTGAAGCTTGCACTAAGTTTCACAAAAAGTTCACTTCATTTACTAAATGATCTTACTTGGACTCTGAACTCAGATTAGGCACAAAGCTAAAGCAGGTTTATCATTTTCATACTGAAAATGATCAAACAAGATCGTTTGTTTTACAAGACAGATATATCTATATATGTGTGTATGTGTTAACTTAGTATTTTTCACTTCAGCAACAACAGATAATTAGAAGCAACTTTCTGCTTTTATTTTAAAAAATGTTTAAAGAACATATTTCTATCACCTAGTTAAACCCATCAGTAAAATGTCCAATATTTTGGAAATACTTAAAGCTAATTATAAAACAGCGCTATCTCTCTGTACCCCTAAACACATCTGCTGGGGTTTTTTAGTCTCGTTTTTTTAAAGTTCACTAACATTAGAAAAAGCCTGCTATTTTCAAGTAATCTGCCTAGAAAAATATAATCCCCCAGAAATAATGTAATCAAATTGTATATGAAGTTGCTTGGATACTATTTTATCCAATGAGAAAGGAAATTCAGTTACTCTGATGGTCTAATGATAAATTTTAAAGTAGACTGTAAAACTTTAAAAGTGGTAAGCTTGCTGAACACTATTTCCAGTCATTTGAACAAATATCCTTCCCCTTTGAACAAATATATGAAAGTTATTGGTAGATGCTCCACTTTATTATTCACTACATAATAAATTGTCAAACCACAAGGAAATACATATAATAACGGAAATAAAATTCTGAAGTCAGATATGCACATTGTTATGATCATTTATTTCATTTTCTGTGTACAAAAAGGCCTAACACAATGTAAGCACACATATTCTTTGACTATTTTTTTTCCCCAATATTTGGTGTTTATTTCTTGAGTTTAACAGCATCATGAAACCAATTTAGTTGCCCTAAACCTAAGCTCAGATAATAGAGGTAACCCTTCCAGGATATGCAGAGAATGACTGCCCTGTCACTGCCCAAAATTTTGCATGCTAAGCTCATGCACTCCCCCATACACGGCCATGTCACAATATCTCAACACAGACACGCATGGCCCAAGCGACATCATAGCAGGAAAGAAACAATTCTGTCATTTGTCCCCTCAAGGAGAAAAGGCCTAAAACTGAAGTTTTTCTCCTCTACAGATCTCCTAGATCAGGCTCTATGGGACTGTTCACTGCAGCATCCCAACCAGCCTGAGGAGAAAGGATGGAACTTTGATTCCTTCTACCTCAGCTCACAGAACACCAACACTCTCTCAAGGAACTGTAGGAAATACATACGTCCTCTAAACCATCTATAAACTCTTTTAGTCTTTAAGTGCTCCTAAAACATGTGAGAACATTTATGTAATATATATAACAGCAATCACAAATTGCAACAGCTTTTTAAAAAGTATATACACTGGAGATAGATAGATAGATCTTAAAATAACCAACATGTAGCTGTCAGCTTAAACTAAAAGTACACTAAACCTTTGCACTTCCATGCTCATTTGCACCCAGATATCCTTTCCAGTAGTTCAATTTGCAAGTATCAAGCACTACTATGTGCTCTATATATGTGAATGACCTAACTTGGTGTGATTCGTCATTTACTGGGTCATAAACTAAGAATGTCATATACCAGTGTGTATATGCATGTTGCCCTACTTTACATTCATTGGGGAAAAAAACAGTTGTCTTTAAATCTTCACTGAGGCTGTTTGCTTACGCAAACATTCTTCCAGTGTATTCATTACATTAAGCATACATTCTTTTAATGTATTCATTAGAATTTACCAACATTCACCAAAGTAAACAAAACAAGAACTTTTAAATTACCAGTCAAAAGCAAAAATTTGTAAAAATAGTAATTTAAGTCTAATTGATCTGTACAGATTTCCTAGAGAATCTAGTCAGTTTCACAAGGAAGATTAATATTAAAACAGACTCCAACTAATTAAAAAAATGAGTTTTTTTAATAGAAATGCATTTCATGACTATAAAGCAGAACTAGCTACCCTCTGCTCTGACAGACTCAGGACATTTTGAATAATTACTAAAATTCTTCGAGTTCAATTGCACAAACAAGCAAAGAAAAAATTTAAAGTATTATTAGGAAGTTTGGAGATCTTTATCTTTTGGTTAATCATTACAAGGGTCTCAAAATGCCTGGCTAATTGCCAAACTTCCCCTTGACACTGGTAGTACAGGCTTTGGAAGATGCCATCTTACAGATTTAAGGAATTCTTTTCAACTGAAATTTCTGACGTCCTTGGTGTGTGTGAGAGTATATGTGTGTATAAGTGAAAAGAAACACACCAGCTGCAGATGGTCTTTGAATATTTTTCTCTAGAGGCTGTGTTTCTTTTGGTCCCTGACACAGAAATGACACTGTGTCAATGGTGCTCAGGTAAAGCACCTTTACCAATGTTCTTTGCACCCATCACTTGGGGTTTAACTTCTGCTTGTTTGCATTATCCACGGCTGAGTTCCTTAGGAACTGCTACCATGCAAGTCATCTCTACACCTGCTCACACGGACTTTGTTTCTCTACAAACTATTGACTATACATAAGGATTTTCAGAGGAAATGGTGATTACTTGAAAACTGTGCAAATCTATGACTTAACAAGAATATCTGCAAACAAAAACTGACCTTCATATCAATAAATGCAAGTGGTCGTATCTGTCAAATATGACAAAGAAAGGTTCATTCTAAACAAGCTCACAAGATCAGGCAACCTGACAGCCAACCACGTATGTGGAAGTCATTATAAGCAGCCACAATCAATCCCCTGTGACATGACAACGCATGTATTAACTGAGGCTATGGAATGAGGATAAAACAGACCAGATCAAAAGAGGGTCCCCCATCTCACTGTGCCTGGCGTACATAGAGCAGTGACCCCCTAAATAGCCATTTCACTGTGCAGGTAGTAGACCAAACACACGCTTCAGGCTTCAAGAGCATTTCAAAAGCATCAACAGCACAGATAAGCACAGATAAGGCCCAAATTGCTTTCGGTTTGACTCCTATGGCATTATTTTATCACATTTACCTCCAGTTGACAAAAGCGTGTTAAAATATGCAATTATACAGCTAATTTAACAAATGTAAAAGCCAAGTCTGACAAAAGTGCCCCCATACTATCTGGGTGAGGGCTGATTTTTCCAGTTAGACTTTCTCTATTTATACAATTAACTGAACTATTGCCAACACTTTTTAAAATTTGGTCCTAGACCTACACTGATTTACCATCCTATTCAACTAGGTGCTTGTTTGCTGAGTTACTTTGTCTGTAACTGGTAAATCAGAAATAGCAGCAACCTTTAAGGAATTTTTAATGGAGCTAAGCTCCCAAACATGTAAGCTGATGACATGTACTCCACAACAGCGTCTGGTACACACATAGAGATTCCTAAGGACAGCCTTCCGTAGAAGAATATACACCCAAGGATCTAAGATTTGATTCCATGTTGCCATTCGAAGAGTAAAAAGGGTTCTTTCACAGGAATCCTTAAAATCTTGTATATTCATTCCAATGCTGGCCATTGTCACCTGCAAGACAAACAAAATAGAGAGATCACTTGCTAGACATTTCCTCAGTCCTACAGTTTTTTAACTTAACAAACTGCTACATGGTATTTATTCCACTTTCCACAAAGTGATGCTATTTTGCAAAACATCGAGAAAAAGAAATGATCGCAAAATAGCAGAAATAGCAGAAACATTGACATAGACATCTGAATCCTTTGAATTCAAACTGACACCAGAACTATGAAAATGACAACGTATATGGCAAGTCAAATGTGCACAAACAGAATGACCGAAGAGCAGACAAACATCGATCCTAGTAACAGATTTTTCTTACTTCTGGGAATAGAAAATTCAAAGCCAAGGTATTTGTAAATTTCAGTGAAAAAACTAAAGTTTATTTATGCAAATAGATTAAAGTATAGATAAGCTAAAGTTTATATAAACTATACATAAGAGTTTTTAAATTTTTATTTAGAACAGCTATACACTGTCACTAAGTCATGTCTGACTCTTTGCGACCCTGTGAAATGTAGCCCTCAAGGCTTCTCTATCCATGGGATTTCCCAGGCAAGAAAACCTAAGTGAGTTTCCATTTCCTTCTCCAGGGGATCTTCCCAACCCCAGGGATGCTATCCATGTCTCTTGCATTGGCAGGCGAATTCTTTACCACTGAGGTAGCAGGGAAGCCCTAGAGATGCATTAGAACTGGTCTAAGCACTGAGCCTAGCTTTATCTTCTCAATGAACATTTGCAGAACAAACAAAATGTCTTTGAAAACACCTTGGATATAAAAACAAATAACAAATAAATGAAGAAAAGGTAAAACTGAAAATTTAAGGGGGATTACACTATTATGTACGGATGTGAGAGTTGGACTGTGAAGAAGGCTGAGCACCAAAGAATTGATGCTTTTGAACTATGGTGTTGGAGAAGACTCTTGAGAGTCCCTTGGACTGCAAGGAGATCCAACCAGTCCATTCTGAAGGATATGAGCCCTGGGATTTCTTTGGAAGGAATCCAAAAGAATTTGGATTCAACTGAAACTCCAGTACTTTGGCCACCTCATGTGAAGAGTTGACTCATTGGAAAAGACTCTCATGCTGAGAGGGATTGGGGCCAGGAGGAGAAGGGGATGACAGAGGATGAGATGGCTGGATGGCATCACTGACTCGATGGGTGTGAGTCTGAGTGAACTCCAGGAGTTGGTGATAGACAGGGAGGCCTGGCATGCTGCAATTCATGGAGTTGCAAAGAGTTGGACACGACTGAGCGACTGAACTGAACTGAACACTATTATGTCAGCAGGATTAAGAGACAATATAAAAGCCCAAAACCCAAAAAAAAAAAAAATCAAGTCTTCTTGGTCTTCTTTATTGGTCATTATCAGGAATAAAATGTTTCAATTTGGCTGGTGATACTTATGGTTCAAGGAGAAAAGTCCCTTACCAAAACCCTCATTGTCTACACAACAAAATACAAACTCCTTAATTGTCTTCTTGATGCATCTGAAATCCATCTCTATAACCTCATCTTCCCTGCCAACACCCTATGCTCCAACCACAGTTAAGGCCTCACTGTCCCACATCCACCAGGCCCTTCTGAGCTTTGGCTTGTATGGCTCTCATTTGAACCTCTACTCTCCATTTCTCTGCCTGACAAACTCCTATCCATCCTTCAAGCCCCAAGTCATAATAGGCTCATCTCCATGAAACTTCTCCCAACTTCACTAAGATGAATTAGCAAGTTGTGCTGCCCCAGCACCTTGTCCCTGCTCAGTTGTGTCACGTGCCATGGTGCATGATAAGAATGTATTATTCACTTGCAAACCTATGATCATCTCTTCTTCTTATTTTTATTTCTAATATCTGGTACAAAGCTGGTACCTAAGATGTTCTCAGTAAATGGTAAAATGAGCAAAATTATATTACTTTTTATTCATTGAGGCTGCTTCTAGAAGAACAGCATCTAGTCATCAGAGAAACATCTGCTCATCCATAACAGTGGTCTGATATTCTGAGGCCTAGAATGTTTCTAAAAGTAAAGGATTCCAAGGCGGTTTGTTGCCACTAAAAGGAAGAAGATCTTGATTCTTTCCTTTATGGTTCCTCTTGTAGAGGAAAACATGATCAAAGTGCAGGCCTAAAGAATCTCTAATAAAATTGACCAAGTTTCACTGCACAGATAAATTAGTCCTCAGACAACAGTACCTGGGTTAAGTCCAGATTCTTCTATCACTTCTCCCCAAGTTAGCTAACAGGATTGAAGAAATAGCCTATATGAGCCCTGTTTCTCTTAAAAGAAAGAAGGGCCAAGGCCCAATTGGCAATTGACTTGAGATGCTTTCATTTTATATTTTTTCTTTACTTATCAATATTTGTTGATTTGCTATGTGCCAGGCAATGTGCTAGGCTCTGAGGACACAGTGGCAAACGAAGCAGGTATTGCCTGTCCTTATGAAACTTACAATCTATTTGCTTCGCCTTCTTTTTTTTTGGACATGGGGTGGAGAGGAGTGGGTTCAAGAATGAAAGAAGCAATAGTTCTCTTGCCTGATAAATATTAAGTGAATGCATTTCCTGTTAACGACTACATGTGTTCCTAGAGATCCCAGAGCCCAGCCAAGACATTGCTCTCTGTAGCTGGGAACAAAGATGCTTGGTGCCCTTGGATGGATCAGCTGGGCCTCGTTTAGAAACATACAAGCTTAAAATGCTCGAGTTACATGACATTTACTTCTCTGACTTTCCTCTCTCCCTTGCAAACACTGATGTGGTCACCAGCCATGAAAAAACATTGAGTCCTCTGCTGAGGGCAGCCAGTACCCAGGGTTTTTCCAGAATACCAGGGTAGTGGCCAGACACTTCTCACTCTCCCCTTCCTATGATCTCAGCCCTAGCCTGGAAGCGAGGTTGCTCTAGAACCTAGCTTGGGAGAAGCACCAAACAGTTACCCACCAAGTGGGTGGAGTATTTATGTAAAAGAAAGATCATTAGTATATTGTTGACAATAGTATATTATTGAAAATTCAGGACAACTCAAGTATGCAACAAATCATAAATAATGGCAATTTCATGTAGTGGAAGATACGGAAGCATTTATGTTTGTGATTCAGGTCTATTTTATTTATTTTTTTTTTTTATTTGGCTGCACTGGGTCTTAGGTGCAGCATACAGGACCTTTTCTTTTAGTTGTGGCATGAAGGATCCTCTTTAGTTGCTCTCAGCTGTGGCATGTAGGATCTAGTTTTCCAATCAAGGATCTAACCCAGGACTCCTGCATTAGGAGCTTAGTCACTGTATTAGAGTCTTAGTCACTGAGCCCCCAGGTAAGTTCTCAGTTTTAATTTTTTAAGGCAACTTACCAAATATATTGACTGTATGATCCCAATTTTAAAAACTTTATGTAATTTTGTGCACACATAGGGAAAAAACTAGTGTATTTCAATGATTTTCTTAGTTAACTCTAGAGAGTAAAATTGCAGAGGACTTTGACTTTCTCCTGTGCTTTGTCTCTAATACTTTGTTAGATTATGAATTGCTTTATAATCTGTACTTTTTTTCCTCGAGTAATTTGTTGAAATGTACAGGCATACTTTGTTATATTGTGCATAGCTTTATTGTGCTTTGCAGATTACTGTATTTTCTTTTTTTTCTACAAATTGAAGGTTTATGGAACCTTGTGTTGTCAGATGATGGTCAGCATATTTTAGTAATAAAGTATTTTTAATAAGGTATATCTATACCTTTTTTTTTTAACATAATGCTATTGGAAAGTTAAGAGCTTACAGTATAGTGTAAAACATAATTGTGTTTGCCCTGGAAATTTCATGATTTTCTCTATTGTGATATTCACTTTACTGTGGTGGTCTAAAAGCAAACTCATGATATCTCCGAGGTTGTTGTTGTTGTGGTTTTAGTCGCTAAGTCATGTCCAACTCTTGGCAACCCATGGACTGTAGACCACCAAGCTACTGAGTCCGTGAGATTTCAGGCAAGAATACTAGAGTGGGTTGCCATTTCCTTCTCCAGGGGACCTTCCCAACCCAAAGACTGAATCTGTGTCTTTTGCACTGGCAGGTGGATTCTATACCACTGAGCCATCAGGAGAGCCCTTGATCCCCAAAGTAGGCCTGTACTATTGCGCTAAAGACTCAGAACTAATGCTGATTGTTTATGAAAGTCTATGTTTATGTGAGTGGGGTTCTACAGAATTGCTGGGGAATTTCAGCCCTGATAAGCCTGATAGAAGGTTGGGAGTTGGGGTAAGAGCAGGAATGTCTACCATTTTCCCCAGGCTCCATCAACAGTCACCTCACAAACCTTGAAAGCATTCTTCTCTGGTTGGCTCACTGGAACCTGGATTCCAGAGAGTTGTGCACAGATTCTCATCACTCAGGCAGTCTTTCATCTAGTTCCAAGAGCTACTTGACACATAACTATGCTGTGTTATTTTCTAAAATATCTTCCTTTAGAGCTTCATAGGTTATAGTCAGTCATCTTTATGGTCTAGTCATTCTAATGATTAGAAATCTAACTGAGAGGTGGAAAGGCCAAGTATTTGGATATTCTATGGAAAAACAAATGAATTAACTTGATACTTCTCAAGACATTCAACATTAAGACAATAGAGAAATAATGAAATCAAAGAAGTATGTGGGCCAGAATGTTTGTGTTCACTGCTAGTTGCAAAGAGCAAAATAGACAGATGATACAATAACATCTCCACTTATTTGGGCCACATAGTACAATTACCTGTTAAGGTAATGGCATATTTCCTAGAACTAACACTAAAAAAGATGACCTTTTCATCTTAGGGGGTGGGAATGCAAAGATAGGACGTCAAGAGACACCTGGAGTAACAGGCAAGTTCAGACTTCAAATACAAAATGAAGCAGGGCAACAGTTAACAGAGCTTTGCCAAGAGAACACACTGGTCATAACAAACTCCCTCTTCCAAAAACACAAGAGACAAATCTAGATATAGACATCACCAAATGGTCAATACCAAAATCAGACTGATTAGATTCTTTGCAGTCAAAGATGGAAAAGATCTATACAGTCAGCAAAAACAAGACCAGGACCTAACTGTGGCTTAGATCATCAGCTCTTTATTGCAAAATTCAGACTCATATTGAAAAAAGTAGGAAAAACCCTAGACCATTCAGGTATGACCTAAATCAAATCTCTTATGATTATACAGTAGAAGTGACAAATAGATTCAAGGGATTAGATCTGATAGAAAGCCTGAAGAACTATGAATAACTATTCATAACATTGTACAGGAGGTGGTGACCAAAACCATTCCCAAGAAAAAGAAATGCAAAAAGGCAAAACGGTTGTCTGAGGAGGACTTACAAATAGCTAAGAAAAGAATAGCAACAAAAGGCAGTGGAGAAATGGAAAGATACACCCATCTGAATGCAGAGTTCTAAAGAAAGCAAGGAGAGATAAGAAAGCCATCTTAAGAGAAAGAACAATGCAAAGAAACAGAGGAAAACACTACAATGGGAAAAACCAGCGATTTCTTCAAGAAAAACAGAGATAACAAGGGAACATCTCATGCACAGATGGGCACAATAAAGGACAGAGACAGCAGGGATCTAACAGAAGCAGAAGAGATAAAGAGGTGACATGAATACACAGCAGAACTGTACAAAAAAAGGTCTTAATGACCCAGATGACCATCATGGTGTGGTCACTCACCTAGAGCCATACATCCTGGAATGTGAAGTCAAGTGGGCCTTAGGAAGCATCACTACAAACAAAGCTAGTGGAGGTGATGGAATTCCAGCTGAGCTATTTCAAATCTTAAAAGACCATGCTGTTAAAGTATTGCACTCAATATCCCAACATATTTGGAAAACTTACCAGTGGCCACAGGACTGAAAAAGGTCAATTTTCATTCTAATCCCAAAGAAAGGCAATGCCATAGAATGTTCAAACTACCATACAATTGCATGTATTTCACATGCTAGCAAGATGATGCTCAATATCCTTCAAGTTAGGCTTGAAGTACATGAACCAAGAACTTTCAAATGTTCAAGCTGGCTTTAGAAAAGGCAGAGAGGAACCAGAGATCAATTGCCAACATCCATTGGATCATAGAAAGAGATTTTCAGAAAAACATCTACTTCTGCTTCATTGACTACACTAAAGCCTTTGACTGTGTGGATCACAATAAACTGTGGAAAATTCTTAAAGAGGTAAGAATACCAGATCACCTCACCTCCTGAGAAACCTGTATGCAGGTTAAGAAGCAACAATTAAAATCAAACAGGAACAATGGACTGGTTAAATACTGGGAAAGGAGTATGTCAAGGCTGTATATTGCCATCATGCCTATTTAACTTATAAGCACAGTACATCATGCAAAATGCCAGACTGGATGAATCACAAGCTGGAATCAAGATTTCTGGGAGAAATATCAGCAACATCAGATATGCAGATGATACTACCCTAATTACAGGGTACAAGTAAATAGTCTTTTGATGAAGATGAAAGAGAGTGAAAAAGCTTGCTTGAAACTCAACATTCAAAAAACTAAGATCATGGCATCCAGTCCCATCACTTCATGGCAAATAGATGGGGAAAAAAAATGAAAACAGTGTCAGATCTTATTTTCTTGGCCCCCCAAATCACTGTGGACAGTGACAGCAGTCATGAAATTAAAAGACACTTGCTCCTTAGAAGAAAAGCTATGACAAACGTAGACAGCATATTAAAAAGCACAGACATGACTTTGCAGACAAAGGTCTGCACAATCAAAGCTATGATTTTTCCAGTAGTCATGTACAGATGTGAGAGTTGGACCATAAAGAAGGCTGGGCACTGAAGAATTGATGCTTTTGAACTGTGGTGTTGGAGAAGACTCTTGAGAATCCCTTGGACTGCAAAGAGATCAAACCAGTCAACCCTAAAGAAAATCAACCCTGAATACCCATTGTAAGGACTAATGCTAAAGGTGAAGCTCTAATACTTTGGTCTCCTGTTGTGAAGAGCCAACTTACTTGGAAAAAACCCTGATGCTGTGCAAGACTGAAGGCAGGAGGAGTAAGGGGCAACAGAGGCTAAGATGGTTGGATGGCATCACCGACTCAATGGTGTTCTGTAGTCCCTGGAATCACAAAGAGTCAGACACAACTTAGCGACTGAACGACGACAACAACTGCCTATCCTGGCTTCCCTGGTGGCTCAGTGCTAAAGAATCCACCTGCCAATGCAGGAGATGTAGGTTCAGTCCCTAGCTTGGGGAGATCCCTTGGAGAAGGAAATGGCAAAATCCCATGGACAAATGAGCCTGGCAGGCTACAGTCCATGGGATTGCAAATGAGTTGGACATGACAGAGACTAAACAACAATTCTGTATCAAACATTAAGGTCACCAAATTAATCAATCTTCCAGGCCACTCTACTTATACTCATAGAGCTCACATTCATTAAAGTTTTATTCTGGAAGTTACTCCATCATCCCCTACCCTGTTGTTTTTCTGTTGACTGGTATCAGCACTCCAGTGGCTATTAACAGTTATAAGCAATGTTAAATAAAGAATTATGCTTTTGTTCCTCTGAGTAATCATGAAAGGAAATCAATCCATTAGTGAACAGCTTCTTAGTGTTTACTCTGTCCAGTCCTTGCAGTAGATGCTAGTGATGCAAAGAACAATAGAGAAATCTCAATATAAGATATATTTTCCTTCTTTATTTAGATTTTCTGTCTCAGTAACTAAAATATCATCTTCAAGGCATATATTTTTATCTGGTTTTCTGTTGTATACCCAGCACCTGGCATACATAGGACAGGTCAATATTAGCTGAATGAATTGAATGAAATCCCTATGAGCAGAGACTGATAAGAAAGCAAACAGTTATATTATTGTAAGTAATATAATAGAGACATATTAAAAGGTGCCACAGGCAGAGTTATTTGCTAGTACATGATCACAGATGCAGTCATTAAAATGGTGAGTTTTTGTAAATTTTCTAGTACATAACAACCTCATTTAGTCAGACTTGAATAATTTTGCACTTATGGTGACTCTGTAGCACTTTGTATTTCTCCTTGGCACCATTTTTTTAAGGAAATTTAAATGAATATGTAATTAAAAATGCATTTCTGATGGAATGTTTAGCTTCTTTAGATACCAAGCCATTTTTTAGAATTTTATCAACATCTATCTTCAAATAAACAATGTCTGTGATGACTATACATCGGTCTCATCTAGTCACTAAAGCAGGTAGTTTCATACATAGTAATCTCATTCCAAGCACACCATCCCTTCCTCCTTGCCATCATCAGAGAAGACTTAGTTCAGGGACACTTTTTTGGGGAATAAAAGCATACAGAGAGGTGCAGTCCACTGATTTTCAAGTTATTGTCCCTTATAACATTGTTATCCAAAGACTGATCTTTAGGTTTGGCACTTAAATAACCACAGAGATGAGGGCTAATTCTGATTATGCAATTACAATCCAGTCTCACCAGATGATGATAAAGGTCCATTTGAAGTTTTTACCAAAGAACCACTTCCTCATACCTCCATGTTTAAGAAGTTCAATCAATGTGTTAATTTGGACAACTAGTGATAAAGAATGATGCATAGATGAGTGATTTTTAAATGTCATAGTACCTAAAAATTTTCAAAAATTAAAAATTTAATTTTCATTTTATTTCATTTATATTGCCATATGGCAATTTTTATTTATTTATTTATTTTTTCAGCTGATGTAATTTTTTTTCTTTTTTAAATATAAATTTATTTATTTTAATTGAAGGTTAATTACTTTATAATATTGTATTGGTTTTGCCATACATCACATGAACCCGCCACAGGTATACACGTGTTCCCCATCCTGAACCCCCTCCCTCCTCCCTCCTCGTACCATCCCTCTGGGTCATCCCAAGCATCCAGTGTCATGCATCAAACCTGGACTGGCGATTTTTAAAAGGTATATAATCACTGAGTATAATCACTGAATCTATCTCACCAGAACAGGTAACTTCTAAAGTTAAATATACTTATGGTGATTTAACTATAGCATTTATGCTTAAAAGAGAATACTTTATCTCTGCAACAGTGACTACAAGAACCTTGAGAAAAAAACTTAACTCTAGTTTAAAAAAACTTAACTCCTACATATTTTTTAAAAGTTAACAAATTGAAATGTAGAAGCTCTAGCAGGATATATCTTTAAATTATGAACTTTTCCATATCTAAATTTTATAAATTTCTACACTGTTGAATATAGAAGGTAATATTTTAATAATTTCCTATTTATTGAATACTCATTAAAATTAAGACAATATTTGTACTGGGTGAATGATGCAGAGATAAATAAAATAGAAATATTACAGTGTTGGGAGAAACAGACAAAAACACATATTATTTCTTTTTTTTTAAAAGTTAACAAATTGAAATGTAGAAGCTCTAGCAGGATATATCTTTAAATTATGAACTTTTTCCATATCTAAATTTTATAAATTTCTACATTGTTGAATATAGAAGGTAATATTTCAATAATTTCCTATTTATTGAATACTCATTAAAATTAAGACAATATTTGTACTGGGTGAATGATGCAGAGATAAGTAAAATAGAAATATTACAGTGTTGGGAGAAACAGACAAAAATACATTTTATTTCTTATAATATAACTCTAGAACAGCTGTGAAATGTTGCCTACCTCCTGAGCATACATTATGCTGCATAATACAAGCACTGGTACAAATAATTCTTTTTCTTTGATTTGTTGATAGATTAATCAATGGTCCAATCAACAATGCATTTTTGTCTCTGTCTACAGACTCTGACAGTTTCAAAGAAATGAGAAAATAGGGCACACTGCATGAAGACAGCTCCCCTCTGGAATGGGACTGTCCTAAATTATAATATTTTACATGCCTCTTTGCTCCTTCCTGACAGCTGAGGAAATGAGGTACAAAGCAAAGAGCAGAAAAAATTTTCAACTGAACAGTATGTAGAGAAGAAAAAAAGCATAATACTTGAAAAACAAAACTATTAATCTTTCCAGACAAGGGTAATTTGTAGAATACATGTATTATCATTTTGTATTCCAGTACTTTCTGCCAGACCTGTACTTTTTTTGAGTCTATTTAGAAGGAAAATTTATGCCAGAATCTCTAGGAATAATTGTCCACATAGGCCCCTGCTGCTAGTCTTTACCTCTGCAAAAGTTGTAATTTTCTGACACTTTTCAAAGGAATAAAATATAGTCATTCTAGAATATCAAATGTAAAAAATTATTCAATAAAATGTTTATATATATATATATACACATATACATGCATGCTAAGTTATTTTACTCATGTCCAATTCTTTGCAACCCCATGGACCCATAGCTTGCCAGGCTCCTCTTCCATGGGATTTTCCAGGCAAGACTACTGGAGTGGGTTGCCATGCCCTCCTCCAGGGGATCTTCCTGACCCAGGGATCAAACCAGTGTCTCCGGCACCTCCTGCATTGGCAAGTGGGTTCTTTACCACTAGTGCCACCCGGGAAGCCTATATATATATATATATATATATATATATATATATCACACGTGATCATTTCTCTAAGGAAGGCTATTGTTGCTGTTCAGTTGTCAGTTATGTCTGACTCTGCGACCCATGGACTGCAGCACACTAGGCTTTCCTGTCCTTCACCATCTCCTGGAGCTTGCTCAAACTCACATCCATTGAGTCAGTGGTGCTATCCAACCATCTCATCCTCTGTCATCCCCCTCTCCTCCTGCCTTCATTCTTTCCTAGCATCAGGGTCTTTTCCAATGTATTGGCTCTTCACATCAGGTACCCAAAGTAATGATGTTATATATATATATATATATATATATATATATATCACACGTGATCATTTCTCTAAGGAAGGCTATTGTTGCTGTTCAGTTGCTCAGTTATGTCTGACTCTGCGACCCATGGACTGCAGCACACTAGGCTTTCCTGTCCTTCACCATCTCCTGGAGCTTGCTCAAACTCACATCCATTGAGTCAGTGATGCTATCCAACCATCTCATCCTCTGTCATCCCCCTCTCCTCCTGCCTTCATTCTTTTCTAGCATCAGGGTCTTTTCCAATGTATTGGCTCTTCACATCAGGTACCCAAAGTAATGATGCTTCAGCTTCAGCATCAGTCCTTTCAATGAATATTCAGGACTGATTTCCTTTAGGACGGACTGGTTGGATCTCCTTACAGTCCAAGGGACTCTCAAGAGTCTTATCCAACAACACAATTCAAAATCATCAATTCTTCAGTGTTCAGCTTTCTTTATGGTCCAACAGTCACATCTATACATGACTACTAGAAAAACCACAGCTTTGACTACATGGACATTTTTCACAAAGTAATGTCTCTGCTTTTTAATACACTGCTAGGCTTGTTATAGTTTTTCTTCCAAGGAGTGAGCACCTTTTAATTTCATGGCTGCAGCCACCATCTGCAGTGATTTTGGAGCCCCAAAAAACTAGAGTCTGTCACTGTTTCCATTGTTTTCCCATCTTTATGCCATGAAGTGATGAGCTTTCCTGGTAGTTCAGCTGGTAAAGAATTCGCCTGCAATGCAGGAGACCCCAGTTCAATTCCTGGGTCAGAAAGATCCCCTGGAGGAGGGCATGACAACCTACTCCAGTATTCTTGCCTGGAGAATCCCCATGGACAGAGAAGCCTGGCGCACTACAGTCCATGGGGTCCCAAAAGAGTCTGACACGACTAAGCAACTAAGCACAGTACATCTTAGCAGAAGGAAGGCTATGGATTTGTGCTATGCTTAGTTGCTCAGTTGTGTCCGACTCTGTGACCCCATAGACTGTAGCCTGCCAGGTTCCTCTGTCCATCGATTTTTCAGGCAAGAATACTGGAGTGGGCTGCCCTTTCCTTCTCCAGGGGATCTTCCCAACCCAGCAATCAAACCAGTGTCTCCTGCATTGCAAGCAGATCCTTCACCCACTGAGCCATCCAGGGGAAAAAAAACATAAGAAATGTGAAACAAAATAAATCAAAAGACATATTCCATGAATTAAATCGAGATTGTACTGAGTTACAATGAGAGCAACTTACTCATAACTGAATGAAAACAAACTCTACGGTTAAAATTTATTACCAACTGCAGACTCTACCACAGAACTGGACCAGCATCAAAACAGATGCCAGGATCCAGTCACGGGACCTGGTCATACTGGTAGTTATGGGATACTAATTCTCAGGAAAGACAGAAAGCCTGCTGTAAACTAGAGCCACATGCTATAGAACCTAAAGCAAGGGATATGGCCATGAATAAAAACAACTAGGAAAACTCTTATGTAGTTGATCAAATAATCTTCATAATGACCCTATGACTATGTAGTATTGGCATCTACACTTTACAGATAAGGGAACTGAGGTTCAATAAGATACGGGACCAGTCCATGTGAAGTGTTGGGCTTGAATGAAAGCATACTCGGGGCCTGTCCTTCTAATTTCTACACCAGACTGCCTAGGAGGCCTGCAATTTACTAGCTCAATATACTTGCCAAACTTCAGGAGAGTAAAGAAAGCTGCTTAGGGAGAGGGAGACACTGAGAGAGACTCACCTGAGGGAACAGAGCTCTCACCACACGAGGCCTAGGGAAGGAGGCCCCTGAAATCTATTGCTCCAGCCAATGTTTCCATCCACCTTGAGGAAGTGGTGGGGATGGAAGGAGAAACAGGTCCAGGATTGAAGTCCTGCTCGAGTTGTAAACATGTGTGAAGGAGCCCTTCTCTTTCTCCCTTCAGATTAACACAAATATACCCAACTTGCCACTGAAAGAGGTCACGAATAAGGCAGAAGCCACAAAATAAGGTTTAGGACTGATGTCTCTGAGTCAGAGGGGTCTGAAGAACTATGTTAATGTTTTTGTGGCCCAAATCCACTCATGAGTAAATGATTATGTGTTTCTGTGATCTACGTTGGCTTAGCCACTACAGCTAAGATCCATGTTCATGTTTCAAAGATAGAATTTAATTGATCCCAAGAGTAGAAAAAAACAAAATGCACTGTATTTATTATATACAAATGGAACTGTCTCCATCACTTACCTGAAAAGAAAAAAATCACAAAATCTTAGACAACACAGGAAAGTCTTTATCTAGTCAAGTCTTCTCCACAAAGCAGAAATTCCCTAATTAATTGTGAGAAGACTCAGCGTATTACTCATGAAGAACCTCCTCCACTTTAACTGTGTGGATTGCTGAACATTCCCTATTATCCAAGTTAAAATTTACTCTATGTATCTTATTTTTTTGCCCTCCAAAGCATCATGGATTAAGTCCACTTACTAAATGTCAGCCTCTCACATACTTTACCTTAAAAACAACACTGGTCTACCCTAATATAAAAAAGAAATACAAAATCTGAAAAAAGAAAAATAACATTGGTCTTACATTTTCATCAGTTCTTCAACTACTCCTCATACAACATGGTTTGCAAACTCCTGGCTGTCTTCCTCTTATACACTAGTCTGAATCTTCCTTTTAAAAAACTCACTAGTCAGAAATAAAATTAATGCTCTATGTATGATCTAATAAGTACAAAGTTCAGTGGAACAGTTATTTCCTGGGATCTGAATAAACTACCTACCTGTGCCTCCAGTATTATGTCAGCTAGTTTCTCCTTTGCAGGCATGAATTGACTTTAACTCCTAGTATATCACAGGAAATTGAATTCCTCCCTGGGAATCACCTATCCTTCCACACTTCCTACTCCATCCTCACTAAGAAGCCTTACCTAAGCTGTCTACAGCTTGGTAATCTCTCATTCTAGAGTCCCATCATGCTTGGCACCACTTCATAAGCACTGACAGACCGAGCATCAGGATAATATGAAAAGACAGATTACAAAGAGATAACGACAGTGTATGTCTACTAGTCCTTCCCTATGTTGTAAAAGCTCTGAGTACAAATTATACTTTCTCAAATCCTTCTTTCTAGGATACACAGGAGAACAGGGGAAAGACTCTCATAGCTTAGGTAAGAAAGATAAGAAACAGGCAATTTCAAGAACAGAAGTTCAGAGATTCAAGCAGAAAGCAGGCTTGGCAACCCAGATCCAAGTCAGGGATATAAAGTGAAAAACAACAGATGTGAAAGAAAGCGCGTGTGGACTTGTGTTTCAAGGATTACCTCAGATCTTTGAGACCATTAATTTCTAGTCTGCCCACAAGTGTCTATTTACTTAAAGAGATTGGTTAAAGTGAGTTCTAAATACTCAAATTTTTTAAGGTTAGAAATCAAACATCTTCTCAGAAACCTTTCCTGTCCTTAGGAAAGGGTCATAATCTCAGGTCAAAACTGAGAATGATTTGGGAGGGTGAAGAGGAGAGAAATGGATCAGAGATTTCCAACTGGCCAGATTCCAGAAGGACTAAGGAGCTTGGAAATGGGAGGAGGGGACCTTGATGTGTTAACACCTTGATGCTATAACACAGACCTCTCTGTCTTATAGGTTAAAAAGCTTGTGCTGATTATCACAGTAAGTGAAATAAGTCAGACAGAGAAAGATAAATCTCATATGATATCACATGTGAAATCTAAAATAATAATACAAATGAACTTATTTACAAAACAGAAATAGAATCAGACATAGAAAACAAACTTAGTTATTAAAGGGGAAAGGGGGAGAGTTAAATTGGGAATTTGGGATTAACAGGTACATACCACTATACATAAAATAGATAAACCACAGGGACCTACTGTATAGCACAGAGAACTAAATTCAAAATCTCATAATAACCTTATACACACATATATAATGAATATCTGAATCACTTTTCTGCACCCTTAAAATACTGTAAATCACTGTATGTCAATTTAAATAAATAAAAGCCAAAAAACAAATAACAAGCAACAAAAAAGAAACACTGCATATCTATACAAGTACTGAAAAAAAAAAAAAAAGATGTAGGACACTCAAAATATCCTAATAGGGCGGTCTCCATGGTACAATGTTAAGGATAAAAGCAAGGTGCAGGACAGGGAGCTCAGCTTGGTGCTCTGTGATAACCTAGAGGGGTGGGATGGGGGTGGTGGGAGGGAGGCTCAAGAGGAAGGGGATATATGTATACATATAGCTGTTTCACACTGTGTACAGCAGAAACTAACACAACATTGTAAAGCAATTATACTCTAGTTAAAAAAAATTAAGAATCAAGGTTGCAGAAAAGCATTACATTTTGTATGAAGGAGAAGAAAGTTTATATGTATAAATTATGTTTGCATGCATATTCACAAAATGTCTTTGGAAGAACAAATAAAAAACCAATATCAGTGGTTGCCTGTCAGGGATAGGACAAGAGTGAAACAGACTTACCTTTTTAAAGCTTTTGAACTTTGAACCAAATCAAAACATAATGCAAACAGTAATTCCAAAGAGGCAAATAAAACTGAACCCCCCCCCATAAAAACATTTTAGAAACCCTGATAAAATCATTCTTACTTCATTAAGATAAAAAAATTGCATAATCTTTAAAAATTGGGAATCACTATACTGTACACCTGTAACATACAATATTGAACATCAACAACTTTGAAAAGATTTTTAATGTCTAAAAACTATATCATTCCTTGAACAAGACTGTAGTGTTTGCTACCATTAAAAAAGAAAGAGCTTGTGCTATGCACCTTCTACATAATACATTGTTAGATTCAGTTCAGTTCAGTTGTTCAGTCGTGTCCGACTCTTTGCAACCCCATGAATCACAGCACACCAGGCCTCCCTGTCCATCACCAACTCCCGGAGTTCACACAGACTCACGTCCATTGAATCCGTGATGCCATCCAGCCATCTATCTCATCCTCGGTCATCCCCTTCTCCTCCTGCCCCTAATCCCTCCCAGCATCAGGGTCTTTTCCAATGAGTCAGCTCTTCGCATGAGGTGGCCAAAGTATTGGAGCTTCAGCTTTAGCATCATTCCTTCCAACAACCACTGTTAAATCAAACTCACTGGCAATCACTTAGTTTGATTTAATTTTAGAGAAGCCACCTAGCACCACTGGATTGGTACTAAGCCATGGGATATTCCTTTCTTTCACTGTCTGACACTTCCAGTCACAGGAGTGGAGCAGGAAGATGAGAACTGCTGGGGTGGCTTGGGCATAGTAGGAATAATGGAATTCTTTTACTCTATTCTGTCTTCAATGAAGGGCAGAAAGAGAAAGGAAAAATCATATTGGCACTTGATATATATTGACAAAACTCCCAAGGAGTTTTGAGACTATTCTTATAGTCTAAATAGTCAATAGTCTCAAATAATCAATAGGGACTATTTTTCTGATTCTACAGATAAAAAAACCAAATCACAAAGACATTAATTTGCCTAAGTTTACTCTGCTGGTAAACAGCAGAGGCAGGATTTAAATCCAAGTCTACCTGGCTTCAAAGCCCATGACCTTTCACTATACCATTCCCGGTAATGAGACCAGTAGTGGTATATTATGTTTACAAACAAGATGATAAAAGAAAATAAATAACAGTTAGTGAATACTTATTATGTTCCAGACACTGTTTTAATAATTTATATCTATTATCATCTTTAAGCCTGTTAACAATCCTTTGAGGAAAGCAATATTATTCCTATATCAAGATAAAGAAACTGAGGAACTGAAAAGTTAGGTAACTTGCCTCAAGTAATGCAACTAATGTATGGTTGAGTCAAGATTTGAGAAACTGGAGATGATGAGGAAGGATTCACCTACTATTCTCCCGGGCATTGGTATGTCTCATTTTTAAATCTCTAGGTTTCTATTTCTGTCTGCCTATGTCTAGTTGTCTTTCTAGCTGATTCTAGCACTCTCTCATCCAGTATTTCTATTAATATACTTTTACTAGTATCATTTATTTAAATCAAGAACATATGCTAATAAATGCATTACTCCAAATCTCTTGTGCCTGAAATAACACATGCAGCTGACAGGTAAGTCATATGAGTTGAGTACCACAAAACTGAGGTGTTCTTCAGAAGGACGGTTGTCAAAAAGATGCCAGAGCGAGGAGAGCTATCTATTCAGAAAGGAAAGGTATTTTTTTAGTATTAACTAAGTGAAGAAAGCTCAGCACTGAAGAATTGATGCTTTTGAACTGTGGTGTTGGAGAAGACTCTTGAGAATCCCTTGGACTGCAAGGAGATCCAACCAGTCCATTCTGAAGGAGATCGGCCCTGGGTGTTCATTGGAATGACTGATGCTGAAGCTGAAACTCCAATACTTTGGCCACCTCATGTGAAGAGTTGACTCATTGGAAAAGACTCTATGCGGGAGGGATTGGGGGCAGGAGGAGAAGGGGATAACAGAGGATGAGATGGCTGGATGGCATCACCTACTCGATGGACGTGAGTCTGAGTGAACTCCAGGAGTTGGTGATGGACAGGGAGGCCTGGCGTGCTGCGATTCATGAGGTTGCAAAGAGTCAGACATGACTGAGTGACTGAACTGAACTGAACTGAAGAGATGTAAAGTGACGGAATAGACAAGCTCTGCTGTGTGCTGTGCTTGGTTGCTCAGTCCTGTTGACTCTTTGCGACCCTATGGACTGTAGCCCACCAGGCTCCTCTGTCCATGGGGATTCTCCAGGCAACAATAATGGGGTAGGTTGCCATGCCCTCCTCCAGGGGATCTTTCCAACCCAGGAATCAAAGCTCAGAATCTTTTTTTTTTTTTTCCTCTTTCATATCTACCCCATGATGAATAGCATAATTATTATTTTATTAGTCTCTTTCCCCTCATCCTTTTGACTGGTCTTCAAATACCCTTTTGGATCTTTTTTCTTTCAATTTACTTTTTTTAAAATCCACACTCCTAAATTGTTATCCTTAGTTGATTAGTTTTTTTCTTTGGCAATGATGAAAATTAAAAATTAGTAGGCAAAAATTTCAGGCCTTAGAAAAAGAAAACATCTGTATGAAAATACATATGTTTCTTTATATGTCCTACCTGTTATAAAAGTGATATGAAGCATTTTACTTTGAACTATGCTATAGCAGTACTGTAAACTCTGGTTTTTTCTAGCTATGATCATCTATCTCAAATCCATAATTAGACAAAAAAAAGGTTTGCTCTAAACATTAGCAGTGATAGATACATAAGGTATTTTCATCCTAAGAAATGTTTATCTTAAATGTCATGACTAAAGTAATTATTAGCAAGTCACCTATGACTTAAAGGGAAAACAACTAGGAGCAAATCAATTGTAGCATTGGAGGAACAAAAGACTACTTTGTTTGACTGCTGGCAACATTGTTTTAATAGCAAAAGCAGACTATAGCAGTAAGGTGTTTCGTAAAACATCCACCCTGAAACACAATGTTTTTCCAAAGGGAAATTTACAACAGGCAAAGTTGGTTTATTAAGGCAGAAGTTTGGAAAGATTTTCTAAAGCCTCTTTTAGGCTCTAGCACAATAATTCATTATGTAGCAGGAATTTTTAATGAAATGAATGTACCTTTAAAGAGAAAAGATATCCACCATTTTTAAGAGAAAACTGGTCATTGAAAAAGCCAATCTAAACCCACAAACCAACTGCAAAAGCTCTCAACAACTTTATGGGTATGTTTGCCACATACTGTTTATAGATGAAAAAATTGAGACATATAACACATAACTAGGTAGTCTGGGTCAGGATTATAACCAATGTCTATTTAACTAGAAAGCATAATATAAGTATAGTTCAAAATGAAATCAACATATGCATCTGCTCAGGAGAAAGAAAACAGACCTTGCAGATTATCCAGTCAAGTTAGTGAAAAATAATTCTGTTTCATGACAGCACTTGAGTCATGTGTCTGTCTTGGGTCTGGTTGGTTAGTCACAAAAATAAGATAAAAATGAATTATCAGTCATTTACTGATAAATGATTAACAATAATGTTAATCATTGAGATTTTTTACTTTCTGACCTTAATTTTCTAGAGTTACATAATTACACTTTTAATTTTTCTTCAGGATATCTAAGCAGCAAACTGAAATTCATCTTCCTTAGTTGTAAGTCAGTGTATACGATAACATTCTTTTGACAACAGGCTACTGGCCTAAATCCAATAAAATTCACTCTCTTCTGTGTGATTTTCAACACTTAGCCACAAAGCTCTGTTCCAAACCCATTTCCTCTATGAAACAATCTAGTGCAATCATTATACTCCAAGTGGTTCTTTCCCTTGACACTGTTTTGTATTACCCAATCATCAACCATTTCAGAAGCATACACCATGGCTCCACTAAGCCATACACTCTGCAAAGAAAAGGACTGTCTGTCTTGTAAATCTTGATCCTTATTGCCCTGCTCAGTGTGCAATACATAATAGTAAAGTCGCTCAGTTGTATGTGACTCTGTGACCCCATGGACTACACAGTCCATGGAATTCTCCAGGCCAGAATACTGGAGTGGGTAGCCTTTCCCTTCTCCAGGGGATCTTCCAACCCAAGAATGAAACCCAGGTCTCCCGCATTGCAGGCAGATGCTTTACCAGCTGAGCCCCAAGGGAAGCCCAGTAAATACTAAATGGAGGAATGAATGAGAAGAAATTTCATGATCCATGGAAGCCACACAAACCATGACTCTTACTTTACACTGCACTGGGCACATAGTACTCACTAACTGTTAACTGGCACACAAACTTCTCATTAATGCTGAGAACTCTCCCAGTTGGCTTCAATGGTTGCATCAGCATCATAAATGAATAGCCAGCATTCATCAACTTTATGATACTGTTATGTTCAACATCCAATAGAAGGCAGAGTTAATGAGTTGTAGTGTCTGGGAAGAGGGAATCTTTTAAAATTTATTTTCTTTTATTTATTTTGGGCAAGAGACTAAGTTACTTGAAGTGGTAAACTTGGACCTTGAAAGTCTAGCATAAGTATGTCTCTTTGGCATGATTTTAGGGAATGCAATAACAGTGACATTTTGCATTGCATTAATCATTATTTCCCTAAGACTTCAGAAAGGCTGTCATTTACTGGTGTATTAGCATCATCATCATCAAAAATTACAATAAAATCTTTTGTTAGTTTTAAAATACAGTTAAGATTCACAGGCCAGCAACCACTGTCTAAAAATTAAACCGTTTACAACAATATGAAAAATTATTGCTTTACACCAGTAAAAAGGTTTAACCTTTTATCCCATAGCTTTCTGAAAAGTCATAAAAAACCTAATTTTTAATAAAAATAAAAACTTTACAACGCAGTATACACAGTTTTTAGGTTGAGTTGATACTCTTTCTGAAAATAAAGTAAATAAAGTACTGACTGCAAAAGCTCTGTCTTTTATACAGCATTTCATCTTACCTAAAAATTCATAGCTGATATGAATTGTATGGCTTGTGGAAAGTATAAGAAGAAGACTTTGAGAATTTGCCAAAGTGGTCTACTAGAAAGGAAACATCAATCACACTATTTGCTATTTGATGAACTCTTGTTCATCCTTAGCAAGAGTTACACAGCGTTGTGAGATTTGCCTTTTATGAAGCAGATTGAATCCTCTACCTATTTTATGGATAAGTTATGGTTGTCTCTACAAATCACACAAATGCATTCTATTCCTTTTATAATGAGTGACTGAAACCCATCCATTAAAAACCTCCTTGACTCACTACTGACCCCATACTTTTGCTCTACCAGACACTTCACTCCTACTACTATCACAAAACACAGTGTCTGTCATGACTATTTCTTGCCACACGGTCACACAGGTGGTGATCTCATTCTTTTCATTTGTCCCAAATGAGAATCTATCTTTAAAAGAGTATGCAGAAATGCCGGTGACCCGACTTCATTCTGATAAAATTACTGGTGTTCTTCTCCCGCCCCTCTATTAAAACTGTTGGTCAGCCTGTCTGGGACCTTGGATGTCTGTGGCAAACTGGATATTAGCGCTACTCACTAACACCACACATTCTGATCATTCCTCACTGACAAATGGTGCCAAACAAAGCAAAAGGCGAGAGCACTAGGACACATCTAGCAGGATTCAGTCCTCGCACTTCAGATGTGTGGAAATGTATCATGCCTACAATGGAGGTGCAGGAATGCTCCTGCCTTATCGACTCTCAGTGTGGTGTTACACTTGATGCTACATCAACCCTGCACTTCAGCAGCCTCTCAGAGAAATGTATTGGTTGTCTTCAATTTTTTATCACCACATAGGACACCACTTTGAAATAAAGATCTAGCAATAAATTTTTAGTTTCAGTGAATAACATATTGTGTATCGTTCTTGCAGTATTGGGCAGGACCTGGAATTTTTGTTTGTGTTTTGCTCTTAAAGGCATATTGCCAATCTAATATAAATAAGTCTCAGTAATAGATTAAAATAAACTAGAGTACTCCTTGGTGCAAGCATTATGTAACATTTATTGATATTATACAAGCCTGTCACTAATTTTAGAAGATTGCTTATAATTTATAACTATTGAATTGAAACAGTTTCAAAGATTTCTAAGCAGCAAACAAAATATTGTGATACCACCCTTGGTCCTATAGTATAATAAAGACTTTGGGTGCCATTGTCCCCTGGTTCCTGGGCAGGAGCCTCTAAGCCCTTGAAATTTCCACAGTGATAGATGTGTCTATTATTCATGGTGGGCCCCTGGAATCAGGCCTGAGTTTATGCTAATGAGGTGACTCATGGTGGTCCCTTAAATAATTTCATGATGGGGACAGGCCATGCTGGAAAGACCATTCATGTAATTAGTGGGCTGGAGCTTTGAACCACATGAGATCAGCCTGACCTCATAGAGGCTGACATGGTCAGTAATTCAATCAATCATGACTAGGTAATGAAACCTAATTAAAAACTCTGAACACTGAAAGCTTGGGTGAGCTTTCCTGGTTGATGCTGCACATTGATGTTTTGGGAGGGCGAAACATCTTGGAGATATGTAAACTTGATACTGTGGGACCCTCCCAGATCTTGCCCAATGGGTCTCTTCCTTTGGCTAGGCTGATTTGTATACCCACCCTACAGCAAAACACTAAAGAAAATGCTTTCCTGAGTTATATGAGTCACTCTAGAGAATTATCAAACCTGAGAAAGTAGGAGGAATGTTTGAATTTATTTCTAGTTGGTCAGAAATGCAGGTGGCCTAAGAATTTCCAAACTCGCAGTCAGTGTTTAAAGTGAGGGCAGTCTTACAGGAGACTGTGCCCTTAATCTGTAAAATCTGAAGTAACTGTGACCAGTTAGCATCAGAATTATATTACAGGTCCCTTGTTACATCTTTGCACATGTACGTGTGATAAAGGTTAAGTAAGACTGGAAATATTATAATAGTCCTGAACTGCTTCAGTTTAGGCATCTTGATATCGATCTTACACATGTTGGAACTGGTGATCAAGATACTATTTTCATACCTTTAAAAGGCAGTCGGAGATAGATGCAAACTAAGTCATGGTGGATACCATAGGCATCATGCTCGCTCAGGTTCATTCACTCAGTCCTGTCCAACTCTGTGGCCCCATGGACTGGAGCCTGCCAGACTCCTCTATCCATGGGATTTTTCAGGCAAGAATACTGGAGCGGGTTGCCATTTCCTACCCCAGGGGATCTTCTTGTCCTGGGATCGAACCAGCATCTCCTGCGTCTCCTGCATCAGCTGGTGGATTCTTTACCACTGACCACCTAGGAAGCATAGGCATATGACCACCCTGGCATAATCATTAGCAAAAAAACTCTTGCATTTGTTCAAAGTATACAGTTTTAGATAAAGTTATTATGATTCCCTTCTGATTGACATAAGATAAATACTTTATTAGAAAAGTATAAAGGATGGAATCAGAAAGAACCTGAAAATCATATACCTTGGCTGTTTGTTTTACAGGGAATAAAATAACTAAGGAAAAGGACATTAAGTGATTTGCCCAATAGCTATTTAACATCAGAGCTGGGACTAGGTCTGTAATATCTCAAATCACACTGTGATATCCAAACTCCTTGTGGTGAAGCATGTTCAGTTACCAAGGCAGATAAATTGTATTCTAGTTGTTTGCCAGTGAGAGAGAGCAAAAAATAGCTATGTGGGATACAATCACATGCTTTGTCTTTCTTCTGTTGATCATTAAAGTATCACTTTTCATAGCTTCTTTACATTTCTGCTGACTTACCTAACAAAAGAGGTAGCCAATGCAGAAACCCACTCATTTTATAAGCATTTATAAAGCATCTATTATAAATTATATATTATAAATCTGTACTAGGTACTTAGAGATGTCAAGATTAATTATTAAGCCCCTCTTTTCTAGTGAGGAGAACTTGATCCTTCATTAAAAAATAAACACAGCTGTATGAGTCCTGTGGTGAAGGCCATGAGGAAGCACAGAGAAGAAAGCTGGGGATATCACGGGTGGGTCTTCTCTGGCCAAGTAAGGAATTTGGCCATTATTCTGTAAACCTGCAAGCCATTAAAGGGTTTTAAGCAAAACAAAACAAAACAAACAAACAAATTAAAAAAAAAAAAAAGGAGGAAAAAAAACCTTCCCTATACTTCTCTATTTCACACATGGGATATGACTGCCAACTTGCTTGAAGCTCTCATTAGAAATGTTTTCTTATCTTGCTTTTCTTGCCACATAGCTCAACAACCACAGTGGTTTTGCTTAAACTATGAAGAAAGTCAGGTATACTCTAACTTAGTATTGTTCAATCTCTATCATAGAAGTCTTATAATAAAGGTAGAACCAATTCCTTGTCTGAACAGTTAAAACTCAGTTCTGTAGTTCCTGGCTCAAGTGAGAATCATGATGGAATCTAAACCAGGCAGACAGTAAAGGAATCAGGTACCCACCTGAGTGTGTAAGCACATTCTAGAGCCCCTACACACCTGTGGCCCACGGGGCCTCCAAGGCACTGTCCGGGGGGAAACCAAGTAAGAGACTTTCTGGTTGCAGAAGACCTTCCAACACATAGTTCTCCATTTCCATAAGGAAAAGTGGGAGGCATGCTGCTGTTTGCAGAAACCTCGGGTAGCTCCTCAGGATTCCAGGGACGAAGAATGATACAGTCCATCAAAACAAACACACAAGTATAGATTATTTACATGAAAAATTAGTTAATTGGTTTAGAGGCCTAGCAGTTAAGACTATCAGCTTATGATCCAGAGCTAAGGCCAAACTGAGGGCCATCTTACAAACTAATGACAAGAACTCTGCAAAAGTGTCAAAGCCATAAAAGGCAAGGAAAGACTAAAACTGTCACAAACACTAAGGAGACATGACTAAGGACTCACATCAGTGTAATACTGGATCTCAGATTGGACCTGAAACAGAAAATGGTCTTAAGTAGACTCCAAATAGAGTCTATATTTAAGTTAATTATATCATACCAATGTGATTTTCTTAGTTTTGATAATTGTTCTATGGTAAAGCAAGAGGTTAACATTAGGGGAAGCAAGCTGAAGGATATCTTTGCAACTATTAGAAATCTATATATTTTCAAAAAAAATAAGCTTGTATGGTTTTTTGGGTTTTTTTGTGTGTGTGGTTGTTCTGTTTGGGGAGGTTTTAGCTTCTTGTTGTTGTTGCTATGTTTTGTTTTTAAAGGAATATAGATTTTAGAGTCAAAGTCTTGGGTTTAAAACTTAGTTCTATTTCTTACTAGCAATGTAGCCTTGGGCAACTTCCTTAATCTCCTTTAATCTCTGCCCATGGAAATGGGCTTCCCCAGTGGTTCAGAAGGTAAAGAATCTGCCTGTAATGCAGGAGACCAGAAGAGGTCAGTTTCATCTTTGGGTTGGGAAGATCTGCCGGGGAAGAAAATGGCAACTCATTCCAATATTCTTGCCTGGGAAATCCCATGGACAGAGGAACCTGGTGGGCTACAATACATAGGGTTGCAAAGGGTCGGACATATCCAAGAATGCAATCTGACATTGAAAATGGGAATACTAAAAACATATTTGTAAGTGAATAAGGTTAAATAAACACAGTATTGTGTCAGGTACATAAATTCCTACAAAGTTATATCTAGTATTTGCTAATGAACATTACCATAATTATTAAATTTACCATTATTATTATTGTTATTATTAGGATTTTCTGGTTCTGGAGTCACTTCAAGAACTGATAAAAGGGCAGTGGTACTATAGAGAGCATATATTTACTCTCTTGCTCATTCTGTAGGAGTCAGAAGGAGTAAACGGGCTCCAGTATCTTCTGGGGTAAATTAATTAATCAAGCTTAGGGTATGTACCTGGAGAAGGCAATGGCACCCCACTCCAGTACTCTTGACTGGAAAATCCCATGGACGGAGGAGCCTGGTAGGCTGCAGTCCATAGGGTCTCAAAGAGTTGGACACAACTGAGGGACTTCACTTTCACTTTTCACTTTCATGCATTGGAGAAGGAAATGGCAACCCACTCCAGTGTTCTCGACTGGAGAATCCCAGGGATGGGGGAGCCTGGTGGGCTGCCGTCTCTGGGGTTGCACAGAGTCGGCCACGACGAAGCGACTTAGCAGCAGCAGCAGCAGCCACAGGGTATATACCGTTGCTGAGTGTCATGTGAAAGGGGTAGAGGTTGAAGTGGACAAGTACACGGATGGAGGTGGCTTCACCAGCCTATAACAAATGCCCGCATCAATTTATATAATTCTCTTTCAATGAACAGATTATTATCTTCAATAAGCTACTACACCAGCTGCCTGAAAGGTACCATCCAGATTAAGAAATCCATGAATTGTTGTAAACTGTCAGTTACAACCAGATCTTTGTGTTCCAAAGAGCTGATGAGATTTTGTCTTCAGAAATCTGGTATTGATATTTTTGCTGAATTGGAGGCCACTTTTAGACATACTAGGAGTACAGTTCCCAAGAGTTAAGAGTGTATCAGGACAGCATTTGAACATACAAGTGACTGAGTACTTTAAAAACCTTCTGGACCCATTCTTTAAACAATGAAACATAGCCAGTCCCTGATTTACAAACTTGAAATACCACTCATTTATCAGTTACTTTTTAGAGTACAGAATACAGCTCACAGAACAATGCAGAATCAAATTTAAAATATTTTGCACTGACACAAAATATTAACTAAAATAAAATTCTGTTGCAATGTTAGTAATCCTTACACACACACAAAGTTATTTTATAAATTGAACTTTATGTCATATCTGAGGGCTTCCCTGATTGCTCAGAGAGTAAAGAATTCACCTGCAATGCAGAAGACCCCAGTTCAATTCCTGGCTCGAGAAGATCCACTGGAGAAGGGACGGACTACCCACTCCTGTATTCTTGGGCTTCCCTTGTGGTTCAACTGGTAAAGATTCCACTCGCAATGTGGAAGACCTGGCTTCTGACCCTTAGAGTCCCGATATTCTAGTTAATCCAAACACACTTATACTTGTCCTTCATATTCTCCTTTTCCCCAGATGCTATTCTCCAATGTAGAATTTTTATTCCTAACCACCTCCCCATGAGCTCTGAATTGAACTATTTCTCCTCCTTCGACTGCTTCAAGGTACTGGCACTTGGACTCAGTCTCTAAAGATATTAATCCCTAATTTTACAACTTTTTAAAGATGTAAGTGAGACTTCTTGGAGAAAGGAGAGGGAAGTCTACAATAGTTTAATCTGTCTGTAGGACAATTTGGCAAAATACATCAGATGTCTTTATAAGATATTTTCCCTTGAAACTATCAATTTTATATCTATGAATTTATTCTAAGGGAGTAAATAGGAAGAGTGTGCAAAAATCCACAGGATTCTCACCTCAGTGTTGTTTGTAAACAGAAAGCAGCCTCTAGAAAAACAGAAGCAACCTCTAATAAGCAGTAATTTATTAAATAGGTTATAGGATAGCTACAAAATGGGACAGTGTGCAGCCATTAAAATGATGTTGCCTAAGAATGCTTATAGAAAAGACAAAATTTTTACATTGTAGTTAAGAAAATAAAGATTACAAAATAGTAGCATTTTAGTTTGATTACAATAGTAATGACAATAGCTAAAATTTACTGCATAATTACTACAGGCCTTCTGAAATACTACTAATAATCCCATTTTAATTTTAAGGAAAATGAGACAAAATAAAATCAATTAACTTGCCCAAAGTCAAACGGTTAGTAAAGACAATCTGGATCCCAAAATCACACCCATAATACAGCCTCTCTAATACATGTTTATATGCTTTGAGAAAAGCATGCAAGAATTTAACAGAAAGACAACAGTACTTGACAGAGGTTGGGTATGTACCTGAAATAAGCAGAATTTCTAGACTGACCCCTAAAGATATCCCAACCCAATCCAATGTAATGAGATGTACCTCCCATGATTATGCTATATTATAAGGTACATGGACCATGTTAACACAGTGAGATTTTCCAGGTGGACCTAATATAGCCATAAGAGGTCCACTAAAGGCACAGAACCTTCTTCAGCAGGTAGGAAAGAGTCAGCAAGACCCCAAGGATTCAGTGCACAATTCCTGCTTTGTTGCTAAGACCAGAGAGCAGCCCCCAGCTGACAGCCAGGAATCAGGAACCTCAAATCATGGGTGTAAGGAACTGGACTCTGACAACAACCAGAATCAGTTTGGCAGAGGATTCTTGCCCCAGGCCTCTAGGCTGGAGCCCAACCTCGCTCTTACTTTGATGTTATTCTCAGGGTAGAGAACCCAGGTGAACTCATCCAGACTTCTGATCTCCAGAACTGCAAGGGAATAATGTTGGCAATTTCACACTGCTAGGAAGGACTGATGTTGAAGCTGAAACTCCAATACTTTGGCCACCTGATGTGAAGACCTGACTTATCTGAAAAGACCCTGATGCTCGGAAAGATTGAAGGCAGGAGGAGAAGGGGACGACAGAAGATGAGATGGTTGGATGGCATCACCAACTCGATGGACATGAGTTTGAGTAAACTCCAGGAGTTGGTGATGGACAGGGAGGCCTGGCGTGCTATTGTCCATGGGGTCGCAAAGAGTCAGACATGACTGAGTGACTGAACTGAAGTTCAGTCCAGGACTGAATCAGTCTGATTCAGTCCAGGACTCACTGCAGCAAATGAGTCAGTTCTTCACATCAGGTGGCCAAAGAACTGGAGCTTCAGCTTCAGCATCAGTCCTTCCAATGAATATTCAGAACTGATTTCCTTTAGGATGGACTGGTTGGATCTCTTTGCAGTCCAAGGGACTCTCAAGAGTCTTCTCCAATACCACAGTTCAAAAGCATCAGTTCTTTGGCACTCAGCTTTCTCTATAGTCTAACTGTCACATCTACACATGACTACTGGAAAAACCATAGCTTTGACTAGATGGACATTTGTTGGCAAAGTAATGTCTCTGCTTTTTAAGTCACTCAGTAATGGCTCAGAGGTTAAAAGCATCTGCCTCCAATGTGGGAGACCCGGGTTGGATCCCTGGGTTGGGAAGATCCTCTGGAGAAGGAAATGGCAATCCACTCCAGTATTCTTGCCTGGAGAATCCCATGGACTGAGAAGCCTAGTAGGTTACAGTCCACGGGGTCGCAAAGAGTCGGACACGACTGAGCGACTTCACCTCACCTCAGCTAAGTTGTGTGAATTTGTTATCTAGCAACAGAAAACTCATAGAGTACTCACAAGGGACTTAGAATTAGGAAACAATAAAATTTATATATTAAAAACCTACAACAGCATTATACTTGAAGGAGAAAATCAAGTACAGACACTTTTTAAGATCTGGAACAAGATAAAGACATCTGTTATCACTACCATTGCCTAACTAAGTATTGTAATTCCTGGCCAACGCTATTTTTTAAATGAGGTATATAAGAATTAGAAAAGAAGAGATCAAACTTTGTCACCTTGAAATGATTAGAATCAATAAGTGATTTGAAGCAATAAGTTTATCAAAGTTGCTGAATACACGACCAAGTCAGAAAGATAGAAAACATTTCTCTACACTGACATTACCAACCACAAAGTATAAGAGAAAACTCATTTAAAACAGCATAGAAATTATAAACAATCTAGGAATTTACTTAAACAAGAAATAAACAAGCCCAGTAAGTGCCCTTACATTTTTCACCTCCCCTTTTCTGTATTTTCCAAATTTATTTAATGAACACATATGGCTTTGCTAATAAAAATACACCATGTCAATGGTGATACTCAAAATATTTAGAACATTGGTACCAATCAGAATTGCATGGGCAATAAAGAAGTCACTCAGTCATTCAGGTATTTGCCAGGTGAAGAAGAGCCTCACAACCACTAATTGTTAATTATTATATTTCTCTCCCTGAATTGGCTGGGAAGAACAAACTTCAGCCTTACACTTTATTTGAAAATTTTCTCTCAATTAATTATTTTTTCCTGTACTCACAAAGAAAGAGAGGACAATTAAATCAATAAGGCAAGCTGGCTTACTTTAAAAACACATGAAACAAAAAGCACAGCTGGCAAAGAAGGGAAAAGGATATGTTTACATGGTTTTACATGGGATGGACAATGAAAGAGTAAGAAAGCAAAACCAGGGAATTCCCTGGCGGTCCAGTGATCAAAATTCGGTGCTTTCACTGTTGTGGCCTGGGTTCAAGGCCTGGTCAGGGAATTAGATCCCACGGGCTTCACAGCTCAACCAAAAAACAAAAAAAGTAAATCAGCTTATGTGACCTGCAAGTGATCAGCAAGCTGAGCATCTTATCCTGCCTGAGGGAACAGAGTAAAAACATATGGCTCAGATTACATGCCCCCACATGAATTCAGTCATTCAGAAATGCAAACAAGAGGACCTTGCCATTACTTGCCTTCAAATTATGAAATGACCAGGTTAAAAATCCTTGGAGCTTGATTTTCAGACCCCAGAGAAAGCAAAAGAGAGTAATTAAAGCATGTGAGCATATTAAGTAAGTACTTTTATCAAATCCACCAGAGTGATAAGTGTAACAAAAAGTATCTTAAGAGGTCAAATTGGTTTTTTTTTCTTTTTATCACAATGCTGGTATCCCCAACAGATAGCTTGTTTCTCCTAATTCAGAATTATTTTAGAATGTCAACACATGACTTCTAAAAGCATGCCATCTCAGAATTTTGCACTTACTCCTTTCCATCTTTGGATAGTTTTCAAAATATTATTTGTGCAACTAGTTCACGATCAAACATCAATGGTGCCTAACAATAGCTGGCCTTGCACAAAGCCATAAAATATTTAAAACTGAGAAAATGCACATATCTATTTTACAAAACAGAAACAGACTCACAAACTTAGAGAATGAATTTACGGTTACCAGAGGGGAAGGGATAGATTGGGAGTTTGGGGTTGACATGTACGCACTGCTATATTTAAAACAGATAACCAATGAGGTCAAATTGTTTTCATTTTACAAAAACATTCAAGGAGCACCAGAGAGAAACACCCTCTGTATACTTTAACAACAATTGATCCCAAAGTGAAGGCAGTTTGTTGCCAAATTGCACTAATTCATATCACTCAGAAAGGTCTGGCAAGTCTGAAAATGACCACCAAACATATCAAGACTGTTCTTCCCATAGGAGACTATCAACAAATGCTCCAGAAATTTCGTCTTTGCACTACTATAAAATTGTGGTTCCATGCCACTCCCTTCTTTCCAGTATTAAATTCCCTGTTATTTTTTCCATCAAGCTACCAAGTTTTCTGGTATTATTTGTGAAACCAGAAAGCCAAGACCTTCCTCTGTGGCTATATACTAGATATCCTATTCCTAAAAGGTTTTGCAAATAGTACCACAAAAATGGTCTTGCTTAAAAGAAAATATTTCCCAGAAATAAACAAGAGGAGATAAACATATGTAATCAACAAGAAATCAGGCTTTGCATTCACGTAAGTGTTTTGATAAAGGACTGAACTAGCCTTCAGATTCCTCTGCTTGGGTTAACCAGTAAAAGATACAAGATCCAAAACCCTGACTTGCAAAGGTCCAAAATCCCAAAAGGTAAAATGGTGTCAGGTTGGCATCTTCGAGAAGAACTGACCTCATTAAATGCATTCATATTAAGAAACACATCATGAAAAGAAAGGAGGCAGTACAAACTGAAAATGACATTTACAACAAGTTTATGGAAAAGAAATCAGTGTAGGGAAAAGATGAGATCATTTAACCCAAGGAAGAAAAGAAAACAAAAAGTTTATAAATCAGTGATTGAATCAAAAAACAAGAATTGGCAATTGTAGACAGGAACTCAATCTCATGATTGGTAGTTAAGAGCCTACTTCATTAAACCTAAAGACCACCAGAGACCACATAAGCCTGAACTCAAGGGAACTTTAGTCAAGAACTCTCTACCCTCCACTGCTAAGTGTGGACGAAATACAGATGAAGGTTCCAGCAAAGCTGCTCCTTGGAAGGTCATGGGCACTTGTTCACAAGGTGCTTCTGTAACACAGTCAGTTCTACTCATGCCTCCCCACATAAACACAAATTCCTTTGAAGTTAGGATCCTATTTTATTCATGTTTATATACCCATGAAGCACACATGCAAATGCCTATAGTAGACACTTAGTGACTGTTCTTCAAATTACTACCTTACTAGAGTATCATATGGAATAATGGTCATAATAACACAGCAATCACACGGCACCTCTCACTGGATACTTACCAGGTGTCACGTGAAGATTACAGGTTACTTAATCAACGATATAGTCAGTACCATTATCCATATTTTACAGAAACTAAAATTGAAGCCCACAAAGATCCTCAATAATTTGCCAAAGGAGATGTGGCTAGTCATAGGTTGGGAATGGATGCTGATTCTTTCTTCCCAGCGACTGAAGCTGAAGAATAGTTAAGCACTTTGACTTAGAAGGCATAGTCTCTACACAAGTCAGAATTTGCTGAGGCTTTTTGTGGGGGGCTTGTTCTTTTCCTCTGCCTTTAAATACTTTAGGCCCCTGTAGCAAAAGTCTATAAAATGATATGCCCCATTGATGTTTCACACAATTTAAATAGTGGGAACTGTAGTAATAAATAGTAAAAATTTTTAAAATATTTTGTATTCCAGAATCAAAGCCTGAAAACCCCAAACAAGGGATCTGTAAATGCCTGTGGCTCATGGTCCATCTGACATGGAACATACACTCTCCTAGAAATACATGTACATACTCATTCTTCACACTGTAGTCACAGACACAGTAATGGTTGACTGTTTCTCTTTTGTAGTCAAATAATTAGTAGAGTGTTACAAAACTGATGTCTCTAGAGTCAAGAAACAGAAAATCACTTGTAACTAAAGCATGGAGTTAGTTATGTAATTTGTGTGTATGTGTGTAGCTGTGTAAAACCAAAATCAAAAAAATAAACCATAATAAAAGGAATCAAAAAAGAGTCAAACAACCTCATCTCAAAAGCAAACCAAGATGGATAACTGCATATTTTCAACCAAATAAATGATCATCAAAATGCCTTTTGGTAAGTCAGTAGAGAAGACATACTGAGATTATTGACCAAGTAGAACAGATAAGATATAACTAACTGTTTTTCTTTAAAATTTTTGCCACACAATATAACTGGACATTAAGCCTTAAGAAGAATTGTTTTCAAAGTATTTCCTTTGTTACTCACAAGCTAAATAATGATTTACTATTTGCCTTATCTCCCAGCATAAGTTCTAGAAAAGTATTCATTACACATATTTCAAGTGAATTTTTCAGACAACTTTCTGCTATATTCCTGTTCTGTTGTAATCTATCCTCTATGTTGCAGCCAAAGTTATCTTTTAAAATCATACTTCAGATCATATCTTTATCTTATTAAGAAAGCATTTCAACCAAATTTAATCCAGACTCACAGTGACCGAAAACATCCTCGACAATCAAAGGTCCCCAACAATCTGACCCTTGCCTTCCTCTCCATCCTCAAATCCTACTACCCTCATCTGTGCACCCCTTGTTTCAGTTAACAGCTTTTTCTCTGTTTCTCATTACAAGAAGCTCATCCTCACTGTTAACTTTTTTGTGCCAGTTGTTCCCACTACCCGACCACCCTGCCAGTATATATTCTTGTGGTGGGCTCTTTTTTGTCATCCAGGCTTAACCTCATCATGAGGCCTTCCCTGACCACCCAACATAAAAGAGCCCCAGACCCACTCTGAGTAACAGCACTTACCTCTATACGAAGTTATTCTGTTAATTTCCTTGGTTACTTTTCTCCCTCTCTCTCTCTGTTTCTCTCTCTCTCTCTCTCTCTGACTCTGTATCTCTCTGTCCAAACAGTCCCTACCCCTGGCAACCACCACCATTAGAAAAATGGAACCTCCATGGAAAAGGGAATATTAATATTGCCTGTCTTGTCCATCACCATGGGCTTCCCTGGTAGCTCAGCTGGTAAAGAATCCTCCTTCAATGCGGGAGATCTGGGTTCATTCCCTGGCTTGAGAAGATCCCTTGGAGAAGAGAAATTCTATCCATTCCAGGTTCCTAGCCTGGAGAATTCCATGGACTGTGTAGTTCATGGAGTCGTAAAGAGTAGGACATGACTGAGCGACTTTCACTTCACTGTCTAGCACCATAGTCCTGGAACACAGAACAATGCCTGACACGTGGAAGGCTCTAAGAAAAATATTTATTGAATAAATGAACATTTCTAAACATGTTATATTTATGGATGCATTTTAGTTGTTTTTAATAGTGAATTTTTACTAAGGCCCTATCTTCAACTGTCTAAAAGTCAAGGACGATGGCTTCCTCCAACTGCAAATATGCCTGGCTATGACTGACTGCAAGACATTTGGAATAAACAGGCTGTTCAGTGAGAGATGAACACATTTTCAAGATAAAAGTTTGTTTTGTAGTAATCAAAATTCTGAAACTGGCTCCTCATGGAACCCTCTGGTTTTAATCAAGCCTCACTGGTCCCTCCAAACATTCAGCAAGGACCGTCTCCTCCGGTTTCAACTTTCAATAGTGGAAGAGAAGAGAAAAACACTTCTCAATAGAAAAAAAAAAAAAAAAACAATTGTACAGTATCCAGGGTACTTTTGATATTTAATACCAACTAACAGAGCTGCCATTATTTTTTAAAATTTACCCAGATAAATTAGGACCATTTAGGTTGAGAACAGCAGAGGAAGCCAGAAGACTAAGGACATCATCAGTGCTCTGGAAGGGAGAAGAGAAGCAATTTTTTTCCAATTATTGAAGGCAGACTTGTTAGCATATTTGTTCAAAGATTTACTCCCAGTCAGGCCTATGTCAGGATAACAGTGGAGTACCAAAATAATCCTCTTTTTGTCCTGTGCACCTTTTTCTGCAAATCACAACCTGATCCGTGTCTTTCAGCTGTCTTCATGTCAGGGCTCTTATCTGTGAATCTTGACTTAAACTGAAGATATTTTAACTAAACTTTGCATTGTAACATACGTCCAATGATGTTACAACTGCTCATGATGCTAAATGAAAATAACATCCAGCCTTATATGATTGGATTCTTTGGGGAAACCTCTGAACATAGAGAATTGTAGTTTCCCTGTATGAGGAAATATATAACTGAAAAGGCAATAGGGATTCAGTGCACTAACATCCGTAATGGCTGTTGCCATGAAATTAAAAGACACTTGCTCCTTGGAAGGAAAGTGACGACAAACCTAGATAGCGTATTAAAAAATACAGACACCACTTTGCCGACAAAGGTCCATATAGTCAGAGCTATGGTTTTTTCTCAGTGGTCATGTATGGATGTGAGAGTTGGACCATAAAAAAGGTTGAGCGCTGAAGAATTGATGCTTTCAAATTCTGATGCTGGAGAAAACTCTTGAGAGTCCTTTGGAATACAAGGAGATCAAACCAGTCAATCCTAAAAGAAATTAACCCTGAATATTCATTGGAAGGACTGAAGCTGAAGCCCCAATACTTTGGCCACCTGATGCAAAGAATCAACTGCTAGAAAAGACCCTGATTCTGGGAAACACTGAAAGCAAAAGGAGAAGGGGGCAGCAGAGGATGAGATGGTTAGATAGCATCACCAACTCAACGATCACAAATTTGAACAAACTCTAGGAGATAGTGGAGGACACAGGAGCCTGGCGTGCTGCAGTCCACGGGGTTGAACAACAACAACAACAAACATTTGTAAAGTGCTAAGAGTGCTGTCTGGCGTATGTCAGGAGCTATATATGCGGAGTCTTAATTAATTAATTTTTACACTACAAAACAAAATTTCTAGGCAAAAACTTTACATCTAAAATGATCACAGCAATTACAGTTTCCAGTTATATTTCATGGAGAAGGAAATGGCAACCCATTCCAGTTTCTTGCCTAGAAAAATCACCCAGACAGAGGAGCCTGGCTGTCGATAGTCCATGGGGTCACAAAGAGTCAGACACGACTGAGCAACTAACACTTTCACTTCAAAACTAACATTTAAAAATAAAATCCTTATGTGACATCATATGAATTTAATAACCATCTTTACAAAGATGCTGTTTCATTCACTAATTTCATTTGTGATGAAAGATTCTAAGAGATGAGCTGCATTTTCCTTGAACCTCTGCAAGTAGTGTACCAGGCACTGCAGGATAGAGTAGAAAAAAATGGCCTTGACTATGTCATCAGGGGCTCCTTGTTTGTTTGTGAGATTAGACAGTCACACGACAAGTAGTGCAAATTTACAACTATATAGAAATTTGATGCTATACTTTCCCCATAGAAAGAGAGATAAATATGGGCTATAATAATCAGAATAGGTCATGAAGAAAATTACTACAGATATAAAAAACAAATCAAGACTTCCAGAACTGTAATTCTCTAATAAAAAGAAAATCAGATTTGCATCAGTGTAACATGTTATAACAACATATTCTCCTAGAAAGATGATCTTTAGCCAACAGCCACATATACATTTGATTATACTTCATGCTAAACCATGCAATTTGGACATTTTAGTTATGAAATTTAGATTTTCTTTAATAAATTTTGGAAGGAAAATCACATTACATAATCAACATTTGTATATGAGCATTCTGATTTGGGGCTTCCCTGATAGCTCAGTTGGTATACAACCCGCTTGCAATGTAGGAGACCTGGTTCAATTCCTGGGTCAGGAAGATCTGCTGAAGAAGGGATAGGCTACCCACTCCAGTATTGTTGGGCTTCCCTTGTGGCTCAGCTATTAAAGAATCCACCTATAATGTGGGAGGCCTGGGTTTGATCCCTGGGTAGGGAAGATCCCCTGGAAAAAGGTCCTGATTTTAATTATAAAAGCATTATTTAATGATATATATTCACCTGTTCTTAAAGTCATGCTAGCACATTAATTTCTCCCTCCCCTCCTAAGCTGGGGGTAGGTCTGTCTCTGAACAAGGAGGCCTAAGACCAAACTTCTCCCTCTACCCACTGCAAAGAAGGCTCCTGCTTTCCACAGATCCCAGTGACCTTCATAAACAGGAAAAATGAGGTTAATTCCAACATACAGACCTTTATCCTTCAAACTGAAATATTTTTGTTTTGGCTATGGGGGAGGGGTGAGGGGCATTGGACCAAGAAACCCCTCTGGACTCATTAGGTTCTATTACTTTGCTGAAGACATGAATATACAGGCCATCCTTCAGAAATCACTTTGATGCATGAATTTTAATTGCTTGTTTGCTTGTCTCATTATCCTGTTTGGCATATAAATAATCTCTGGGCGATTTGAACTGATGTGTATTTGAGTTTTCAGCAGCTATGTAAACCAAAGCAAGAAGTCCAAGAGAAAGGTGACACCAATGCCATGGTTAAGCTTACATCAATTCATACTCAAAGCAGATATTCAAGACAAGGGCACTGTTACAGGTAAACCAGGTTATTCATTCATCTTAACAGCCAAATATAAAATGGTTTGCTAAATCAACCATGAAATCCACATCAATATAAAACCATAGAAATAAGCCGAGTAGCTTTTGCATTCCTACAATTTATCTTAGACAGACCTAAAGCAGGCAATCAGAAGGTCAATAGTATACAATGGAAATTATGCCTAGACAGACTGCTGTCTTCTCTACCATTCAGGAGAGCTTTTAGTTTGGGCATCCATAATCACAGGGCTGAGATAGATGTACTAAAAAGGCAAAGATCTCCTCCAAATGCCATGCATTTTAAACTGCCTAGTTTTTTTGTTTGTTTTTGACTGAAAACAGCAATTCTTTTTTTTTAATTTATTTTAATTGGAGGCTAATTACTTTACAATATTGTATTGGTTTTGCCATACATTGACATGAATCTGCCATGGGTGTACATGTGTTTCCCATGCTGAACCCCTCTTCCAACTCCCTCCCCATCCCATCCCTCTGGGTCATCCCAGTGCACCAGCCCCAATCACCATGTCTCATGCATCAAACCTGGACTGGCAATTCGTTACACATATGATAATATACATGTTTTAATGCCATTCTCCCAAATCATCCCACCCTCGTCCTCTCCCACACAGTCCAAAAGACTATTCTATACATCTGTGTCTCTTTTGCTGTCTCACATACAGGGTTATCATTACCATCTTTCTAAATTCCATATATATGTGCTAGTATACTGTATTGGTGTTTTTCTTTCTGGCTTACTTCACTGTGTATAATAGGCTCCAGTTTCATCCACCTCATTAGAATTGATTCAAATGTATTCTTTTTAATGGCTGAGTAATACTCCATTGTGTATATGTACCACAGCTTTCTTATCCATTCATCTGCAGATGGACATCTGTCTCACATACAGGGTTATCATTACCATCTTTCTAAATTCCATATATATGTGCTAGTATACTGTATTGGTGTTTTTCTTTCTGGCTTACTTCACTGTGTATAATAGGCTCCAGTTTCATCCACCTCATTAGAATTGATTCAAATGTATTCTTTTTAATGGCTGAGTAATACTCCATTGTGTATATGTACCACAGCTTTCTTATCCATTCATCTGCAGATGGACATCTAGGTTGCTTCCATGTCCTGGCTATTATAAACAGTGCTGTGATGAACATTGGGGTACACGTGTCTCTTTCAATTCTGGTTTCCTCAGTGAGTATGCCCAGGAGTGGGATTGCTGGGTCATATGGCAGTTCCATTTCCAGTTTTTTAAGGAATCTCCACACTGTTCTCCATAGTGGCTGTACTAGTTTGCATTCCTACCAATAGTGTAAGAGGGTTCCCTTTTCTCCACACCCTCTCCAGCATTTATTGCTTGTAGACTTTTGGATCACAGCCATTCTGACTGGCGTGAAATGGTACCTCACTGTGGTTTTGATTTGCATTTCTCTGATAATGAGTGATGTTGAGCATCTTTTCATGTGTTTGTTAGCCATCTGTATGTCTTCTTTGGAGAAGTGTCTATTTAGTTCTTTGACCCACTTTTTGATTGGGTCTTTTATTTTTCTGGAATTGAGCTGCAGGAGTTGCTTGTATATTTTTGAGATTAATTCTTTGTCAGTTGCTTCATTTGTTATTACTTTCTCCTATTCTGAATGCTGTCTTTTCACCTTGCTTACAATTTTCTTTGTTGTGCAGAAGCTTTTAATTTTATTTAGGTCCCATTTGTTTATTTTTGCTTTTATTTCTAATATTCTGGGAGGTGGGTCATAGAGGATCCTGCTATGATTTATGTCGGAGAGTGTTTTGCCTATGTTTTCCTCTAGGAGTTTTATAGTTTCTGATCTTACGTTTAGATCTTTAATCCATTTTGAGTTTATTTTTGTGTATGGTGTTAGAAAGTGTTCTAGTTTCATTGTTTTACAAGTGGTTGACTAGTTTTCCCAGCACCACTTGTTAAAGAGATTGTCTTTTCTCCATTGTATATTCTTGCCTCCTTTGTTGAAGATAAGTTGTCCATAGGTGCGTGGATTTATCTCTGGGCTTTCTACTTTGTTCCATTGATCTGTATTCATGTGTTTGTGTCAGACCATACTGTCTTGTCATTGTTCAGTGCTAAGTCATGTCCGACTCTTTGCAACCCCATGGACTATAGCTCCCTAGGCTCCTCTGTCCATGGAATTCTCCAGGCAAGAATACCGGAGTAGGTAGCTATTCCGTTCTCCAGCGGACCTTCTCAACCCAGGGATCGAATCTGGGTGTCCCCCATTGGCAGGTTGACTCTTTACCATCTGAGCCTCCAGAAAAGACCCAAGGTCCACTATGGTCTGCAGCAAATTCATGGGATGAGGCAGAACTGACCTACTTTCTCCACTGGAAATTAGTCATGCTCTTCCCTTCATTGACCTGCTCCCCTTCTGATCTAACTTCATACTCCCCAAATTATCAGAACTAAAGCATCCACCAGAATACGGACCACAGAAAACACCAAAATTTACTCCCCATGTTGTATTTTTTTCAATATCAGAATTCTAGCACCCAACCAAGAGTTACTGGAGGCATGACAGAAAGGGAAAGAAAACTTCTTATTCTGTTTGAATGTTATGATGATGCTATATTCCATTAATAAGAATGGCATGAAAAGATTCTTAGACTATTCCAATAGTAAATGCACAAACAAAATCCAAAATAGTCAAAAAGTCTGTTGCTATCATGGCACTAATAAAGCTCACCTTCAGTATAAGATAAAGAATTTAAAGCAAAATGTTTTTAAAGGGAGAGGGAAGATTGCTTTATATTTATAAAAGGAATAATTTAAACAAAGATATAACAGACATGAATTAACCCCTGATGACATTACACTGAAATCTAACTCTCTGAAATCCAGTGAAAACCATTAGAAATACAAAGTAACAAAACATAAATAAAATGAAATTCTAAGTTCTCATACATATTATTTGACAGAGCAACTAGAAAGAGAAATAAGAAAATAAGATTCTACAATAATTTGATATAATAGCTGTATACTGAAATTTGTAACTTAAAAAATAGTATAAATTCTTATTTCAAATGCCCATGGATATTTTAAAATCTGATAATACGAGCTTAGGAAGGTAAAGTCGCTCAGTCGTGTCCGACTCTTTGCTACTCTATGGACTGTAGCCTACCAGGCTCCTCTGTCCAGGGGATTCTCTAGGCAAGATTTATAAATTGATATAAGACATCTTTAAACTATCAAACAATCCTCTGGGAAGACTAACTTAAAAAGAAAAATTTCAAATTTCATACAAAATATTCATAAAATAAACATACATATATAAATGTATATATCCATATTTGTGTATATATATATAATATATATTAGTAGAGAAGAATCTTAACAAACAAATTCTCAGTACAAAAATTTGCTACTAAATGTATACTCTCAAAAATTGATTAAATTATACTAAAATGTACCAATATTGGATCAAAAAAAGTATGAACCTCAAACCAATAGACAGAAAAAACTAAAACTTTATGAAAATAATACTGAAATGATTCCATAGCATCACAAAACAGCTGACATCCAAGTTATTTCAATTATTCCAGAACACAGAAAAAATTTTTCCTACTCTTGTTGAAAACTAACATAATTCTAGTATTAAAAGCAAAAGAATAAAACAAACGAAAATTATGGACCAATAAAACTTTTATAAACACAAAAACATGCATGAAAGACCTCTCCAAACATAAATGCAAATACCAACATGCACATGAATAAAGTGTTCCACGTTATTAGTCTTTGTGTGTGTTAGTCGCTTAGTTGTGTCCAGCTCTTTGTGAGCCCATGGACTGTAGCCCACCAGACTCCTCTGTCCATGGAATTCTCCAGCAAGAATGCTGAGGTGGGCAGCCATTCCCTTCTCCAGGGGATCTTCCCAACCCAGGGACTGAACCCAAGTCTCCCGCATTGCACTACTCAGGAAGCCCTTCATTAGCCTTTAAGGAAATGCAAATCAAAACTAGAAATGACTTACCATATCAACTAGACAGACATAATACAAAATGTTTTAATAAAATAAGTGTAGGCAAAAATGTGGAGATACTGGAACCCTCATACGTTGTCAACAGGAAAGCAAAATGGTGCACCATGGGAAAAGAGTTTAGTGGTTCCTCAAAAACTTAAACATAGAATTACCATATGACCTAGCAATTCCACTCCTAAGTATAAACTCTAAAGAACTGAAAATAAATGTTCAAACAAAAATTTGTACACAAATGTTCATAGCAGCTCTATTCCCAACAACCATAAGATGGAAACAATCCAAATGTCCATCAACTAATGAACAGATAAACAAAATGTGGTCCATTTATCTGAATGAAAATTATTCATCCAAAAATGGAATAATGTATTGATACATACCGTTATATGGAAGAAATGTGAAAAAGTTATGGTAAGTGAAAGAAGCCAGATACTAAAGGTATAAGCTTCCATTTACATAAACTATCAAGAATAGGCAAATTCATAAAGACAGAAGAGAGAGTAGTGGTTGCCAGGGATCACAAAGAATAGGAAACAGGAAAATGATTGCTTAATGGATATTGGGTTTTTTTAAGGGGGAAATTAAAATTTTCTGGACAAGACAGGGATAATGGTTACAGAATACTGTGAATGTACTAAATGTCACTGAATTGCATCTTTTAAAGTCAAAATAATGAATTTTATACTATATGAATACCATCATAGTAAAAATGAAAAATAAATGTATCAAGATCAGTGTTTTCCTATATAATGATATGAAAAATAAACTAAAATAATAAAACAAAAATATTTTATATATGATAAGAAAACATTTTAAAATCTTAAGATAAAAATGATGTGAAGCACTGTTACGAAGAAACTACAGAATTATTATTCAAAAAATGATTATGATCATGAAGGGAAATACTCTTATACTGTAACTGATAAACTGAACAGAAGTATAAATAAAATGTGAAGAAAAGTTAAAGTTAGGTCAATAAGATGAAATAACGGTATAGAAAGATTCAAACACAAGAATTGCATATATAATAAAGGTAAAAATTTAAAACAGTTGCAGAAAGACGATTTAATAAATGATTTGGGATAACAAGCTAACCATTCAAAATTTAAAAAAAAGTCATGCTATTAATTTGTAAGATGAAATAACGGTATAGAAAGATTCAAACACAAGAATTGCATATATAATAAAGGTAAAAATTTAAAACAGTTGCAGAAAGACGATTTAATAAATGATTTGGGATAACAAGCTAACCATTCAAAATTTTAAAAAAAGTCATGCTATTAATTTTCAAATTGCTGCTGCTGCTGCTAAGTCACTTCAGTCGTGTCCGACTCTGTGTGACCCCATAGATGGCAGCCCACCATGCTCCCCTGTCCCTGGGATTCTCCAGGCAAGAACACTGGAGTGGGTTGCCATTTTATTAAACCAACATAAATTTTAAATGTATTAAAAAAAAGAAAAAAAAATGAAAAAGCAAAAGTGCTAGGAGAATGAATACCAATATCATCTTAGCCAGAGAAAGTATTTCTTAACGTGAAACAGAAAGCAGTAACTACAAAAAAATTATTGACTCATTCACTACTTGTAATGAAAATACTATATTAAAAAGCTAGCAATGAACATGGAAAAACAACTGCTTTTGTAACAACTGATTTTATAAATATTTTTACATATCAGCATTATCTAATCTTTGTCATCCAAAGACTTCTTGAAAATCATTTACAGATAACCATACCTTCACAAAAGAAAGGAGATAATGCCCAATAACCTAAGAAAAAGCTCACTCTGTTAATCAAGGAACTTAACTAGTACATATTCTGTTTTTGATGAGTAAAAGGATACACCCAGTATGTTAACAGTGTTTATCTCTGGGTAATGAGATTTGAATGATGTTTTTAAATTTTAATTTGTACTTTACTTTCTTACAATCAAATTTTATGGTTGAAGAAAACTTTGCCTTTTTTAGAATAGCTTGAGGGAATATAACACATATAAGTCAATATTTCTCAATAAGGAGAAGATGCCCATGGAAATAAAGGGAGGTCTTTTCTTTCCAGCAGAGTTCCTACAACAAGAGAGCACCTCCCCACCCTCACACCCATATAAGCCAGTTTTCTGCTGCCTTCACTGCCTCTTCCCTGCTCCTTTCCCCACCCCATATTCTGTCTCTCGGTCATTCATGTGGTTTTTATTTTCCTTGTTTTCTGGTCCTCCGTCATGAACATAAATGCAGGAAGCAAAATAAGGAAAGATGCAACCCTAGTAATAACAATAACAATTACTGTTGTTGCTGCTTGAAGTGAAAGTCACTCAGTCATGTCCGACTCTTGTGACCCCATGGACTATACAGTCCATGGAATTCTCCAGGCGAGACTACTCGAGTGGGTAACCTTTCCCTTTTCCAGGGGACCTTCCCAACACAGGGATCAAACCCAGGTCTCTCGCATTGCAGGATTCTTTACCAGCTGCTGCTATTTAATACTAATGCACCTTTGGGCCCAGAGGTTCCTCCCTATTGCTAAAGCAATTAACCCTCTGCCATGCTCCCAGGCAGGGCCAGAAAAATACAAATAGTTATATTTATGTCATATTAAACAAAGAAAAAGAAGGAAAAGGAGGATATACATAAGAGAGACTGGAGGAGCAAGTAGAAAGCTCATAGATAAACTGAGGAAGCTAGAAAGCATGATTTCTAGAATTTGGCTCAGGAATATTTTCCCAGGTCATGTCTTGATCTCCTTGCTTTACTCTTCACCTAGAGAGATACCCAGCCTTTTGCTCAACAAAAAGCTGCGGAAAGAATAAATCAGTGAATAAGTTAACAAGTAGATTAAAGCATAAATGATTTAATTTCCTTCATTTATATTTATTAACGTTCACAGCAAATTGTTTTTCTTTAAGTCCTTGCTAACACTTTCTTAACTTAACTTCTTAGAAAGAGTTAACTGCTTTTGTAATGCTTTCACCAACATTTATTTCTCTTCTATATCCTAAGTCATTTTTCCTTATCAAAAGATAATCTAAAAATACTAATTTGAATTATTAAATTTTTATTATCTGATTCAATTTTTCTGCTAGACATATTTTACTTCAAAAATCATCTAGCTCTTAATATTAATTTATTACTGCTGTACTCTAATCTGTACTCTAATCTTGTTCAGTACAGTAAACTGCTGTACTCTAATCTTGTTCAAGCCTGTTTCAAATACTAAAGAGTTTCTTATTTGTACACTTTTATATCTCTAGTAATTATATACATTTTTATCTCTTTTCTGTTTTACATTACAATTTATATCACTTGACTTTGGATCACATTTTTTCCAGTAATTTTCTTTGTAAATGATATGCTATAGATATTTATAAGTTACCAAAACAGTCTCATCCACTACATTCATAACAGAATACCTGCTATTCTTTTTTGCCATAGTTTTTTTTTGTTGTTGTTATCCATTTTAAATATAGCAGAGGGGTAGTTAGGGGGTCCAAACTTGACTGCACCTGCCATTGTATCTGCTATTTTATTCTAACATAAAGATAATCAAATATATCCATATCTCAATTTTCTATATACGTCTTCCATTTCCTTTTCTATAAATACTATTAATTAAGGCCATAGATATCATTACCAATTAGATCACAGAGATTGTTATTCTGCATTTAGAATACTGCCTGGCACCTGGTAGTGCTCAATAAACATTTGTCAAATAAGTAAACAAATAATTCCTTGCGGACCACCAATTTGAGGGTAACAGCTTCCTACTAGAGCACCCTTATTCATTTAACAACTAATTAAAAAGTGCCTTTGATCATCTTGTTGACAGATGATCTTCTGTTGGCTTTTACTGGTCGGCAGCATTAATATTTAACAGTAACAGCAACAATAATGATAACAGCATAGTAACTGAAGCATATGGTATTTACTCTGTCAGGCACTATATTAACTTGGTGGTGGTTTAGTCGATAAGCCATGTCCAACTCTTGTGACCCCATGGACTGTAACTCAACAGGCTCTTCTGTCCATGGTATTTACCAGGGAAGCATAGTGGAGTGGGTTGCCATTTCCTTCTCCAGAGGATCTTCCCGACCCAGGTTCTGAACCCATGGACCCATGTCACTTGCTTTGCAGGAGGATTATTTTACCGTGGAGTCACCAGGGAAGCCCAATTATTTTAATTCACATATATTAACTTATTTAGTCCTCAAAAACAACTCAATGAAGTGATACTATTACTCTACCTATTTTACATATGAAGAAACTGAGGCACAGAGTGGTTAAGGACACATAGAAAGTAGAAGAAATAGGACTTGAACCCAGACTCTTAACCACTACATGATAATGACTCTCTAAGACCTAGTATTTTAATTCTTAGGTTGTATCTTTTACTCCAACTGTTATAAGTTCTTCAAGTAAAGAGCTTAATCTTTTACCTCCTGGAATCAGTCACAGCCCCAAGAGTAGTGCCTTATATGTAACAGGCTCAATAATTTTTTGCTAATTTTAGCACTGATAAAATTAGCAATGTATAAGTTAATGTATAAAATGTATAAGTTAATATTAATAAATTATATTATAATAAAAAAGATTTGAATTCAAATAAGATGGGAAAGATTAGCATAAAACAGCTTTACTTCTGGTACGGCAGTGAAATGAGGCACAATAATCTGAACCGTTGGGTGAAACTATCCAGGAACATTCTCTGTAATTATGAACTCCCTCTGTTTCTTTCTAATGTAACCAAATCTTCTCAACAGAGGAAAAATGGAAAACATATGAACTAAACACAGATGATTATTTCTAACTGAGATGGGGAGTGGTAATGACAGCAAAAGATTTTTGAGGATTTGGGGATTGTGTTGAGCATACTATGCACCAATCACCATGTTATGAGATTGCAAACAGGGCAGATCATAGCTACTGACAGTACTTGTCAGTAAGTACTATTATCATAATCAGTTCACAGATGTACAAAATTGTCTTAGAGTAACCACAGGTCACAGCTAAGAGGTGGTAGGATTGGGACCTGGCCTATGCTTAAGTAACTAGAGTATTCTAAAAGGAAGGTTTGACTGGGGATTATGCACGAAACTCTAAAATCATGGAACAACAGACTGGTTCCAAATTGGGAAAGGAGTACGTCAAGGCTGTACATTGTCACCTTGCTCATTTAACTTATATTCAGACTGCATCATGTGAAATGCCAGGCTGGACAAAGCACAAGCTGGGATCAAGGTTGCCGAGAGAAATATCCTCAGATATGCAGAAGACACCACCCTTATGGCAGAAAGGGAAGAACAACTAACAAGCCTCCTGATGAAAGTGAAAGAGGAGAGTGAAAAAGCTGGCTTAAAACTCAACATTCAGAAAACAAAGATCATGGCATCTGGTCCCATCACTTCATGGCAAATAGATGGGAAAACAATGGAAACAATGAGAGACTTTATTCTGGGGGCTCCAAAATCACTGCAGATGGTGACTGCAGCCATGAACTTAAAAGATGCTTGTTCCTTAGAAGAAAAGCTATGACCAACTTAGATAGCATATTGAAAAGCAGAGACATCACTTTGCCAACAAAGGTCTTCTGGTCAAAGCTATGGTTTTTCCAGTAGTCATGCATGGATGTGAGAGTTGGACTATAAAGAAAGCTGAGCACTGAAGAATTGATGCTTTTGAACTATGGTGTTGGAGAAGACTCTTGAGAGTTCCTTGGACTGCAAGGAGATCCAACCATTCAATCCTAAAGGAAATCAGTCCTGAATAATCATTGGAAGGACTGATGCTGAAGCTGAAATTCCAATACTTTGGCTACCTGATGGGAAAAACTGACTCATTGGAAAAGACCCTGATACTGGGAAAGATTGAGGGCAGGAGGAGAAGGGGATGACAGAAGATGAGATGGTTGGATGGCATCACCAACTTGATGGTTTGCGCAAGTTCTGGGAGATGGGGATGGACAGGGAAGCCTGGTGTGCTACAGTCCATGGGGTCACAAAGAGTCAGACACAACTGAGCGACTGAACTGAACTGACTGACTAAAATCTAAAATGATTCCTTTTACATAATCCAATTGTCTCTGTCTCCTCTGCCGTCACACCAAGCCACACTTCACTTTGGCATTTCACTGTCTGAATTTAATTTGGGGATTCAATAGCTTAGCAGGAGTGAGAAAAACCACCTCCCTGTCTGGATAAAGCCACAACTGTACCAACTCCTCTGTGGCATCACCATCCTGACACCTAGCACTGACAAATTTACCCAAACTTTAAAAGGTAATATTTGCAAATATCAAAAGGCAAATTTCTCCTATTGAATGAAATTCTCTCTGAATACAGTTAAACAGCATTGATAGACCAGGTAAAGTCTGATGTGGCTACGAATCCCTTCCAAAGCAAATATAAATGAAATGCATTTTATACACCTCCTGTAAGGATAAGACTAAGCAAATAAAGTTAGAACTGGCAACCCAAAGAGATTCATGGCACATCAACATCTTGAACAGTGCTTCAAATGTTTTGGGGCTTAACTTAAAACTGCAAAGCACATTAAGGCAGAAGACTTTCAGATCCATGATGGTCTAAATTTAATCCACATGTGTCTGATTCTTTACACTTGAAGCATTCAAGTAATGTTTTGTAAGTGCCGTCTCAATGTCTATGAGATCTCTGGGCATTTTGTATCTTTCTCCTTAAAAAACAGGAAATCATACTTTGGCAAAAGTAAATAAACTTAAAATACCAAAGTATTTCAGACCACCATGGACAACTAAATCAACAGACTTTTGTGTAAATTCTCAATCCAGCAGTGTCTTTTTTAAATTAGATTGACTTTTGCTGGTCCAATTTTATACCATTCATTTCCATGAAGGGAGATGTTATACTCAAATATGAGTTCGATTCCAGAGGCCTATAGACAGCTCAATAGATTTACCAAATCACACTGTAAACCTATGTATAATATACTTTATATTGAGATAACATGTAAATAAATGGACTTCTAGAAGAGGGTCCTAAGCCAGATTCTGTGGGAAACAGACTTTGAGACAGTGATCTGCATGCAGAAATTTTTCTGCAGGGTGTGAGGCAATGAGGAAAGCAGGATTTGGCAGGAGGAGGCGCAGAGCTGGAATGCAGTTACAAGTTCTAAAGTGCATAGGACCCTTCAGAAATGTCCCACAGGAGGCAAGGGTGTGCTTTAGGTCCCCACACCCACCTGTCATTTACACAGGATGACCAAAGAGAGGGGGCCACAACCACGGGCAAGGCAGCTCCCTTTGGCTGAGGGAAATGTCCCTGAGGGGAAAACTCACCCCATAGGGGATCCAAGTGGGACAGCAGAGTCTACTAAACAAGGCTGCTGGAGTTTTCTGAGAATTAATCCTCTGCGAATATAAGACCTACTCAGTCTTTCAGTCTCATTAGCAATACAAATTGAGCCATATATTCACTCAGTCAGCTAGCAAAGGCTTGAGGTAAGCAAACTCATTTTATAGAGAAATTTCAACATTTACTATGGAGCTTTTATTTATGACAATGTACAACCAGTGTCTGTAGGCCTTACTCAAAGACATTTTCTCCTCCTGTGTCCTGAAATAATCCCCTCAAAGATAAAACACCAATAAAAAATAATTTTGGAGAAAAAAAAAATTGTGCACATAGAGAAAAAGGCAGTGCTAAAGATAATAATGGGGCAAAAATAACTTTGAAGAAGTTGTATCACCTAGCTTTTTCCCTTTGCCTTCAATAATTCACATTTGATACCTGATTCCTTTTCACTCAGTCATTCAATAAACATTGGTTATGACCTACTTCTTGTAGAAACTAAAACATAAACCAGTACATAGCTCTTTAAGGCCAAGAACCATTGAGACTAACAGAGGAAACTGACATATAAACAACGTAACAAGATAGTATCAGTCCCAGTTTATCTATGAACTTCTTCCAGATTGCTGATGAAATTCCTAAATCCTAGCACCGGACTCAAATTGTAGAATGTTCAGGATTCTCCAGGATGCCAATTCTAATACTCCTGGGAAATCTCTGAACACACTCTCACCTCTCGGATCTCTCCAATCCAAATCTCAATCCACAGTTTTGAAGTATTTCCAAGGCCGACCAATCAAGTCCTGACCCCATCAGCAGACTGAGTCCAAAGTGGAAATGAGAACCACTAAGCCCTCGTTTACATTAAATTAATTTAGAAAATACTTATTGGGCCCAACTCTGTGCCACCCATTGGTTTTAGAACTGAGGACACAGCAATAAACAAGGTTCCTTCCTTTAGGGAGTGTACATGCTAGAGGCAGAAGCCAAACAACAACCAAATAAGCAGATAAGTGTATCCCATGTTATCTGACACTGCTAAATGCTATGAAAGAAAATAAAGCAGAGGAATGGAATAGAGAAGAGAAGGGTTACTTTCTAAGACAGCCAGGTTAGACAACGTGATATTTAAGAGAGGAGTCAGGAAAAGCCACATGGATGTCAGGAGGAGAGTACTCTAGGCAAGAGAACACCAAGGCTTCAGGCTCACGATGTGTTCCCAAATCTCTCGGAACTGCTCCTCTGCCAGCTCCCGTCACTGACCTCACAGCACATACCTCACGTCCACCCAAACACAAGAGCAGCCTGAATACCCATCATAGAAACTTATTTAACTATTTCTAAAATGTGCCTTATCTTCTGGATACGAATTTTGAGTTGCATGTGTCTGAGTTGTTAAAGAATTTCATAAAAGTGGGGTTTCCCTGGTGGTCCAGCAGTTAAGAATCCACCTGCCAGTGCAGGGGATGTGGGTGAGATCCCTGGTCCTGGAAAATTCCACATGCTGAGAGGCAACTAAGCCCGTGAGCGGCAAGTACTGAGCCTGTGCTCTGGAGCCCATGCTCTGCAATAAGAGAAGCCACCACGAGAAGCTCACACACTGCAACTAGAGAACAGTTCCTGCTCACCACCACTGGAGAAAGCTCGTGTGCAGCAACAAAGCTCTAGTGCAGTCAAAAATAATAAATAAATAATTTTTAAAAGAATTTCATAAAAGTGGAACCCAAGTATTATCAGTCCTTTCTCCAAATACCATCATTGCAGCTTCCACATTCTAAACCAGGGAGCACTCCCACTTCCCAAAGGAAACTAGCTAAAACAATTATCAACAATATCACCTCTAAATTAGTAGCAATGCAAGAATAGCCAAAAAGATCTGACATAAAGCTACACAATCCAGTTTGTTTTTAACTTTAAAATGAATCTCATTCAAAGTCCTTTATTTGGTACAGTGAGATCCAATGATAGATTGGTTAATTATTTTTTTTAGTTTGGGAAATAATTCAAACAGGTACATATTATGTATGCATATATTTATACATTTCCACATTGTCATTTGAAATATGTAAATGTACATCCACTCACCATCCTTTTGGTGTAGAGCCAGGTGGACAGGACACACACACAGATTGTCATTATTCAGTTTTTACACATGATAATGAGGGCCAGTCTCTCAAAGAAAGCAATCTTTACTAACAGTCAAAATGTTCTATTCTGTTGTGTTGTTCCACCATTTGCCACTGGCCCTGTAAGATCTGGTCTTTATGACGCCAATACCTTTAGCAATTCAGTAGAATTCAATTAACCATTCAGCTATTTGATTTATATCTGACAAACATCTTAGTGACCAATGTTTAACTACACGACTAGAAATACTAGCAGAAGAGTAAAAACCTTAGAAAAACTAAAATCAAACTCTATGTTTGAAGGAAAACACATTCTTGGGTAAACTCACCTATATAAGTTATCATTGTGCTCTTCATATACTTCCCAATTCAAAGTGATCCTTCCAGTAAAAGACTGCTAAAGTTGAACTGTGTCATAACTCGACAGTTGCTGACTTACGGAACAGATTAAAAATTACCATTTGGTTTCAATATCTGCTTAATTAACTTACCTACAGAACTCAGAACCCACATTCTGGTAAATCATTTCCCATCTCTTGACATTCATACTGCTTAAGTTACAGTCAACCAGTCAACAAGTATTTATTGCTCTGCCAAACTAGTGAAATAAGTATAGGAATAATAATAAGTTCTTTTTAGGATTACATAGTCTAGAAATGGAATGTTAAAAAGACTCACTACCTGAAGAAAGACAAAAGTAAAGAATATTAAGGAAATGTTACTTAGAAGTGCTGGTGTCTTCTTTTTCCATCTCACTCTAGAAACATCAGAAAAATACCTTCAAGGTTTTTTTTATTAGGAAAAAGTGATTCACCTAAGATGCATGCAAGACAATTTTATAATGGCCATTTGACTCTCAAAGATTTTTGTATTAACATGTTGCTAAATGGAATTGTAAGTCAGTCAGTACCTACTGCATTTCCCTGTATTTTTCAGTTGGGATTGTAATTAAATGAATTTATATGAATTAACAATGTTTAAAACTATAAAATTCAGATATTGAAAATTTTTACAGACATTAACAAGTTATACACTAAGTTAACATTATGATTATGTTTCTAAGTAACAATTTCTGAAAATAAACATATACAGACACACACATACACATATATTCCTCCTTTTGTGGGGGAAAAAATAGGGGAATTTTAGGGCAGTGAAACTATTCTGTAGGATACTGTGATGGTGGATACATATCAACATACATTTGTTAAAACCCACACACTGTACAGCACAAGGAGAACCCTGTATAAACTACAGACTTCAGTCAATCATAATGTACTCATATTGGCTCATCAATTGTAACAAATGAACTACATCAACACAAGATGTTTATAATAAGGATTACTGGGTGTGAACAAATGGAGACATGAGGAGGTATGTGAATTCTGTGCTTTCTACTCATTTTTCTGTAAACCTACAACTACTCAAGAAAAATAAAATCTTTCAAAAGAGATTTCTAACACACATCATGATCATCTTACCTTTGTATTAAACTCAATCATCAAAATTAATAAAGTATCCCCTTTTTCATCAGCCACAAGTTTCAAAAGTTTTAGAAATTATGCCAAAACTTTAATAAGTTTTGATGCAGTAAATCCTGCCAATCCCAGACATCAGCACCTGCATTACTCACTTCCTCCTTTCAGTTTATGTTTCAGTTTATGCATGTACCACCTGTACCCTTATTCCAGTTTGAGGCTTGAAAAATGACAGTGAACACAGGTCAAAGACTGTCTGCAGATGTTCATTCAAATGACAAATTCAACATTTCATCCTTATCAGGATGAGAGAAGGCACAGTGTAGAGTAGGGCATTAAGCTGGAAGATGTCACAATTATAGTGCATCTGTGGGAATTTAGCAGCTCAGTTTCAGAGATATGTTTTAAACATTTAGAAGCTTCTAACACGTAGGGTGCAGAATGATGGCTCAGTCATTAACACCTATGCAGTTCCTCCTGGGCATTCAGAGGATAAAGGAAAAATGGTTCAATAGGGAAATCAGTGTTGGGTATTATTTTGGCATTCCCAAGCCTGGATTTTTCACTCGGGTTCCATTTAGAACTGTCTGAGGGCCTTAACAAAACAAGTGAGGCACTTGTTATAAGTCACAAGTTATAAATCCTTTAGCCAGAACTTGCCATGAAGACCCAAGACTTCACAAGAGAAAGAAACTAGGAATGCAAAGAATGCTTGAAACAACTTAAAACATCAATTCAGCCTGGGGTATCTGTGACAGACCTACTACCCATCTGATGCAGAAACAATTTCCACACTAAAAAACATTTTATAAGTATTGATCCATTGGGGTCATAAGTGTAGCAATAATTCACAGTTAAATAGAACACAGGCCTCAGAAAATGTTTCATAAAAATAAAATTATATTTCCACTAGGATATATATGCAAGATATTAACTAAATTGTAATATCTATTTTAGCAGTAAAGAAAACCAAAACTTCAAGAAAAGAAATTAGAGAAAAACATAAATTCAAAATATTCCTGGTGAGGATGAAACTTTGTTACCTTCTATTGCCTGACAGTAGTTAACCTAAAACTCCTATTTTTCTAAGTCAAAAGCCAAAACTAAGTAGAATTTTAAAGGTGACTTGGCAAAAAAAAAAAAAGCAAAAACCAAAACACCAGTGATTAGCCCAGTTGTCCAGGGTTACCTGTGTCTCATTAAGTTTACCACTTCATGGTTTTCAGGCTTTCTCCAGAGCTTCAATTTTACATTTTATTTAAATATTTTTCAGCTACCTCTTTTCTCCCTTTCTTAGCATTCCCTTTCCAACTCTCAAATTAGTCAGTTTTACTCAGACTCACTTTTTATTTTAAAAAGCTACTCTATTTCAAAGTTTAAAAGAAAAGGAGAATTATTTTAAGGGAATTCCTTTTGTCAAATAGCATAAATTAAACTCTCCAAGAATGAACACTGAAGTGATTCCAAGTGTTGACAGACTTTTCTCAGCTATTCACAAACAACTAAACTATGAACTCAGATGAGACCCCCAAGTTGGGTTCACCTAAGGCCTCCTAAATTGACAATAAGCAGGCTTCAATATGTTGACTTGCCATTGACAGATGTAGTCTATCCTCCACTAGATTGGGCACCTCAGACCAACTCTGGAATACTGTGTAAAAAATACTTAAAATTATACAATTCCAGTAGCTAAATTCAAACTCTAAGGAAATAAGAGGTATAGAAATAAAGAAATATTTTAAAAGCAAGAAATCCTTTTGCAGAATAAAATTGACTACCATAGGATCTATCTGCAGCAGCAACTCTCAAGATTCTGTTCACCAGAACCATCAGGATTGTTTATTAAAGCTCTACTGGCAACAATTCTTAGACAATGAACCCACAGGGGCGTAGAAGAACGGCATTAAAACAAAGCGTAGAAGAACGGCATTAAAACAAACAAGAGCAAGCACTTGCATATCACCATGCAAGGTATGACCATGACCTTTGTGTTATGGCTACCTTTGTCTTAACTCTTTTGCCTTACCCCTACCTGAGTATCACCTGTATAACTACCTTTGAATACCAATCTGTTTCCCACTTGGTAAACAGAAAAAGGAATGGAAATAATCTTCACTGCCATCAGTAGCTACATACACAAGGATGTTTTCTCTTTCATTGTATGTTATCACCTTTTTCATCGTCAACTGTTGGACAAAGTTATGGGCATACTTATCAATCACAAGTATTTTTTGTCTTCTATTTAGAAAGTCATATAAATGATTTATGTTTGCTGCTAATTCTTCAACCTTAGCCTTCATTTCCAAATAAAAATACCAAGATGTTAAATATAGCTGTTGGAAAAAGAGGAAATGAAATGATAAGAGAAGATTTCTTGGCCCTCTTATCCCTCCCTGCATTACTAGCATCCTGGGTTAATGAACTAGAGATTTCTTTACCTGATCTACCCTTCCTTACCTGATCTACCCACTGAGGTCACCTGCACTATCCAACTATCTCAACTCACTTTCCTTTGCAAACTGAAACCTGGTCATTGTGTGTTGAGAAGAAGCCAATTTATAAATTACAAGCCCATGGGATTTTCTATCAAGACTTACTGGAGCCCATTCCAATATTATTTTATAGTCATTTTTTCACATTTTAGAAACTAATCATATTCAGTATATTAAGACTGTCATTTCTGTGAAAATTACTTTATACCACACTGCAATTATAACACTATGGTTAGAATTGTTTAGTGAGATATTTCTTTTATTTCCAGGCTTGTGGGAAAATAACCATCGGTGTCATAGTTAGCTTAATTCTAAGCCAGAGCTGAGAACTAAAGCAAATTTGAATAGGAGTAAATTCCAGCACTCAAAAGATGAAACAGCATTGCCCATCAAGACTAACATCTTTGAAAAAGACAACAAACCTTGTACTGAATATGGATTAACTGAAAAAAAGCAAAAGAATTGTCAAAACCATAGATCCTTACCAGAAATGGACTCCAACAAATGCAGGAAACACACATTATACCCAGAAGCTGGATGACCATTTCAAAGTGATGAGACCTGCCTTGTCTGTGCTGCTGACTTCTAAATTTAACTTTCAAAAGTGAAATTCCTGTGATGGCATTGCAAACAAATGAAATACCCAGGGCTAGGAGCCCCAGAAAAGCAAAAAGTAAAAGATAAAACCTATCTTCCCAGTCTTTGATTTGATCTGTTTTGTAGAAACACCAGGTCCTTGAAGCTTGAATTTTATAGTCACGATGCCCAAGGATGGGGAGCAAAGCTACAAAAACAGCGAAAAAGCACACCCCACTCAACATCATTTTAACATGCTTGGTTGTAATTTTTGTAGAGTGAAATATTGGTTTGGTGACTCCAATGCATCGCTCAATGGCCATCAAACTGCCTAGAAAGAGTGGGCACAGACCAGAGAACACCATGCAGATACCAAAAATACTGCAAAGGATATTTGACTTGTCAAAGTAGATCCAGTCTTTATCAGAAGCATACACAAAGACCGCTATAGTTCCATTGATGAGGTGCCCAAAGAAATCTGTGATTACTAGAGCACTAGCCAAAAGCAAAAACGATGACTTGTACTTCTGTCTAAATCTCTGGTATGCCTTCATGAGAATAGCAATGGCAAGGCTGTTTGATAAGATTCCCACTGTCATGAAGATTATTGAAAAAGATATTGATAGGTCTTCTTCCAGTTGGCAAGTTGTATTTGAAAGGAGCTCAGATGCAGGAGACACTGGCTGTATAGAACTGTTCGTGGACATTGTTGTGGAGATAAGAGCTGGCCACTCAAGTCATCTCCCTCTCAAGAGTTTAGGCTTGCAGTCCAGAGATCTGTAGCATAAGACAGAGAAATCATGAGCCCTGGAAAACTGCTCATCTGGCATCCCAGCACTCTATGATGGGAATCAGATTTATCCAGCCTATCAGGAGCCAGGTTGCATCATGCTGAAAACAGCACACATCTGCCTGGGGTTCCACATCTCATTTTCAAGGTAAAGAAGCTACCAGAACTGAGACCTCTTGGCTAACTTCTGTGTCTACTCTGCCAATGAGCACCTCCTAAATCTCCTCCTGACACTTCACTGACACCCTAAAACTTAAGATTTACCAAGGCACTTACCAAGACTAGATTTAAACTCAAATGAGTTTTTAAAAGTATGATAGTCTATTCTAATAACTAAGTGAACCTCTAAACTGTTTGCTTTTTCCTCTGATGAACTTTGCCCCAAACGTGTAGATTATTCCTTTGGGAGCTATGTCTGTCAGGCAGGCAAAAATCATCTTCCCCAAATTTTGGAAGGGTGCAGGGTGGAGCCGCAAGCTCACTGACCCTGCTGGGCTTCTCTGAATAAGTTCTGAATTCGAGCTAAAACTATGTGATTTAGCTCAAATAACAGCAAACCACACACATCAGTGACCCATGGAAGGCTACCCCTTGTGCAGAAATGCAGGTGGGTGACAGCAAGGGAGATGGACCACCCTCACTGTGTGTACTTCTGCCTAAATGCTGCTGATCTTAAGTTACAGCTTCAGGGAAATGGCAACCCATTCCAGTGTTCTTGCCTGGAGAATCCTAGGGACGAGGGAGCCTGGTGGGCTGCCGTCCACGGGGTCGCACAGAGTCGGACACGACTGAGCGACTTTACTTTCACTTTTCACTTTCATGCACTGGAGAAGGAAATGGCACCCCACTCCAGTGTTCTTGCCTGGAGAACCCCAGGGATGAGGGAGCCTGGTGGGCTGCCGTTTCTGGGGTCGCCCAGAGTCGGACACGACTGAAGCGACTTAGCAGTAGCAGCAACAGCTCTTTCCCTAAGGCTTCCTTGGTAGCTCAGACGGTAAAGAGTCTGCCTGCAATGCAAGGATCCGGGTTTGAACCCTAGGTCAGGAAGATCCGAAGGACATGGCAATCCACTCCAGTATTCTTGCCTGGAAAATCACATGGACGGAGGAGCCTGGCGGGCCACACCCCACAGGCTCGCAGAGTTGGACACGACTGACATACAGCTCCTTCCCTAGTGAGCTGAGGCCGGGGTCACAGACCCTCTACGCCCACCACCGCCGCCACCCCGCCCCGAGCTCTTTTGGCCGGCGTTTCCCCAACAGCTTTCCCGGAGGCTAGAATTCCGAAGCCAGCCTTTCCTGGGACCGGCCCAAGCGGGGCCGCCCCGGTCTGCCCGCAGGGCGGCCGCCTCCTCCGAGTCTTACTCACAGCGCTACTTTCGCCCGCTGCTACCCCGACGCCCCCAGGCCTCTGCTTGCGACATCCTTCCCAAACCTCTTAACTGGCTGAAACTTTCTGCGATTGCTCAAACTCCAGAGGGCCGGTCTCCCTCCCACCCCGGGGGCGCCAAAGACCTGCGCTGATCCGGACGTGGGAGTGGAAGTGTCGCGGGCAGGGAAGCGAGGGGCGAAAGAGGATCTTTTCCTTTACCCGTTTCCCTCCTCTTACACCCGTTCTCCCGGGTCCCAGCCGCGCACCTCAGAATCCGGACGGGTCTGTCTTTCCTCTGGGGCTGTATCCCGAGCTGGGGGCATCTGTTCCAAACTTGCTGGCCAGCGCAGGCTCAGGTGCCCTCGGGTGCGGCTGCCTGCCGCCGCCCCGGGCGTCCGAGAGTGGGGTGGCTAAACCTCAGTCGGCTTGAGCATCCGGAGACCAACGCGTGGGAATCGAGCCGCTAGAGGGGTGGTGACCTTGGCATCCCCGGCTGCGGGCAGTGCTCTAGGCGGAGCAGAAGGGCGCGCCGGCCCGTGGGCCATCCCGCGCCCTGCTCTGCTTCGCAGCCGCCGCCTGAGCGCAGCGCCGCGCCCTCGCCACGGCTCCGGCCCGGACTCGCTCTCGCCGCGCGCTCGCTCAGCGCGGAACCTGCCTGGAGCGCTCGGCTGCTGGATCCTTTAGCACCTAGCAGCGCTCGCCGCCTGGGCGGGGAGGAGGGCGCGGTTGACCTCCGCCCCTTCCTCTCCGCCCCCTTTGCCTTGAGCCGGACCCGGAGAAACTTCAGCATCGTGCTCAGACGCTACAGCCCGCGTCCTCAGCATCACTACGGCCCTCTTAGCTGCCCGACCACTTAGGGAAAAGTTTTGTTTTAAACTCATTCTCCAGCTAAAGGCGCCATCTCTACGGCTGTAAAATAGGAATCAGGAGAGCCGAAGAAAGCCTGCAGACAGCAGTCTTGAGAGCGTATTGGAACTGTCAGATTGTAGTTAGACGACAATCCATCCCAAATCCAGCTAAAAAAGAACAAACCAGGTACAAAGAAAGAGATGGTACATTTGAGATGGTGGGCTTAGGGGCCGATATCCCCAAGAAGTGAAAAACATTCGAGCCACGTGTTGTCAATGGGAAGTCGCTGCCTTAGGATTCTCTGTCACTTACAGGACTGGACTGTTTCTAGCTTTCTAAAGAAGGTGAGAAGGGAAAAGGTGAGGCGTATTCTCAAAGGACGCATGCAGAAAAAGCAATAACATTTTAATGATTTTAAAAGCCCAATGGTGAGAGAATTTCTAGTGGTGTATTTACTCAAAGAAACTCTAATAAATTTTGCTGAAATCATTTTATAATCAAGGAAAGAAATATCCACTATTTCATTAGGACTTGTAATTCAAGTCATTTTAATATTGTAATCGCTTTTTGCTTATATTGTTTTTATCCGTACCTATTAACTCAATGTCATTTTCATAGCTTATGGAAATGTATTACTGACTTTTGCTCTTTTTGTCAGTAAAATATTGCCACAACTTATGTGATAAACCAATGCCTCATGGAAATAAACCCTCTTTTCTCTGTTCTAAAATCAGAAGGGGCCTCTAAACTCCTAGAAATTAAAAAGGATCATAAAATGCTACAGTGAGATAAATAAATTAGCCATTAACTATAGAAAAGAATGATTGCAGTTTTTCTCTGTGGAGACACAATTTTTTTTAATGATATGATCATAACTTGTAAAATAAACTATTAGTCAGGTAGAGTCACTTGAAAATTCTGGTTAACCAAATATTCTAGTTAGTAGAGAAATAGTATATCTGAATGACCAGTGTCCAAAAACCAACTATGTAATAAACCACATGGAAAATATGAATCACACAGAGTACTATTCTATCCTTTAGTGATTAATATCACTTGATCACATTGGATACAATTATCTAGTTACTTATGCCTCTCCCACTGAACTGCATTTCTGCAAAGGTCTTAATTATCTCTCCTTCCTCACCTAGGACTATCCTCCTGGTCACTTATTAACATTGTTTGAATTCATCAGTGGTACAACCAACATTTCCAGGATCACACTTCAAGATCTTAAAAAGTCCCCATCTCTCACTGGCACATCTCACAAATAACAGCTACTTAATCTACTGGGTAAAAAAGAAAAAATTCTCATGAAAGCAATTTTAAGTCATAATGTTTACTATGTATATTTAAAACATTATTAATTTATTTTTTAAAGTGCTAGATAAATCCTATTATTTTTAAAGTATCTACTTTGAAAAAAAAGTGTCTACTTTGCATGTATTCTTAGAGTTCCATTTTTAGAATCCATTCCTTAATCAAGATACATTTCACCTGAATCTCAATAAAAGATTTTAAAGAACCTACATCTCTTCTCAAGATAGAATATATTAGCATCAATAGAGAAGGTACTAATATGGAAGAGTAAATAATTAACTAACTACTCTTAAAAGAAAAAAAATGCATATCTGGCCTTATCACACCCAAATCTGACCCCTATTCAAAGTTCCCAATGGCAGCCTCTGACTGCTTATATAAGGAAGTACTAAGCCACTTTAGTCATGTCCTACTCTTTGTGACTCTATGGACTATAGCCCACCAGGCTCCTCTGTCGGTGGGATTCTCCAGGCAAGAATACTGGAGTGGGTTGCCACGCCCTTCTCCAGGGCATCTTCCAGACCAAGGGATGGAACCCGAGTCTCTGCAGCTCCTGCATGGCAGGCGAATTCTTTAATGCTGAGCCAACTGGGGGAGCCCCAGGAAGAGCTGGCAAATCAGCAGATGGAAACAAACAGACCAAAAATTAATTGGTGTGTGGAGGGGGTGAGAGATGGTGAGGCGGGAAGGTGGGAAGGGGAGTAGCTGATAAAATTCTTCTGAAAAACAGTAGTTGGTATCATTACTGCTGAGAAGTGGACGCACAGAAAACTCTTAACTTACGCATCCATTCAACAAATTTCTTGAACGTCTATTTTGTGTCACACACTGTTTCTAGGAGGCTAGAAATACAGCTGTGTGGACAAAACCTCCAAGCCCCTGCTCTGGTGTGGCTTTGAGGTGAGGGAGGGCACTTACTTTTGTGGAGCCCATGTCTAAAACCTTGATGTGATTTGGTGGCTTCCCTTTAATGGCGCCAAAGCTGATGTCAGCCTGTCAACAGGAGACATGACAGGTGTGTGCTTGGCAATCACTTTCATTCAGGATTAGACGCAGAACCCTGTGCTCAGAGAAGTGTGCACATTATAATCAAAGTCAGAGAAACCGGGACTCAACAACACTGAGGATGAAGCAAAAACTCCATAAAAATTAACAGGCTTGTTGAAGTTGATTTTTATAGTTTTAATAAAACTGTCTAGGAAAACTTTTCTGGAATTTACCACTGACATTCATGCTAGAAACTATGTCCCAGTGTGGCAGTAATTAAAATAAGAACTTCTTTTTAAAAAAAAATTATTATGTAACTCTGAAACACCAAAAGTCACATATGTAATGCATTTGTAAGTCATGAATTATAATATAAAATAAACACCCATGCACCTACTATCTAATTTAAGGACTGTGTGGATTTCCTAGGGCTGCTGTTACAAAGTACGAAAGACTGGGCAGCTTAAAATACAGAAACGTATCTTGCAGTCTGGAGTTTAGAAATCCAAAATCAAGGTGTTGGCAGGTTAGGTCCTCCTAGGGGCTGTGAGGGAGAATCTGTTTCGTATCCCTGGCATGGTTCTGATGACTTGCTGGCAGTCTTTATCATTCCTGGCTTTTAGATGCATCACTCCAATCCCCGCTTTCATCTTCATGTGCCACTCTCCCTCTTTGTCCTCACATGGTCATCTTCTTATAAGGAGACCAGTCATATTGGATTTGGGATCCACCCTACTCCAGTACGACCTGATCTTAATCGATTACATCTGCAACAACCCTGTTTCCTAATACAGTCACATTCTAAGACACTGGGGGTTTGGATTTCAACATATTTTGGGGGGTGTGGGGGGAAGAGTCATTTAATCCATTGCAAAGGCTATACAAGAGCATTACTAACATTGTTACATCTATCTTCGTGTTTCTGTCTCCATTTCACTCTTCTGTATCCTTCCCCCAGAGATAACAGAGATAACCGCTATCCTGAATTGTATGTTTGTCATCATTCTCTTGCATTATATTGTTTCATTACATCAATATGCATATGAACCAATGTATTATTTAATTTTCCTTGTTTTGTAACTTAACCTCCTGTAACTTGTTTTTTTAACACAAGAATTATGAGATTCACAGATATTGTTGTATGCAGTAGGAGTTATTCAATTGCAAAATTCTACAATCACAAAAATTTGGATATCCAAATTTTTTGAATATCATCCTGTTAATGGTTGTTAAGATTATTTCCAGTTTTCTGTTCTTAGGAAATAATCTACTCTGAATAATCTTGTATTTATCACTTTGTGTAGGAGTTTCTCTAGGACATATACCTAGAGTGAAATCACTGGGTCACAGGGTTTGAAAATGTCCAACTTTCCAAGATAAGGCTGTGCCTAGGAGTGTTCTTTCATATTTGTGATAACACTTGGAATTGTCTATCTCTTTAATTATTACTAACCAGAATGGTTGTAAAATAATATCACATTGGGGACCTAAATTATATTTCTCTTTGCATTCCTGTCTCTTTTTCTGTGAAATATCTGTTTATCTCTTTTGTCCAAATTTTTATTGGATTCGTTGTCTTTTTACTAATTCTTTATGTGTTCTGATACTAATTTTCTATCAGTTGTAGAGAAAACATCTTTTTCTAAATCACAGCTTGCCTCTTCATTTTCCTTACTCTCCTTTCTTTGCTGTCATTGTTTTACACAGTGCTTAATTTAATGTGATCAAATTTCAAGATCTTAAATCCCATCTTTTATGCTGTACTTTAGCATTTTTTCTGTCACATTTTAAAAGCCTTTCCAGAACCTGGATTATAAGATATTCTACTATATATTTTCTAAACATTTTAACATTTGTGCCTTCCACATTTAAATCTTTAATCCTACAGATAATTATTTTTGAGTATTTGTGAAGTAGGAATCCAGGGAGTTCCTCTATATTAGATAACCAATATTTATGGTGCCATTGGTAAGTAATCCCACTATTATGGGTTGTACTGTGTCCTTTAAAATTGAAGTCCTAACCCCCAACACCTCAAAAAATGAGCTTATTTGGAGATAAGGCCTTTACAGAGGTAACTAGGTTAAAATGAGGCCGTCAGGATGAATCCCATTCAATCTGAGTGGTGGCCTTATAGAAGAGGGAGATTCAGAGACAGAGACACATAGAGAGACCACGTGAACGTGAAGATGGCGCAGTTACAACACCTGCCATGGAAAGAGGCCTAGAACAGGGTCTTCCCTCACAGCCCTCAGAGCAAATCAGTGCTGCCAACAGCTTCATCTTGAACTTCCAACCTCCAGAGCTGTGAGACATTTCAGTTAAGTCACCCCATTTGTGATACTTTGTAATGGCAGCCCTAACAGATTTGTACATCCTCCCTTCCTCATGAATCTAACATTTATATCTCTCATAGGCCAATATCCAATTCATGGGAAAATAATTATTCCTTGACAGACCTACCATACTCATTGGGTTCCACGGGACTCCGGTTCCCCTGGTACTATTTGGGGAGTGCTATTGTTACCCTTAGGATAAACTCTGAATTCCTTAAGGTGGTTTTCAAGACTCTTCTTAATCTATGTTCCTACTTCTGCTGTGAGGCTTAACTCTCCTTCCTCAGCCTAAAACTCTTTGCCCCAGTCACACTGACATCCTCAGCTCCTACAACTTGTCTCTTGGCCTTCTGCCACCGCTATCTTTAGTAATCTTCCTTCAATCCCTCACACATTGCCTGATCCCTATTCAGACTCCAATGTTCAAAAATTAGTGTGCTTTCTGTACATCATGTTAACTGCATGTCTATCATTGCCATTGTATGTCCAGCACTTTGCACATGCTGTGGAGGTGCTCAGGAAAGAATGAATGAATGAAGTAGACATACTTCAGAAGCAGAAATCCAAGCACAAAGAAGTAACTTGCCTGATTAGAGTGGCAAATACATGTGACAAAACCATATCTGTCTAACCAAAAAACCCATACTCTCACCAACTCTTCGTATTGCCTCTGGGTTTAATAAGACATAAAGTGCTGTCCTTTATGCAGTTGCTGCTAAGCCTGACACCAGAAGGGCAGAAGCCTGTATTGTTTTTCTTTGGGTACAAGAAGTTTTGCAATAATCCACCTACATTCTTTCACAAGATCCAAGACCCACAACGCCACTGTTCTAGCACTGATGCTTTTGTTAATGCTTCAAGACAGGCAAGACGGAAAATCTAGGTGGTGAAAAGAAGGAAAAAGTTGGAAGGAAGCAGAAGAGAAAGATAATATGTACTGATTTTCTGCCCTTTGCCCAGCACTGTGATGGCTTCTTTAAGTATACATATCAATGCTACCAGGTGGTTATTCTATCCTCATTGCACAGAGGAGAGATGAGGAAACTGAAGCTCAGACAAAAACAAATTATTTGCCCAAGATCATACACCTATGCTGAAAGTGAGGTGGAAACCAAACCGTAAAATAGTCAGCAATTTCTGCTTCATTCAGGGATAGGGGGCCAGTGCTGCTGTTGCTAAGTCACTTCAGTCGTGTCCGACTCTGTGTGACCCATAGACGGCAGCCCACCAGGCTCCCCCGTCCCTGGGGTTCTCCAGGCCAGTGCAGATCCTCCTAAATCTCCTATCCATCCCCACTTCTCCCCATTAGCTGGACCCTGCTATTGGCTTTTCCCACTGGAGCTCTGGGTGCCTATCCCCATTCACTATTAATTCTACAGATTTACTAGACTCAAAGTGAGCAACGTGTTATGCTAACAAATTTTGAAATGTAGTGATCAGGTAGCCCCTGTTTCTGTCCTTAAGGAGCTTAAAAATCTAGACTGGCATGCTAGTTCTTGTTAATGACCCCCTGTTTTTTTCCCTCTTCTTTCCATTTCATCTTCATCCTTTTCCAGGATTCCATTAGCCATCTTCACATTTTTCTTCCTGTCTTATCTGACTTCAATATTTCATATAGATATCTAGGATCCAACTAAGAAGCAAATTTAATCCACTCAGTAACTTATTATTTTTAAGTGGCCTCTGAGCAGGTGAGACACAAGACATACAATGTTTGACAAAAGTGAAGTGACAAGGACAAGTTTGCACCAGGGGAGAGAATGGACCAGACACAGCATCACAGAAATTCCTGAAGGCACTGGGGATCACAGACAGGGGCCACAAAGGAAGACTGTTTTGCAAAGAAACTGCTACCTTCACTTTTTTCTGCATGCTTGCATATGAAAAGATATAGAATTTACAGCTATTGAGGACTGACTGTGTCTCAATGCTAAACACTTTACATATATATTAAATTAACTTTTCCAAGAACTCTATTTAAAAAAGGCAAAACCATGACCCTCACTTTGCACAGAGGTAATTGAGGCACAGAAAGATTAAGGAGTTAAATTGCTTGACACAGAGAATGAATTCAGTACCGGGTCTGCTCAACTCCTTGATCCTAACTCCTGGCACAGCTGCCTCACTGGCAGCTAAGACACCCCTGCACACTGTGGTTTGACACACAAGGTTTCCTAATATTGGCAGCTGTCACAGAATGTCCTTTTGTGGCTAAGTGGTTATCAGGGGTCATCTTGACTCTTTATCTGCATTCAATATTTGTCTAGAATTTTCTCATGGATTTTACTTCAGTGCAGTTTCAAAACACCCACATCCAAACCCAGAGCAAATCGAAACCACCACAAAGATCATGAGACCATCCTTGCCAAAGTAAAGAAAATTCCCCTTTAAAAAAACATGAAAAATGAGTCCCTTGCTGGAAGAAGAAAATATTGATAGATTCACTATTCCCCCAACTTGGCACAAAGGAGAAATTGCCTTCTCTGAAAGATGGAGCCATCTCAGGGGTATAAAAAAAAATATATCAAAAAGCTGAACTCGAATAGGACTGCCTGCTTCAGCATGCAGCCAGGGCCATCTTGAAATTTCTCAATCATTTTAGCTTTGAATTGTGTATTTAAGTGAAGTCTGATGAGACAATGGAGCTTGCGCCCCCAGCTGAGACCTCCAAATCCTGTACACATTCACCTCCCTAGGATGGGCCTCCCTGGGATGGGTTCTTGGCCACCCAGTCCCCTGTCCCAGACCTCAGCCAGCCTCCATCGACACCCTCACATGGTAACTGCTGCCATTCTTCACCAAGGAAGGGGCCTGGCCATGAGATTAGGTAGGGTGGGCATAAGGGCCACTCTTCACCAAAGAAGAGGCCTGGCCATGAGCTTGGGTAGGTAGGGTAGGGATAAGGCATCTTGGGGCCAAGCATGGCTGCTGCACTCCCACTCCAGGTGAGCTTATCTGGGCTGGGGCAGGGCAGGCTTCTCGCCCCCTCATCCAGGTACTGAGCACATCTGGGCACAGAGGTTTAAGATCTTCACATGCTCCTCGGCTCAATCGTGTCCAACCCTTGTGACCCCATGGACTGCAACCCACCAGACTCCTCTGTCTATGAGATTTCCCAGGAAGAATACTGGAGTGGGTTGCCATCTCCTCAGGGGTCTCCCATCTACTATGAACTGAGGCCGTAGGCCCATGGAAATAGGGAGTCATCTGGCTTGATCCCTCTGGCCCAAGCCCCATACAGACACTGTACGTGGGTCCCTAGGTTGATGGGAGAAGGAACCCAGTAGCCATCAGGTTCAAGCAAATTCACACACACCTCAAAGACCCTTGGGTACCTGTGAGGGTTTTGTATTGCCCCTGTTCCCTGAAGGCCCCACAGAAAGTTCCACTCTGGGGAATTTTCTCTCCAAGTCTTTCTCATTCTGTCTTGAGTTTGTCTCTTACCAGCTAGAGGCAGCCTTGAAGGACAAGCCACAAAATAGAAATTGTGAAATTTTGGTGACTCCACACCCAAGTGAAATGCGATATTTGCATTTGAATTGACATTGCACAATATAGAAAGGAACAAGAAAATTCATCCTAGTAATCTAACATTTTAATTTCTATTTTTTTAGAACATCAAGTGGCAAATAAACAAGACCATGACAACTCCAGAGAGAGACCAAAAAAGGGAAAAAATTTATATTGTATTATTTTTAAGTGTAATTTTCCCCTACTTTTTATATTTCTTTCTCAGCTTCCACACATCAAACACTGGATCGAAGTTTTCTGGGTTCCTCTAGACTACAACATACAATCAATAAGCATTTGGTAAGTGAATGAATAAGTTTCTGTAACAATTTTCCCTTATGGCATTAAAAACTCTCTACCTGCTAAACTGACAGTGAGGCTGTGTCCTCTGTATTTTTGTCTTTCCCTAAAACTCAGCATAATTCCTTTGTTGATGATCATTATAGTGTATTGAATCACCACATACACTTTTATTTTCCCTTGTCTCAGTAACTGTATCTCTATATACACTGTGAAGCGGAGATCAAAATTATAGGCTGAATAAATAAAAACAAAAAATACCCTCAAATTATCCAACACACAAGACAGAAAAAAAAGTTGAGAGGAAAAAATCGTTCTCAGATGGAATTGTGCAACTCATTAGCCATCTTTTCCACAACTCGCTTCCTACCCAGGCAAAGCTGAGGCATCAAGTCTCATTTTCTAAAAGCCAGTTAGAACTTACGCTAACATGGTTAAAGTTGTTTCTCCTCCTATCATAAAAAATTTTTTAATCAAATTGAAAGTTGAAAGCTCTGCGTGGTCATAAATTTTTTTCAGTTCAAAAACATCTTGGCTCTCAGATGTGACTTCTCCGACAGTAAAAGTTCTCATCTTGTGAAAGTGTCTGCCAGAACCAGTTATCACTAACCAGAGGGAACAACGTTACTGTCAGAACGCTGTGTCCTTGACAAACAGAAACTTAGCTTTTTCACACATGTTGGGAGTTGGTCCTTGCACATCATCATAATTGAGAATAAATCTTTATTCTCAACAGGACAATCATCAGACAGAAATGTCTCCCTTTCCAGAGGGGAAAAACATTGAACACCTTCTGCGTCTCCGCCACAGCTGATGGTGTAAGCACAACTGAATTAGGCTGGGACTTTGTCTCAAAATGTGAACATTCTCCTGATATCGATAAATAATCCCAAGTATCCAGTGGGTCAACATTTTAGCCATTTGTGATGCCCCCTCTCTCCCTATTCCAACAATGGCTCAACATGCCAACTTGGAAGAAAAGTTATGACCAACCTAGATAGCATATTCAAAAGCAGAGACATTACTTTGCCAACTAAGGTCCATCTAGTCAAGGCTATGGTTTTTCCAGTAGTCATGTATGGATGTGAGAGTTGGACTGTGAAGAAGGCTGAGCACCGAAGAAATGATGCTTTTGAACTGTGGTGTTGGAGAAGACTCTTGAGAGTCCTTTGGACTGCAAGGAGATCCAACCAGTCCATTCTGAAGGAGATCAGTCCTGGGATGTCTTTGGAAGGACAGATGCTGAAGCTGAAACTCCAGTACCTTGGCCACTTCATGCGAAAAGTTGACTCATTGGAAAAGACTCATGCTGGGAGGGAATGGGGGCAGGAGGAGAAAGGGATGACAGAGAATGAGATGGCTGGATGGCATCACTGACACGATGGGCGAGAGTCTAAGTGAACTCCGGGAGATGGTGATGTACAGGGAGGCCTGGCATGCTGCGATTCATGGGGTCGCAAACAGTTGGACATGACTGAGCGACTGAACTGAACTGAACTGATGCCCCCTCTCTCCCTACTCCAACAATGGCTCAACATGCCAACTTAGTCATCAATTTGCTGATTATCTTGGAAATGTCACTGGACCCTCTGATCTTCAGATGTTTCATCTGCACATTGGAGAACAAGAGGCAAGGGAGAGAGAAAAAGAGACATGGCAGGGCTAGTCTTTAGGATTCTATGTTATTGTTTAGTCACTCAGTCATGTTCAACTCTTTTGCAACCCCATGGACTGTTGCCTGCCAGGCTCCTCTGTGCATGGGATTTCCCAGGCAAAAATCCTGGAGTGAGTTGCTTCTCAAGGGGATCTTCTTGACCCAGGGGTCAAATTCACATCTCCTGCATTACAGGTGGATTCTTTACCACTGAGCCACCTGGAAAGCCCTAGGATTCTGGATTAGTTCTCCAGAAAAACAGAATAAATAAGGTATGTGTGTGCTTGTGTGCATATGTGTGTATGTGCATGTATACATTACAAATATATACAACACTCATATTCATATATACATCATATATAAAATATATATTACATGCATATACTTAATATGCTACATGAGTATTCAGCCCACAGGCAGAGACTCAGCAGAACCATGCTACAGTTCAAGTCCAAAGGTAGACAGCTGGAGAATTCCCTCTCACTTGGGGAGGCCTGCCCTTTTGTTCTATTGAGGTGCTCAGTGTATATACACATACATATACAGCCTACTGGCTCTCTTTCTCTGCAGAACCTAATACAAAATCCTAATCCTACTCTTTGACCTCTACATGAGAACAACCATTCCATATACCAGGTGGGTGGGTGGTCAGGGCACGAGCATCTGGATAGCACTCCACACAGAATATGAGTCACCCAGGGAACTAGAGGACAGAATTAAAAAACTAAGGGGAAAGCCATTTGTAAAGACTAGGTGAAAGTAGTGGGATTAGTGGAAATCAGCTCACTGGACAGGCAAGTGCCTAGGACTCATCTCACATACTGCATGGGAAAGTATACTCCAGTTCCCCTTGGCTTGTGATCTGAGTCCACTGATAGCTCCATCAGAACAGGCCTAGGAATCTTCTAGAGAAGATTCTAGCAAGGACAGGCACACTTTGCTAATTCTACCACTGGTTACTCATTTATTCAACAAACATTTATTTGTTTAGCTTGAACAAAGTTCTGGATGCGATGATTTTAGGCTTTCTGGAGTGAGTTTGCCATCAAGTTATACAGCTAAAACTTAAGTGGACAAGAGACCTTTGATGGAACTAGCATGATAGTCACCACCCAAATATAATATGTCAAGAAGAAAGAGAAGTTGAGCTCATAATTCACACCACACCTGCAGGTTATCTTAGAATTTAACCACATCAGGGTGTGGTATAGAAAACACACTGTTAGGTAAGCCATGCTGCCACTAAAAGCCTGAAGGTCCTTGGAATGTGAAATGAAATACTGGTCTAGGATTATACTGGCCATCACTGGGTCATTGTGACTTCAACTTGCCAAGAAATCTCCTCAAGTGGTCAGTCTAACTGTTTGGTCAGGAAGGCCTGAGGCTGACCCATCTAACAAACTTAATTACCTCTCCCTCATATGTAGATTCTACTAGTTTCAGATACATTAAATTCAGACAGCAGTTCAGTTCAGTTCAGTTACTCAGTCATGTCCGACTCTTTGCAACCCCATGAACTGCAGCATGCCAGGCCTCCCTGTCCATCACCAACTCCCAGAGCTTACTCAAACTCATGTCCATTGAATCAGTGATGCCATCCAACCATCTCACCCTCTATTGTCCCTTTCTCCTTCCACCTTCAGTCTTTCCCAGCATCCAGGTCTTTTCAAATGAGTCAGTTCTTCACATCAGTTGGCCAAAGTACTGGAGTTTCAGCTTCAACATCAGTCCTTCCAAAGAATATTCAGGACCGATCTCCTTTATGATGGACTGGTTTGATCTCCTTGCAGTCCAAGGGACTGTCAAGAGTCTCCTCCAACACCACAGTTCAAAAGTATCCATTCTTCGGCACTCAGTTTTCTTTATAGTCCAACTCTCACATCCATACTGGAAAAACCATCACTTTGACTAGACGGACATTTGTTGGCAAAGTAATGTCTCTGCTGTCTAGGTTGGTCATAACTTTTCTTCCAAGGAGAAGCATCTTTTAATTTCATGGCTGCAGTCACCATCTGCAGTGATTTTGGAGCCCAAAAAATAGTCTCTCACTGTTTCCAAGGTTTCCTCATCTATTTCGCATGAAGTGATGGGACCAGATGCCATGATCTTAGTTTTCTGAATGCTGAGTTTTAAGTCAGCCTTTTCACTCTCCTCTTTCACTTTCATCAAGAGGCTCTTTAGTTCTTCGCTTTCTGCCATGAGTGTAGTGTCATCTGCAAATCTGAGGTTATTGATATTTCTCCTGGCAATCTTGATTCCAGCTTGTGCTTCATCCAGTCCAGCATTTCTCACTATGTACTCTGCATATAAGTTAAATAAGCAGGGTGACAATATACAGCCTTGACAATATAAATCTAGACATAGACTATACCAAAAGTGCATGATATAATCCAAGACTATGTGCCAGAAAAAGAAAAAAACTGAGAAGAAATTACTTCATCAGCATTAAAACTTGACCTTAAAATAAGCAAATATTTATAAAATAAAAAGAGGCAATGATATCTGCTAAACTTAGTTCAAGTACAGTCATTATATATTTACACTCAGAAGCAATGGAAAACAATTTGTCTCACATACGTCATTGGTTGATTTCATTCTCCCAAACTGGTATTTTGAAACTAATTTAGAAGATGTCCGTATGTCTATGGTTATCCCCTGTTTATCTTAACAGACCAGATATTAATGATTTCCTCTTCCTACCAGTAGACTCTACAAAGGCTTACATAAAGAGCCTGAAAACTACTTCTCTAATCATCCTCTGCCTCTCACTTTAATCACCTTGGCTATTTTTCCTGCCTTAGGGTGTGTGTACTCTTATTCTCTCCATCCAGAATACTTTTCCCACAGATATCCACTTAGCTAACTCCTTTTCCAACATCATGTCTTTGTTCAAATCTCACCTTCTCAATGAGGTTTGTACCCTAGTTATGCCGTAAAGTGTAGCACCACCCCCACCATACCTCACCAGCACCCTGCATGGATCAGGCCCTCTCCCTCCCTTTACTCTGTGCTCCTTTTTCTCTTTTCCATAGTGCTTTCTACCTGCTAACAAAATATATGATTTCCTTATTTCTTATAACATTTGTGCTATCTCCTCTTCTAGAATGACATCTCCATGAATGCCTTAGTGTCCCATGGCTGCAGTAACAAACTACCACAGACTTGGTGGCTTAAGCAACACAAATGTGCTCGCTTATGGTTCTGGAGGTCAGAAGCTCAAAGTCAGTTTCCACAGGCTTCCATTAAGGTGTCAGCGGGGAGGCTCTGATGGAAGGATCCATCTCTCTCTTTTTCAACTTTTAGAAGCCATCCTCATTTCTTGACATGTGGGCCCTTCCTATAACTTCAAAGCACACTACTCCAATCTCTATCTTCTCCTTTACTGAAGGAAAATCTCTGTCTCCCTCTTATAAAGACACTTCTAATCATATTTAGAGGCTCACCAGGATAATTCAAGCTAACTTCGCATCTGAAGGTCCTTAACTTAATCCTACCAGCAAAGTCCCTTTGCCACAAAAAGCAACATATTCACAGGCTCCTGGGACCATGATGTCAACTACTTTGGTGGGCATTTCTCAGCCTACCTCAATGAGAATAGGAATGTTGTCTGCTCTGTTCCCTCAGGTTATCTCAACCCAAACCTGGGACACAATAACGACTCAATAAATGTCAATTAGCAAAGTTAAACTGTATAAGGTAAAAATCATACAAATAGTTTAAAATATTTAGTTGAGAATTTGAATGTATAATATCTGATCTTGAGATGTGGTTTTTGTTGCTGTGCTCAGTCGTGTCCAACTCTCCGTGACTCTGTAGACTGTAGTCCACCAGGCTCAGTGGGATCCCTTTCACCGTGAGATTTCCCAGGCAAGAATACAGGAGTGGGTTGCCATTTCCTTCTCCAGGGGATCTTCCCAGCCCAGGGATGGAAGCTCCATCCCTTGCATCTCCTGCATTTGCAGGTGGATTCTTTACCACTGCACCACCTGGCAAGCACCTCATAATGAGATAAAAGCATCCAAGAAGCCAGACTGCCTAGTGTTACTAACATAATCTCTAACCTCCATCACATCTTAGAACATTTCTTTTTGTGAAATAAATGAATTCTCTATTGAATTGAATTGCCCCTGAATTAGACTGAAATATGACCTCTCTTTTGTTTCTTTTTTAAAAATTATTCCACTTTTTTGTTTTGTTTATGTGCTGTACAATTCTCTGTGAAGGACTGCTTCTCAGGGTGCATACATTCAGAATTACTGATTCATAATGCTTAACTAACCATTAGTCAACAGTTATTGAATGACATATTACTCTTGGCATGCTCTTAAAATGTATATTACCTCACAGCAAGGAATATATATGATATATAATATTAAATAAGTTACAGGTGTACAATATAGTGACTCACAACTTTTAAAGATTATATTCCATTTAAAGTTCTTATAAAATATTGTCTATACTCCCTGTGTTATACAATATATCCTTGTAGCTCATTTTATATCTAATAGTTTGTTAAATTAAAAATGCAAATTCAGAGTTAAAAATTAGGACTGGGCAAAATACCAATAAGAGAGTAGACATAAATACCAGGAAAACTTAAATATGCAGTTTATCAACATTATAGAATTACTGCATTTGAGTCTCATATTTGGATGTAAGCTTCTTAGTAAGAACCACATAGAGGAAGTCATGTAGTTGTTTCAGACAAAGAAAGAAGGGAGAAATGTCAGTTCTTTGGGATGGGGGTAGGGAGGATTGCTCCTAACATGTGAATGAGAGATATCATGATGGAAGATACATAGTATGATGTCACATGCAATGTACAAATATGACTGCTGCTGCTGCTGCTGAGTCGCTTCAGTCATGTCCGACTCTGTGCAACCCCATAGACAGAAGCCCACCAGGCTCCCCTGTCCCTGAGATTCTCCAGGCAAGAACACTGGAGTGGGTTGCCATTTCCTTCTCCAATGCATGAAAGTGAAAAGTGAAAGGGAAGTCGCTCAGTCATGTCCAACTCTTAGCAACCCCATGGACTGCAGCTCACAGGCTCCTCCATCCATGGGATTTTCCAGGCAAGAGTACTAGAGTGGGGTGCCATTGCAAATATGACTAAGAACACTCAAATCATAAAGATCTGGCTCTGAAAACTGGCCCCACTACTTAACCTCTGTCAGCCTCAGTTTTCTCATCTGTTAATAGATATTTTTTAAGTACCTACCTAATAACATTATTGTAAAGAGTAAATTATGCTTATGTGCTAAGCAATTTAACATGGATAGCAATATCTACTTGAAAGGACTGCTGTACAGAATAACTAATGTAAGTGATGCAAAGTAATGCATTATTGTCAGACGCAGCAACAGACGCTGTGCCAAAGGTTCAAGCAATGTAGGCTATTATTAACATCCACTAGCATTTTACATCTAAGACAAATATCCTACCTGGAACCTAACTGGAAGCTGAAAGTTAAATGTGAGGCTCTAGTGTACTGTTTTATATAAATAACAATGGCGTGGAATTAATTTGAGATTTCCTAATGTATTGCCAACTTTGCTATTCAGTTCAGTTCAGTTGTGTCTCAGTTGTGTCTGACTCAGTTGTGTCTGACTCTGTAAACAATGGATGGCAGTACACCAAGCTTCCCTGTCCATCACCAACTCCTGGAGCTTGCTCAAATTCATGTCCATTGAGTCGATGATGCTATCCAACCATCTCGTTCTCTGTCATCCCCTCTCCTCCTGCCTTCAATCTTTCACAGCATCAGAGTCTTTTCAGATAAGTCAGTCCTTCGCACCAGGTGGCCAAGTATTGGAGTTTCAGCTTCAGCATCAGTCCTTTCAATGATTATTTAGGACTGCTCTCCTTCAGAATGGATTGGTTGGATCTCCTTGCAATCCAAGGGACTCTCAAGAGTCTTCTCCAACACCACAGTTCAAAAGCATCAATTCTTTGGTGCTCAGCTTTCTGTATAGTCCAACTCTCTCATTCATAGATGACTACAGGAAAAACTATAGCTTTGACTAGATGGACCTTTGTTGGCAAAGTAGTATCTCTGTTTTTTAATATCTGTCTAGGTTAGTCATAACTTTTCTTTCAAGGAGCAAGCACCTTTTAATTTCATGGCTACAGTCACCATATGCAGTGATTTTGGAGCCAAAAAAATAAAATAAAATAAAGTTCCTCACTGTTTCCATTGATTCCCCATCTATTTGCCATGAAGTGATGGGACTGGATGCCATGATCTTAGTTTTTTGAATGTTGAGTTTTAAGCCAACTTTTTCACTCTCCTCTTTTACTTTCATCATCTTTGCTTTCTGCCATAAGGGTAGTGTCATATGGGTATCTGAGGTTATTGATATTTCTTCCGGCAATCTTGATTCCAGCTTGTGATTCCTCCAGCCCAGCATTTCTCATGATGTACTCTGCATTTTAGTTAAATAAGCAGGGTGACAATATACAGGTTTGACATACTCCTTTCCCAATTTGGAATCAGTCTATTATTCTATGTCCAGTTCTAACTGTTGCTTCTTGAACTGCCCCCTCGTAATCAACAAAAGAGTCTGAACTTTGCTGTAAATAATGGTAATATCTGAAATTATTGAGTGCCTGCCATACAGCCAGACATTGTTCCCAATAATTCACACAGACTATATCATTGAATCTTCACTGCAAATACCATCTTGTTCTTCATTGCACAGATAAAGAAACTAAAGTTCCAGGAGTCTAGGTAGCTTGCCTAACTATGCTCAGCAAGGAAGTAACTGATAACTCTAGTTCTTTCCAAATTTGATTGAATAACTATTCCCATCTTATAATAACAGTAGACTGGAAAGTTCAGTTAGAGAACCTTGAATGTAACTCATTTTAAAGACGGAGAAACAAGTCCTACAAGACACTGCAGACTTGTCCAAAATTCTCAGGTAATTATTGCAAAACTAACATAAGTTCTTTACTCTGTAGGGGAGAGTGGGAAAGGCGTAACCGATAACTCTGTTGGGGAGAGGTGTGGTTGGTGAGTGCATTCAAATGTATGATGAGCTCCAATACTGCTCTGTTACAACATACATTTGACACTCAAAAAAAAAAAAGAAATTGGTGAAAAAAATTCATTAAAATTAATTAATGTTTGACTAAGTCTGATGATTCTGTCCTAGTGGCCCATTTGATCTCCTCATTAGGCAGGACCACTGTCTTATTCTCCTCACAAAATGAGTAATGAAGCGCAGTGTTGATCATCAAGAGCACAGTAAACCAGGCCCCTGTTTTGCTACTTTTTTTGTTTTGAACTTCTGCTCGGCAATTAACATGACTAATCTCAGTCAATGGGAGCAGTCTCTTATTTCTCTGTCTCTCACCAGACATCTAGTAACAGTTCTCATAGAGTATCATATGCTTTGCAGATTCTTACTATTGTCTGTTTTCACGCTGGTTTTCATAAGTAAACTTTAGGTGGTCATCTGTATGCTTGACTTTCAAAAGTAATCAACATTTTTGAGCATTTTCTATGCTTCCAAGAATTTTATTAAGTACTTTATTTGTATTAACCTCACTAACACATTGTATCCTCAGGACAGTACTATGAGGCAGGTACTCTTACTATCCCAATTTTGGAGATGAGGTAACATACAAAGAGGATAAAGATAAGGGATGTCCAGGATAAGGATAAGGGATGTGCCCAGGGTTTCAAAGTTAGCAGGTGGTAGGCTGAGAGACAAACTCAAGCAGTAATGATCCAGAGTCCGCACTCTGAATCAAACTTTGCTGACTAACCCCACAGCAAAGATGCCAAAAAAAAAAACTGGAATATATTATTACAGTCATTTTGTTCTACAAAAACTGAAGTGATCAAAAGAGGAAAAGGCAATATGTAAGCATGGAGCTCTTCTCACTGAAGAATTTGTACATTGCCTATGCCCTGAAAGGTAGACTCATCTGCCTAGAGCACCCACCAACTAAGTGCTGTGCTAGACATGGGACACGATATTGTCCTCTTATAACTGATGAGTCCACAAGCTAGAACACTGCTTCATGCTCACTCAGATTTTAACTCCCCACACAGCAGCCATGCGCTCATCCTCCCTAATAAAACCAACAAGGGATCAAGGCTAAAATAATATACGGTCAGGAAGAGTAAGAATCAAAGGATCTAGCAAAACTTGGAGCACAGTTACTGAGTGTTTTTATCCATTTTATGATATGCAACACCTTATGAGTTCATAATATTTTCTCATATTACAATTTTAATGATTTAGTATATAACATGTATATCTATATGTATTCATATTTGATATACTTTATATATTTGCAACATTTCTCACATCACAATTTAATTGAACACTTTAATAAATTCATTTCAAGCCAACCTATTTCCAATTTAAAATGGACTTCATAGTTTTCCATACTTTTGAAAGCTAAAAAATATATACCAGACACATTCTATTGCAATTTTCTCTTTTATGGTTTCTGAAGCTCATTTCAGAACCGAATTTCTTATGGATATCATTTGTGATAGAGGATCAAGCAGCTTGATATCCATTTTAGAGTTCATTTGTCTCCCTTCAACTCAATTCCTATACCGTTCATTGAGGTTTAAGATAAGCAGAACGCTAATTATTAGAGAAATGCAAACCAAAACTACAATGAGGTATCACCTCATACCAGTCAGAATGACCATCAACAAAAGCCTACAAATAATAAATGCTGGCGAGTGTGCAGAAAAAAAGGGAACCCTCTTACATTGTTGGTGGTAATATAAATTGGTGCAGCCACTATGGAAAACAGTATGGAAGTTCCTTAAAAAACTGAAAATAGAGTTACCATATTATCTAGCAATTCCACTCTTGGGCAAACATTTGGAAAAGAGTAAATGTATAATTCAAAAAGATACATATAAATAGCAAGCACTATTTATATTAGCCAAGACATGGAAGCAACCTAAATGTTCATCAACATTTGAACAGATAAAGATGTGGTATATACATACAATAAAATATTACTCAACCATAACAAAGAATGAAATAATGCAGCAAAATGGGTGGATTTAGAGATTATCATATTAAGTAAACAGACATAGAATCTAAAAAAATGATACAAATGAACTTACTTACAAAACAGAAACAGACTCATGGACTTAGAAAACTTATAGTTACCAATCAGGGAAGGAGGTGCTGCTGCTGCTGCTAAGCCACTTCAGTCATGTCCGACTCTGTGCGACCCCATAGAGGACAGCCTACCAGGCTCCCCCGTCCCTGAGATTCTCCAGGCAAGAACACTGGAGTGGGTTGCCATTTCCTTCTCCAATGCATGAAAGTGAAAAGTGAAAGGGAAGTAGCTCAGTCGTGCCCAACTCTTATTGAACCCATGCACTGCAGCCCACCAGGCTCCTCCATCCATGGGATTTTTCAGGCAAGAGTACTGGAGTGGGTTGCCATTGCCTTCTCTGGGGAAGGAGGTTGGGAAGGGACAAATTAGAAGTCTGGAATGAGCAGATACAAACTAGTATATATAAAATAAACAAAGTCCTACTCTATAGTACAGAGATCTACATTCTATACCCATCGATGGAAAAAAACTGAAACAGAAAACATATACATGCATATATATATGTGTGTGTATATATAAAACTGAATCAGTTTGCTGTACACTTGAAACTTTGGGTTGCCATTGCCTTCTCTGGGGAAGGAGGTTGGGAAGGGACAAATTAGAAGTCTGGAATGAGCAGATACAAACTAGTATATATAAAATAAACAAAGTCCTACTCTATAGTACAGAGATCTACATTCTATACCCATCGATGGAAAAAAACTGAAACAGAAAACATATACATGCATATATATATGTGTGTGTATATATAAAACTGAATCAGTTTGCTGTACACTTGAAACTAATACAACATTGTAAATCAACTATACTTCAATTTTAAAAATAAATGAAAAAAATGAAATTTTAGACTTAAAAAAAGACAAGCAGCGCACATCTCTCTGAAGCTGTATTACACACTAAGAGCACAGGTCCTGGTGCCAATATTCCTGTTTCAACCCCATCTTCATCATGTATTAGTTATGAACTTCAGGAGGTACTTGATCCCTCTGTGCCTTGATTTCCTGCAAATTGGGGATAACAGTGCCACCACTAGTACTAATATTCTTCAACATGTACCAAGGAGATCTGGCTCCTTAAAACACTGAAATACTTTTATGCCAGTAGATAACTTGCTGCCATCTCAAGCATCACAGTGCCCACTCACACAGCCTCCACCCAGGCCTCACTCCCTGTGTGGCTTCTATGTCGGAAACATTAAATTTAAATATTGAAAATCTAGTGCTCTGAACAGCAGAAAGCTGACAACCCTGATCCAGCTCTGTATCCCAAATTCATTCCAGTGGGCCAGAAACTAAGCCTTATAGGTTGCTAAATACTTTATACTACTTCTAACTACCTCATAAAGTTGTTACAAGGAGCAAATAAATTTCACACATTATAGGAAATGCTCGAGAAAACTTTATTATTACTCTGATCAAAACTATTGAGTAATAATATGTAGTGACAACTGTATGCACCACTTAAAAAATGTTACCGGTAGTATTTCCTTACTTATCAGATAGCCTCAATTCTTAAGGCTATTTGAAAGACAAAGCAAGTACTTCTCAGAGTTATGAAAATCAAGCAGCGAGAAGAATCCCTATGAGAAAAGCTCAGTTGTAAATACATGTGCTTATTAATATTAATAATATTATTATTTAATATTTTAAATAATAAAACAGCTTTTCTTAAAAATACAGATATGAAGGGGTTAAGAGGATATCCAATAACAAGTGATGCTGCTATCTTTCTAACATAATATGATCTTTTCTAATATAATCAATGCTTATTTAAAGTGCCTTTTCTTTAGAGTCCAATACAAACTTAACGAAAAAGTAAGAACTCTTAAATAGCATTCAGTTCAGTTCAGTCGCTCAGTCGTGTCCGACTCTTTGCGACCCCATGAATCGCAGCACGCCAGGCCTCCCTGTCCATCACCAACTCCCAGAGTTCACTCAGACTCACGTTCATTGAGTCCGTGATGCCATCCAGCCATTTCATCCTCTATTGCCCCTTTTCCTCCTGCCCCCAATCCCTCCCAACATCAGAGTCTTTTCCAATGAGTCAACTCTTCGCATGAGGTGGCCAAAGTACTGGAGTTTCAGCTTTGGCATCATTCCTTCCAAAGAAATCCCAGGGCTGATCTCCTTCAGAATGGACTGGTTGGATCTCCTTGCAGTCCAAGGGACTCTCAAGGGTCTTCTCCAGCACCACAATTCAAAAGCAATAATTCTTCGGCGCTAAGCTTTCTTCACAGTCCAACTCTCACATCCACACATGACCACAGGAAAAACCATAGCCTTGACTAGATGAACCTTTGTTGGCAAAGTAATGTCTCTGCTTTTGAATATACTATCTAGGTTGGTCATAACTTTCCTTCCAAGGAGTAAGCATCTTTTAACTTCATGGCTGCAGTCACCATCTGCAGTGATTTTGGAGCCCCAAAAAATAAAGTCTAACACTGTTTCCATTGTTTCCCCATCTATTTCCCATGAAGTGATGGGACCAGATGCCATGATCTTTGTTTTCTGAATGTTGAGCTTTAAGCCAACTTTTTCATTCTCGTCTTTCACTCTCATCAAGAGGCTCTTTAGTTCCTCTTCACTTTCTGCCATAAGGGTGGTGTCATCTGTGTATTTGAGGTGATTGATATTTCTCCTGGCAATCTTGATTCCAGTTTGTGCTTCTTCCAGCCTAGCATTTTTCATGATGTACTTTGCAGGATGACAATATACAGCCTTGATGTATTCCTTTTCCTATTTGGAACCAGTCTGTTGTTCCATGTCCAGTTCTAACTGTTGCTTCCTGACCTGCATATAGGTTTCTCAAGAGGCAGATCAGGTGGTCTGGTATTCCCATATCTTTCAGAATTTTCCACAGTTTATTGTGAACCACACAGTTTAAAATAGTTCAGAGAGGGTTTTTTTAAGTATTAGAATGAATATTTGAGCAAAAAAAAAAAAGTTAAATTGTACAGATCAGTTTTTTAAATCCTATCATTTTAAAATTACACAAAAAGCTGTATTTATAACTTGCACCATTTTCTCTCTCCTAATGGTTCCTGGTATTTAAATGCAAAAATAGAATTTGCATATGTATATGAATGTAGCAGGGTACAGGTAGGCTGAAGCTGGTACAAGCTAAAATAACCAGCTACAAATAAGAAGTAAGAACCAACTGACTAAATGAATGCTTTTTTTTTTTTTAACTAAATAACAATTTAGGAAAAGACTTTTAATTACTGGAGCAAACAATCTTAACTGTGAAACTACTACTGTGCCCAACAGTATTTTCTCTCTATAAGCACTGAAGACAGATTTTATGATTCCTAGCTCTCAAAATTCATCCTTGGTATTTTTATGAGATCTGAGATGATTTTATAAAAACTAAGACCTAGATTCTCTGAACATTTTCCAGGAAAGAAAGGTTTAGGGTTACTATGAAAAATAATGTCTACCATTCACCAGCATTTCTAGAAAACTCAGAAAAGTAGATGGAGTGATTCAAGGGGGCAGAAAGTAGGGGTCCAAAGACTATTTGGGAAGGTCCTCCTATTTTAGGCTGTTTACAGCACTTGCTGTAAACTATGAGCCATGCCATGCAGGGCCACCCAAGATTGATGGGTCACAGTGGAGAGTTCTGACAAAATGTGGTCCACTGGAGAAGGGAATAGCAAACCACTTCAGCATTCTTGCCTTGAGAACCCCATGAACTGTATGAAAAGGCAAAATGATATGACACAGAAAGACCAACTCCCCAGATCAGTAGGGGCCCAAAATGCTACTGGAGAAGAGCAGACAAATAGCTCCAGAAGGAACAAAAATGCTAAGCCAAAGCAGACACAATGCCCAGCTGTGGTGAAAGAAAAGTCTGATGCTGTAAAGAACAATATTGGAACCTGAAATGTTAGGTCCATGAATCAAGGCAAATTGGAAGTGGTCAAACAGGAGATGGCGAGAGTGAACATTGACATTTTAGGAATCAGTGAACTAAAATGGACTGGAATTGGAGAATTTAATTCAGATGACCATTATACAGTGGGCAAGAATCCCTTAGAGAAATGGAGTAGCCCTCATAGTCAACAGAAGAGTTCAAAATGTAGTACTTGGGTGCAATCTCAAAAATGACAGAATGATCTCTGTTCATTTCCAAGGCAAACCATTCAATTTCACAGTAATCCAAGTCTATGCCCCAAACAGTGATGATGAAGAAGTTGAAGTTGAATGGTTCTATGAAAACCTACAAGATCTTCTAGAACTAACACTGAAAAAAAGATGTCCTTTTCAGCAAAAGGAACTGGAATGCAAAATTTGGAAGTTAAGAGATATCTGGAGTAACAGGCAAGTTTGGCCTTGGAATAGAAAATGAAGCAGGGCAAAGGCTAACAGAGTTTTGCCAAAAGAATGCACTGGTCATAGCAAACAGCATTTTCCAGCAACACAAGAGATGACTCTACACATGAACATCACCAGATTTCAATACCAAAATCAAACAGATTATATTCTTTGCAGTTGAAGATAGAGAAGCTCTACACAGTCAGTAAAAACAAGACTAGGAGCTGGCTGTGGCTCAGATCATGAACTCCTTATTGCCAAATTCAGATGCAAATTGAAGAAAGCAGGGAAAACCACTAGGCCTCAGGTATGACCTAAGTCAAATCCCTTTCAATTATACAGTGGAAGTAAGTGACAAATAGATTTAATGGATTAGATCTGATAGATGGGATGCCTGAAGAATGATGGGCAGAGGTTTGTAACACTGTACAGGAGGTAGTGATCAAAACCATCCCCAAGAAAAAGGAATGAAATAAGGCAAAATGGTTGTCTGAGGAGGCCTTACAAATAGCTGAGAAAAGAAAAGAAGCAAAAAGCAAAGCAGAAAAGGAAAGATATACCCAACAGATATATTCCTTTGGAATGCAACATTCCAAAGGATAGCAATAAGAAATAAGAGAGCCTTCCTCAGTGATCAATGCAAAGAAATAGAGGAAAACAATAGAATGGGAAAGACTAGAGATCTCAAGAAAATTAGAGATACCAAGGGAACATTTTATGCAAAGATCAGCTCAATAAAGGACAGAATGGTTTGAACCTAACAGCAGAAGATATTAAGAAGAGGTGGCAAGAATACACATAAGAACTATTATCAAAAAATCGTAATGACCTGAATAACTATGATGTTGTGATCACTCACCTAGAGCCAGACATCCTGGAGTGTGAGGTCAAATGGGCCTTAGGAAGCATCACTACGAACAAGATGGAATTCCAGCTGAGCTATTTCAAGTTCTAAAAGATAATGCTGTGAAAGTGCTGTACTCAGTATGCCAGCAAATTTGGAAAATTCAGCAGTGGCCACAGGACTGGAAAAGGTCAGTTTTCATTCAAATCCCAAAGAAAGGCAATTCCAAAGAACATTCAGACTACAGCACAGTTGCATTCATTTCACATGCTAGCAAGGTCATGTTCAAAATCCTCCTAGCTAGGCTTCAGTAGTACGTTAACCAAGAATTTCCACATGTTCAAGCTGGATTTAGAAAATGCAGAGCAACTAGAGATCAAATTGCCAGCATCCATTAGATCATAGAGAAAGCTACAGAATTCCAGAAAAACATCTACTTCTGCATCTACTTCTGACTATGTTAAAGCCTTTGACTTTGTGGATCACAATAAACTATGAAAAACTCTTCAAAAGATGGGAATTTTAGACCACCTTACCTGCTGCCTGAGGAACTTGTATGCAGACTAAGAAGCAACAGTTAAAACTAAACATGGAAAAACAGACGGGTTCAAAATTGGGAAAGGGGTGTGTCAAGGCTGTATATTGTCACCCTATCTATTAAACTTATATGTAGCGTACATCATGTGAAATGCAGGGCTGGATGAAGCACAAGCTGGAATTAAGATTGCCAGAAATATCAATAATCTCATATATGCAGATGATAACACCCTTATGGCAGAAAGTGAAGAGGAACTAAAGGGCCTCTTGATGAAAGTGAAAAAGGAGGGTGAAAAAGCTGGCTTAAAACTCAACATTCAAAACACTAAGATCATGGCACTGGTCCCAACACTCCATGGCTAATAGACACGACCGAGCGACTGAAAGAACTGAACTGAATGGAATTTTGGGCTTCCCAGGTGGTACTAGAGGTAAAGAACCCGCCTGCCAATGCTGGAGACCTGAGATGCAGATCCATTCCCTGGGTTGGGAAGATCCCCAGGAGGAGGGCATGATAACCCATTCCAGGATTCTTGCCTGGAGAACCACATGGATAGAGGAGCCTGGTGAGCTGCAGTCCAGCGGGTCCCAAAGAGTCATACATGACTGAAGTAACTTAGCAGGCACACACTCAATGTAGTCTTAGACTTTAAGCTAATCACAGTATATTTCTCTTATTATTTCTTAAGTAGAAGTTCAAAAAACTTCAAAATAAGAATGCATATTCAGGATTAGAAAATATTTGCCAAGAAATGGCAAGATTAATGTTCATGAAGAAAAAAATATGTTCGTAGAAATAAATTTTTAAATTTTTTCTATTATGTTTTAATGAATATTACAAATATTAATATGCACACTTAATAAAATATCAAATTGCAAAAATAATTGAATCACAAAATATCACTCTCCTACTTCCCTCTCCTTCCCTTTTTGAAGTGAATAAACATAGTTGTGGAAAGATCTTAAAAATATAAAGCACAATTAGAAGGTTGAATAAAAAATAATAAGATTGTCAAGGCAGAGAGGAGTAACAGTAGACAAAAACAATTATTATTACTTGCAAAATTTTTATAATTTTGCAAGTAATAATATAAAAATTTCTACAATTTTTATATGAGAAATTGTACAACAGAAATCCACAGGCTTCCTGTCATGAGATATCATTAACAGTAAAAATTTATTAACTTAACAAATAGTTTTGGAGGCATTCCATGACACTTTGAGAATGTGTGTGTGTGTTAGTCAGTAAGTCATGCCTGACTCTTTGCGACCTCATGGACTGTAGGCTGCCAGGCTCCTCTGTCCATGGGATTCTCCAGACAAGAATAGGGGAGTCAGGTCCCTTGCCCTCCTCCAGGGGATATTCCTGATCCAGGGTTAAAACCCATGTCTCCTGTATCTCCTATACACAGGCAGATTCTTTACTGCTGAGCCATCGGGGAAGTCCTCTGAGGACATAGCAGTGAGCAAAACACCAAAATCCCTTCCCTTAGAAGCCTTCCATCCTAATGGGAAGAGACCTGGGTCCTGCACTAGCTGTTCCCTCTGGCGTGGCTTCTCTTACTGTTACTTCTATCAAGTTCCTCTCATACTCCAGGCCCCCAGTTTGGAGGTAACCAGACTAACCCATGAAGCATATGATGATGGCTTGGACCAAGTTGTGAAAACGTGAGAAGAGGTTGAACATATTTTGAGGGTAGAGTCAATAAGATTCACTGATGGATTGGACACCAAGTATAAGGAAGAGTCAAGATGCCTCCCAGATCTTGGCCAAAGCAACGAAAAGGATGAGGTTCCTAATAGCTGAGAAGAGTAAGAATAGGTGTAGAGATGGTTTGGTGAAGTAGATAGGAATTCAGCTGCAGATGTGGTAAGTTTTAGATGCCTGTTAGAACTACAAGTAGATAAGTTGAGCAGGCTATCATATACATAAGCTTGGAGATCAAGCAGAAGATGTAAATTTGGGAATTATCAATATTTACCTATAGATGACTTTTTAAAATAGGAGACTGAATGAGATCATAAGGGAGCAACTATAGACAGAAGAAAGAAGAGGAGGACTCTCAGTTGAGTTCAGGCTGATGACAAAGGAATAGCAAAAAAGACTAAGAAGTAGCAGGGAGGTGGAAGGCAAATCAGATAGGTGTGATATTCTGTGGGGCAAAAGTAAAGAAAACAAGTAAAGGTAAAGGACAGAAAAGTAATCAACTATGACAAATGCTACCAGGAGGTCAAATAAATTCCTAAGAAGTGACGCTTAAGAAAGTGGAAATATATGGTGACTTTGACAACAAAACCAGCTGAATGCTATATTAAATACTACACACGCATGCAAAATAGGTCACTTCAGTCACGTCCGACTCTTTGCAATCCTATGGACTGTAGCCCACCTGGCTTTTCTGTCTGTAGGATTTCCCAGGCAAGAGTAATGAATGGGTAGCCTTTCCCTTTTCCAGGGGAATCTTCCCAACCCAGGGATCAAACCCAAGTCTCCTGCATTGCAGGCGGATTCTTTTCCAGCTGAGCCATGAGGGAAGCCCAAGAATACTAGAGTAGGTAACCTATCACTTCTCCAGTGGATCTTCCTGACCCACAAATTGAACCAGGATCTCCTACATTGTTGGCAGATTCTTTACCAACTGAGCTATCAGGGAAGCTCAATATAATATACAGTATGCAGTTTATAGTACATAGCTTAAGGCTCAGTGGTAAAAAATCTGCTTGCCAAAGCAAGATATAATCCAGGGTTTAATCCCTGAATTGGGAAGATCCCCTGGAGAAGGAAATGGCAACTCACTCCAGTATTCTTGCTTGGGAAATCCCATGGACAGAGGAGCCTGGTGGGCTACAGCCCATGGGATTGCAAAGAGCCAAACATGAATTAAAAATTAAACAACAAATATACTATATATTTAATAAGCATATATTAAATACCAAATTCTGTAATTTGGATTTGTACTGTATTATATGGAGAAGGAAATGGCAACCCACCCCAGTACATTTGGAAAGTGAGTTATAAAGTTAGGTCTCAGAAAAAGGTCCTCAGACCTCACCTTTATGTTTATATAATTTATATAATCTTAGTGAAAGTGAAGCCAGCCGTGTCCAACTTTGTGACCCCATGGACTGTAGTCTGCCAAACTCCTCCACCCATGTGATTTTCCAGGCAAGAATACTGGAATGGGTCACCATTTCCTTCTCCAGGGGAGCTTCCCAAACCAGGGATTGAAACCTGGTCTGCATCGCAGGCAGACTGTTTACTGTCTGAGCCACCAGGGAAGCCCTCATATAAGGTGGAGATAAATCTCAGTAATATTGTGATCTGCAGGGAGTCTCTATATGACTCTTTAGGTTACTTTTTGCTCAAAGGTGTCTAGCAAAGAGAGCAAGTGGGGCCCAAAGTGTGTGAATTTGCAAAGCTGGAAACGCACCGTGCACTGTTTTATAAGTTATTTTCTCTTGTACCACATTGCAAGCATTTCTCATGTGGTCACACTTGGATATTGTTGGCATGTAGACAGTGTTTAAAACTTAGGTAAGAGTGAAATAATCTTGGGAGAAATAAAAATAAATAAAAGAGGAAGTCCACTAGGATGTTGAGCATAAGAGAACCAAAGAAAAAGCAACATAAATACAACATGGAGATCATTAATGAATTTAACAGAAGAGGTTTCAGTGGTGTGATGGGGTTTATAGAAGCCAGATTGGAGTTGGTTTAAGAGTGAATGGAGTGAGAAGGAAGAAAAACATGTGTAAAGATGTCTTTCAAAGAGTGTTGTTTTACATGCACTATATCGAATGCTTACTCCTTGGAAGGAAAGTTATGACCAACCTAGACAGCATATTCAAAAGCAGAGACATTACTTTGCCAACTAAGGTCCGTCTAGTCACGGCTATGGTTTCTCCAGTAGTCATGTATGGATATGAGTTAAGCTGAGTGCCAAAGAATTGATGCTTTTGAACTGTGGTGTTGGAGAAGACTCTTGAGAGTCCCTTAGACTGCAAGGAGATCCAACCAGTCGATTTTGAAGGAGATCGGCCCTGGGATTTCTTTAGAAGGAATGATGCTCAAGTTGAAACTCCAGTACTTTGGCCACCTCAGGTGAAGTTGACTCATTGGAAAAGACTCTGATGCTGGAGGGATTGGGGGCAGGAGGAGAAGGGGACGACAGAGGATGAGATGACTGGATGGCATCACCAACTCAATGGATGTGAGTCTGAGTGAGCTCCGGGAGTTGGTGATGGACAGGGAGGCCTGGCGTGCTGCGATTCATGGGGTCGCAAAGAGTCAGACATGACTGAGCGACTGAACTAAACTGAACTGAACTCATTTTATTCTCTCAACAGCCTTATGGAATAGGCACTCTTGTTATTCTCATCTTACACATGAAGTAATTTGCCCAAGGTCACATAGCTACTAAGTGCTCGAGTTGGGATTTGAACCCAGGTTACTGTAATTCTTAAGCCCATACTCACTGCTATTCCATATGGCAAGATACATAGCACAAGATAAAGTACAGATTTTGATATTCACTGATTCATTCATTTAATGTATAAGAGTTAAATCACACAATAAATTCTTAGGTGTTTATCTAACCCAGAAGCAATTTTTTAATATGCGAAAAACTAGATTTTGTGTTCAAAATCTGGTATTTATAATAGAAGAATGAAATGTTAATAAATTCTTCAAATATTCACGCATCACTTCTTATGTACTTAAAAGAATGGTGAGGTAATACCAAGTATAAGACTTGTCTGTTCTCAACTAGCTGAACCCACTTGGCTACTACACTGATAAAATGATGCACCAAACCATCAGCACTGTGTGTAATCTAGATAGAATTTGCTGATATCAGTATGTGGGACAGTGGAAAGAGATATATGCAAGGCTATTATAAACTCACTTTAAAATACTCGTCTAGTTTATTTTCCAGGCACTTTTAAAACTGTGACAGGTTAAGGTTGCAACACTCTTTATCCATTCTTCTCTTTTATAATCTGATCACTTGAAAATCACATATAATAGGCATATATGTCTGGCAGGTCTGGCATAAGACTTTACAGGTCATATGGTTATAAAATATGTAGTAACACAATGTTAAGAGTAAATGATTCTTATGTCTTGACTTTTCAACGTGGATTTTAAGAGGTGTATAACTGAGTGTTTATATCCATTCCTATGTTCTTGAGAAGAATTTCCTTCAGTATTAAGTTGTTCCAGCAATTATCACACTATAATGTGTCCTTTCTTCTACATCAATCAAAATCATAAAGTTCTTTTATTAAATAAACCTGTAAATTTTCATACTTTTCCTTGCATTGCTCTAGTGTTTTTCCAGATGATTTAATTTTATCATAGGATTTTCCATGGGTTAACTTCAATCAAATTCTTAAGATTCATGCTTGGTTTTTATACTGGATTGCTTCCCAAATTCTCTACAAGTGATTTATGACAGGATTGACAAACTAGAAAATTCTCTATATGTATGTATAAATTACTGATAAAATGATGCACCAAACCATCAGCACTGTGTGTAATCTAGATAGAATTTGCTGATATCAGTATGTGGGACAGTGGAAAGAGATATATGCAAGGCTATTATAAACTCACTTTAAAATACTCGTCTAGTTTATTTTCCAGGCACTTTTAAAACTGTGACAGGTTAAGGTTGCAACACTCTTTATCCATTCTTCTCTTTTATAATCTGATCACTTGAAAATCACATATAATAGGCATATATGTCTGGCAGGTCTGGCATAAGACTTTACAGGTCATATGGTTATAAAATATGTAGTAACACAATGTTAAGAGTAAATGATTCTTATGTCTTGACTTTTCAACGTGGATTTTAAGAGGTGTATAACTGAGTGTTTATATCCATTCCTATGTTCTTGAGAAGAATTTCCTTCAGTATTAAGTTGTTCCAGCAATTATCACACTATAATGTGTCCTTTCTTCTACATCAATCAAAATCATAAAGTTCTTTTATTAAATAAACCTGTAAATTTTCATACTTTTCCTTGCATTGCTCTAGTGTTTTTCCAGATGATTTAATTTTATCATAGGATTTTCCATGGGTTAACTTCAATCAAATTCTTAAGATTCATGCTTGGTTTTTATACTGGATTGTTCCCAAATTCTCTACAAGTGATTTATGACAGGATTGACAAACTAGAAAATTCTCTATATGTATGTATAAATAGTATCTGTAACATAGAGTGCATGTGTATTCAATTCCACTTAACAGTTAGGAATTATATATATATATACACACATACTATATATATATATATACAATGTATATATATTATATTATATATATTATTATGAATAACACATGTTCTCTGACACATATTTGAAAATAACAAATATTTTCAGAAAAGTATTCAATGTAAAATTGATAAGAATCTAAACTCTAAATCAAAGTAGAACAATCCACTTATATATATATATATATATAATATATATAAATGGAATATGCTATACTCCTGTTATATATAATTATATTTATTTATTTTTAAGTTAATTTAAATTATATTCATTAATTTAAATTACATGAATATATACTAATTTACTATATAATTATATATTTATGTAAATATTGTTAGTGGACTAGAGCAACTGTATTGTTCTATCTTGATTTAGATTTCAGACTATTATCAATTCAATATGTTGGATTATTTTCCAAGAATATTTGTTGTTCCCAAGTAATTTAGAGAATATGGTTCCTATATATGAACAGAATGTTGTTGAACAGCCAAAACTTGTCATCTTACTTGACTGGGAGATGCTGCCAGATTTTATCAATCAGTTGAACAGCAATTGAGCTCCTCCTGATGCTGGAGAGCCACTCACAACAAAAGCCTTTAGCACAGCTCTATTGTCATGCTCACATCATTTCATGAACAGCATGCCCATGAGATTATGCTCACCAGATCAAGGATAATTCTGAGACTCAGCTGAGAACTGGCAAGGAATCTCAGTTATCTTTGCAACCCCAATTCTTGGTGCACAAGGTTTTCTGCAAATGTTTGCAGATTGAAACAAGGGTAAAGAATAAGAAGAGTGGGTTAATATAAGTGTCTCTAAAACTCCACTGTAACTCTGTACCTCCTTTCCATCAACTGAATATTTGAAAGTCTGTTTCCCTATTCTTCTAACTGCTCAATCCCTTTTACCTAACTTATTGATAATTTTAATTGGTCCTACTTCCCCTATAAATCCTGACTCCATCTATTCCTCTCCTCTCCTCTTCCCCACAACCTAGCCCAAGCCACACTCTAAATGTCACCTGAAATATTACAACAGCTTTCTTGCTAGGCTCCTGCTTCCACTTTGTCTACCTCCAATGTTCCATACATACCACTTCCAGAGCAGTTTTTTTTTTAATATAAACCTAATTAATGCCACCAACTTGCCTAACATGCACCAACAACTTTCAAATATACTTAAATGAAAGCCAATCTCTCTCCTCCAAAAGTTCTGCAAAATCCAGGCCCTGTCTACTTCCCAACTGGCGTCTTCTGTCATTCTTCCCCAAGGTCACACATTTCCAAGCACACAGGCCCAGCTGAGGTTTTCCAAACACACAAAGGTATTCAAGGTTTGCACATACACTCTTTCGACTGCCAGTTTGAAAACATAAGAGAAAAATCCTTCCCCAACAAGGGCTTGATTTTTTTTTTAATTTTTATTTTTTAGTTTGTTTTGCTTTACAATACTGTATTCGTTTTGCTATACATTGACATGAATCAGCCACGAGTGTACATGAACTCCCAATCCTGACCCCCACCTCCCCCCTCCCGCCCGACACCTTCTCTCTGGATTATCCCCGTGCATCAGTCCCAAGCATTCTGCATCCTGCATCAAACCTGGACTGGCGATTCGTTTCACTTATGATATCATACATGTTACACTGCCACTCTGCCAACCCATCCCACCATCTCCCTCTCCCACAGAGTCCAAAAGTCTGTTCTATACATCTGTGTCTCTTTTGCTGTCTTGCGTACAGGTTTATCATTACCATCATTCTAAATTCCATATATATGTGTAAGTATACTGTATTGGTGTTTTTCTTTCTGGCTTACTTCACTCTGTATAATCGGCTCCAGTGTCATCCACCTCATTAGAACTGATTCAAATGTATTCTTTTTAATAGCTGAGTAATACTCCATTGTGTA
>SJXQ01011079.1:0-10549 GCA_006408695.1 Aepyceros melampus | reverse complement strand
AATAGCCAAAGCCATCTTGAGAAAGAAGAATGGAACTGGAGGAATCAACCTGCCTGACTTCAGGCTTTACTACAAAGCCACAGTCATCAAGACAGTATGGTACTGGCACAAAGACAGAAATATAGATCAATGGAACAAAATAGAAAGCCCAGAGATAAATCCACACACCTATGGACAGCTTATCTTCGACAAAGGAGGCAAGAATATACAGTGGATTAAAGACAATCTCTTTAACAAGTGGTGCTGGGAAAACTGGTCAACCACTTGTAAAAGAATGAAATTAGATCACTTTCTAACACAATACACAAAAATAAACTCAAAATGGATTAAAGATCTAAACGTAAGACAAGAAACTATAAAACTTCTAGAGGAGAACATAGGCAAAACACTCTCTGACATAAATCACAGCAGGATCCTCTATGATCCACCTCCCAGAATACTGGAAATAAAAGCAAAAGTAAACAAATGGGATCTAATTAAAATTAAAAGCTTCTGCACAACAAAGGAAACTATAAACAAGGTGAAAAGGGCTTGATTCTTTAATGTCAGAGAGTATACCGAGACATTTTCTGGTGAGATTTTTTTAATTCCACAGGTATAAAAAATGTGCTACATGCTTAAAAAATAATTTTTATAAGATTATTTCCAACTGAGAATCAAAAGGTTTTAGACTTCTACCTTATATTACTGAGTATAGAATTTAAAAAGTAATCTCTTAGCCACTACTAGAAAAAATGTAGAATTCTGAACAAAAGAACTGTGACCTTAGAAATATTTATTAGATCAAGGAGAGAAAAACAATAAAATAACAGAAAATTAGAATAACTTGATAAGTTTGATTTATTAACATGTAGAATTTGTACCCAATAAAATACTCATTCTTTTCAGATATCATGGAATTATCTTTAAAATTAATAATACAGTAAACCATAAAAGAAATTATAATAAATTCCAAAAAGTAAGAATATTACAGTGTGCCTCACTAACCACACTGCTATAAAAGCAGTTATTACTAAGCAGGTATCCTCCACACTCCCACCATCCAGCTAATCATCTGTAACTTTAAAAATCTTCCTCCAAATAATTTGGGTTAAATAGAAATTGATTCTGAAATTATAGAATTTTTAAAGGGAAAGGCAATGATAATGAAACTATAAGATGAAATCAAGGAGTATGGAATAAAAATAATATAACTCCAAATCATTTGTAAGAAAATAAGAAATATCAAACAGGTTATTTCATTATTCTTCTAAAGGAGTTAGTGAAAGAATAAGTAAGTAAGCCAAAAGGGAGTCAAAAGAAGGACTCTGTTGAGATAGAAGCAGGAATTAATGAACTAGAAATGAAATATCTCTACAAATTGTGAAATGGCATTAAAAACCTTTTCTAGCACCAATAAGACAAACAAAGATCTAGCAAGTCTGAATAAAAATAAAAAAGAGAAAAAACAAAAGATATGCAAAATTAGCAATAAGAAAGCCAATACAGTCACAGACACAGGTGAAATTTGAAAATCTAGATAAAATAGGTGATACTCTTAAATATATATATAAATTATCAAAATCACCCCGAGAAGAGGCAGATAACCTAAGAGAGGAAATTCTAAAGCATAAAATAAAAATCAAGTTTCTCAGTTCAGTTCAGTTCAGTCGCTCGTCGTGTCCGACTCTTTGTGACCCCATGAATCGCAGCACGCCAGGCCTCCCTGTCCATCACCAACTCCCGGAGTTCACTGAGTCACCTGGAGAAGGTGATGCCTTGACAGTCAGTGCTGATCTGTGGGCCACCTGTCTGCCCCACCGATGCTGGCCTGACAGAGCATCGCCAGACGGCACAAGATGAGCTGTCTTTCTTGCAGATAGCACTTTACTGTTGGATGGAAATATATTTTACAAATATGATCCAAAGAGATCATCCCCATGAATTCTAAATTCAATCTAAATAGTCTCTTAGGATAAACAAAGACCTCTCTGCTCCTTTTGACAAATCCAGAACCAGGAAAATTGAAAGCCTACCTACCCTCTTAGAAAATTAAATTTTGGTTTAATGTTCTCCTCGTGGCTGAAGTGGCTACTTAAGGAAAGATAATGACAGCATTAGGATGTTTAATTGCTGCTTAGCTTAATCAGGATGTCTCTGGCTCCTGCTGTAAAGGATGGGGGGAGGGGGAGGAGTGTTAAACTAGAAACAGAATGAAATATCCCTATATCAACTCAAGAGAAAAACCTCACTTGTACATAAGCAATACTTGCAGACTTGAGGAGGGTGTTTATCGGCACCTGGGAGTCTGTTTGCTATATGGACCACGCACAGAGAAGACTGGATGGAGCTTCAAGGTGGAGTCAGGTAAGTGGCAGGGCCCATCAACATGGCAGGACCCAGCACAAAGCTTGAAAGACCAAGCTCAAATCTATAACAGCAATCCTATACTTAACTACCACATTTCTAAGCAGAAGTACAGGTTTTTCTTAGTGTTTTCTTTAAGCTGGAAAACATCCTGCTGATATCTGTGGATGGCAGCTCTAGCATCTAGGCTAATCATAACAGCCACACAAAGGTGGCCAGGATGAAGACTGTAGCCTGGAATTCAGGAAGACTTCCCTTCCCTAAGCTTCTGTCATTGTCCAGTAAGGGTATTAGACCTGGGAACATTCAGAACCTTTTCCACTGCCAAAGCTAGGCTAGCTAGCATCATCAGACACCGTTTGACCCTGTGTTCTTTTTTCTGGCTGTGCTGGCTCTTCGTTGCTGCATTCAGGCTTTCTCTAGTTGTGGTGAGTGAAGCCTACTCTTCCTTGTGGATTGTAGGCTTCTAGGTGATGGCACCCCACTCCAGTACTCTTGCCTGGAAAATCCCATGGGTGGAGGAGCCTGGTTGGCTGCAGACCATGGAGTCGCTAAGAGTCGAACACAACTGAGCGACTTCACTTTCACTTTTCACTTTCATGCATTTGAGAAGGAAATGGCAACCCACTCCAGTGTTCTTGCCTGGAGAATCCCAGGGACAGGGGAGCCTGGAGGGCTGCCATCTATGGGTCACACAGAGTCGGACACAACTGAAGCGACTTAGCAGTTGTGGTGTATGGGCTTAGTTGCTCCTCAGCTGGTGGGATTTTCCCGAACCAGGGATCGAACCTGTGTCCCCCACATTGGCAGGCAGATTCTTAACCACTGGGCCACCAGGGAAGTCGTCCACACTGGGTTCTTGCTCACCAATCAAATTGCCAGTGCCTGGAACAGCACCTGACACATAAGCAGACACCTCATCATCAACATCCATCAGCTCATTTCCTCTGAAGCATCTGTTACCTAGCATGGGGGGGAAGGGCAGTGGTACATTCAGTAAAATTCTCTTCATCAGCTTGCTTGGTAGCCTAGAGAATCTCAAGCTTTGCATTTTTGTGGCCCATATTGAGGTAGACTCAGAGGATTATCTCTTGGGTTGGGAAGATCTCCTGGAGGAGGGCATGGCAACCCACACCAGTATTCTTGCCTGGAGAATCCCATGGACTGAGGAACCTGGTGGGCTAGAGTCCATTGGGTCGCAAAGAGTCAGACACCACTGAGCAAATAACACTTTCACTGGCAGTTTACTCTGCAGTTTTGGACGGACACTGGTTGTGGGGGGACAGTTTCTGATCTGGGGTGAAGAACCTCTCTAGGGGAGTGGAAATGAACAAAGGAATGAATCTGATTCTGATGTAATTTAATCTGGATCTTAGAATGACTGTTACTCTTTCATTCTGCTTTCTTTCATTCTCATAAGTGAAAATTTGGTTTTCCTTTTCTCTTCCAGGTAGAATTCTTATTCAGTTTTTAATTTCCAAAGCTGAGTGTGGAAGCATTCTATAAACTTCTCCACTGTTTCAAGATCAATAAAAATAAACTTATTGAGTTATCTTTTTAAAATTGACCAAACACCATTAATTCTCTGTTGTCAATGTGAAATGATCATTGATTGTGTGTGATTCATTGTGAAATGTTGATAAATAGCATTTAAAATTAATTGCTAATCATATTCCCCAGAAATCACCATCCAAGACTATAAGAAGACATGTAAATGGGTATTTCTTATAGCATCATTAGCTATAAGGAGCACAAGAAAACTAGGAGACTGGATGAGTTCAGCTGGGCCAATACATGCTGTAGAAAATTCTGCAGCCCTCAGAAATGATGAACAACAAGCGTATAAAGCAACATGAATAGATTCTTAAAAAACCATAAGGTTATTTTTAAAAAAGAAAGCATAATCTATAGCATGATATTATTTATATTAAATTTTAGGCATAGATTTACAAATAACCGCATAAAGTTTTCAAAGGTATACACAAGGACAACTATCAGATATATTTTGTTATGTAACTGAGTGAAAAGGTGAAAAGACAAACAAGAATCATAGATGAAAGGGTGAAAATATTAAAATAAAATTAAATAAGTAAAACAGGGCTTGCCTGTCTTAGTGATAATGATGTTCCAGAGACAAAGGCTCGTGAATAATTCAACTCTATGTACCTGAGATCCTTAAATATTAACATAAAACACAAGCAACATGAAAATTAAGTAAAAGTCAAGTGAAAGAGAAGTCAATTAAGCTCAGTATGCATCTTAGGACAAATACTTGATATGGGCTGGGAGTGTCATTTCCAATTAATCACCTATAATTTTTATGGGCATCGCTGTGAGTTGACTATCCTTGCTTTCATACCCCACAATACAGTCTTTTCAGGAGATCCTGTCAGCTCTGCCTCCAGGATATTCTCAGAATCTGATCCCTTGTCACCCTCTCCTCCCCTCCTCCCATCACTTGTCACTTGGTTGGTCTTTTGTTTATAATTGCTTCCACCCTTGCCCCCTTGTGGTCTCTTCTCCACAAAATCGATGGAACAATCCATGCCAGATCATGTCCTTCAACACTCCGACCCCTCACTGCTCCCCGAGAGTTCAATCCCAACCCTTTGGCCTAGAGGACCCTGCTTCATCTTGCCCTGTGCTGGCTTTCTGATTTGGTCTTCTATCCAGCTGCCCCTGATTCACCATGCTCCATGCACATGACCTTCTGTTCTCCCGGTAACACATGATGCCTGCCGTTGCCTTTGCGCTTGCTGTTTCATGGTCTTTTGTTTATAATTGCTTCCACCCTTGCCCCCTTGTGGTCTCTTCTCCACAAAATCGATGGAACAATCCATGCCAGATCATGTCCTTCAACACTCCGACCCCTCACTGCTCCCCGAGAGTTCAATCCCAACCCTTTGGCCTAGAGGACCCTGCTTCATCTTGCCCTGTGCTGGCTTTCTGATTTGGTCTTCTATCCAGCTGCCCCTGATTCACCATGCTCCATGCACATGACCTTCTGTTCTCCCGGTAACACATGATGCCTGCCGTTGCCTTTGCGCTTGCTGTTTCCCCCGCCAGGACTCTCTTTCATCAGTTGGCTGACACCCTTGCTTATTTGCGATCTCTTCCCAAATGCAACCTTATTGCAGGAGACTCTCTTGTCAACCCAGTCCAACAGCCCCTTTCCTCTTTCCTTTCTCTGCTCTTTTCTCATTCTTTTTTGTACTTGGTGGTACCTGGCATATTATGTTTTTAACATACTTCCCTTTTCAGAGCAGCAGGAGAGGTTACTGCTCTTTCTACAGAACCTAGAACAATGTTGGGTTCGAGTTTGTGCTGCACAACTGTAGAAGAAGTGAGCCTTGATGAGAGTTTGACCTGAATACATTTCAATGGATAAGAATTGGACAAGCTAAGAAAATGATAATAATAACACAACATTTTCTCATAGTTTGAAATTTAAGACACAACTTCATTTGATTAAAAAAAAAAATCATGCCTCCTTTTCTTTTCACTGAAGCATATTGAGGCTAAGCAAACTTCAACTCCCTCCTTAGTGCCCATTGAGGAAAAGCCAAGTTCATTCCTGGGCTGAAGTTGGTAGGCTCTTGATCTTTTTTAAAAAAATGTATTAATTTGTCTTTGCTGGGTCGCAGTTGAGGCATGTGGAATCATTAGTTGCAGCATGCAGGACTTCTAGCCGCTGCATGTGAACTCTTGCTGCGGCATGTGGGATCTAGTTCCCTGACCAGGGATTAAACTTGCATTGGGAGCACAGAGACCCATTGAATTACCAGGGAAGTTCCAGTAGGTTCTTGACCCGTTTCACTGAATGGTTGTTCTCCAATGTATTTTCAAAAAATTTCTCGTCTCTCCCTGCAGTTTATTATTTAGTTCCAAATTAAGATTCTCTGAAAGGTTCATCTGTGGAAGTGGAAAATGTGTGAAATCCTAGGCATGTGGTTTTGCTCCTAATGATTCACTTAAATAGATATAACAACCAGTAATTATTTACACCTTTTTGATTGTTTTCAATTTGACAGATTTTAAAAAGGGGGGAAAGGTTGACCAGAGGGAAAAACAGCGAGCAACACAGTCCAGCAGTATTTGAGTCAAACACCTGCCCATGAGTCATAAAATATAGATCTTGCTGAAAAACTATACCCTGGTGCAGAGGATACAATCAGACAGGCTGAGCAATGGGTATAAATCAAGACCTTTCTTCAGGAGCTGGTTCCATGGGGGAATTATCCCTTCATAAAACAGTGTTTTAGTCAACAAAGACATGGTGGAATAATGATGTCCCCTTACTCCATAGAATACACTCATCTCAGGCTTGTGCTATCAGAAGCAAGGAATCCATTTATGGCAATGTTTCATGGAGTTTATGCAGCAAAAAATAGATTGCATTGTTTCCCCTTGGGAACGTAAGGACAATCAGGCTGGTGGGAAGAACATTTCGAAGTAACCTCTTAAATGGAAGCATTGCTACACTGTAGGTGCTAATTTTCTCTAGCTTCTGTCAGAATGCCAGGTAGGTAGTAATGAGGTTCCATGACATATAGCAAATACAGAATTCAAGCTATCTTTTCCTGCAGATTTTAAGGAAGGTTTTAAGTGGTGGATAAAAGCATATACCTTCATAGTGAAAAGATAACTGACATCTTCCAAAAACAAAAACAGAACAGACATCCAGTTCTATTTTTTAGGTCTCCAAAAGGCTTTTTTTCCTTGTTAGTCACTTGCTTAGCAATTTAGATCTATCGCCATATTAAGTAGTTATGAGATTGCATTTTACTTTCAGCTATGTGATGCCAGAATATATATCTTTCAAAATCATATTCCCAGACTCTTTAATTAGCCACTTCTTATTTCCACGGGCTTTAGGTGGGCACAGTAAATGATATTTGCAAATGAACATTAAGTTGGAAACAATCTGATATGTGAGTAACAATGACACTGTGGTTTCCAGTTGCACAGGCCTAATACCTAAATTCTATGCCTGATCTTACTGTTAGTTTCAGTCTTTCATAACCTGTCAATGTCTAGCCCACACAACATACCTGAACCAAAAAGTCCAGCAAAGAGTTACCCAGGATTCAGCTCTGACTCTAGACCCCAGAGAAGTGGGACTTTCCAAAATAGCTTTTGCATTCAAAGCTTGAATTTCTGCACCTGTTAGAGTATAAGACTTTACAGGAATCCTCCAACACTTTACCTTTGAATTGCTACAACTGGCCTTTGCTAAAAATGGTATTTGGGGGGTTATTTTCATAAACTTTATACTAATTCTGCAACTTCAAGAGAAGCTACTGCAATGAGAAGCCCACGCACCCATCTAGAGAAAGCTTAAATGCAGAAAAAAAGATCTACTGCAGTCAAACATAATAAATCAAAAAGAAAGATGCTTTTAGTCTATTCTAAATGCTCTCAACTTGGAAGTCATTCCTTCTGATACTTATTAATCCTTTAGGCTTTATTCCCACCCCCAAAGTATAATATCTATTGCAACAAGAAAGAAGTTGCCTCAAATATCACCAGTCATTCAACTAATTTCGTACACATTATACTTTCGTATTTGCTTGTATTTTCTGTTTCTATACTGAAAGAGAAGTTTACACCAATTTCCTTTGCTATCAGAAATGGAGACAGGTGGGCGTTTTAGATACAGTTTAAATTTTGTTTATCTTCACTTGATGGAACTTTGCCTGTAATATCATTTCAAGGATACATTCCTTGTTCTTTCCACTAGGGTAAAAATGCTCTAAAATAAATGCTAAGTTCTTTGACTTTTCTAATATCTGTCTCCAATGAGTTGGGCATCAATTATTCTTATGAGCTTTTCAAATTGGATTGTTGGAAAAGTTCAGCGAAGTAGAACTGACTACTGCCAGCATTATGTTTAATGAGAATATATAGCTGCATACTTGAAAACTGATTTTTTTCTGGGAATTCTGAAGGCTTGCCTCATCCAAATCCCCTCCTTCTTGGGTAAGATATTCTGAGGCTCTATAAATCTCCATTCTCTAACAAGTGATTCTGTCAATAGAAATAATACATTCTTCAGGGAATAGACAGCCATGTTAATAGCAAGCAAACCCAAATGAGAGGTGTGTGTGTATATATATATATATAATTGATGGTGGACCTAGAATACCATACAGGTTCAAAACTGGAGCAACCATTTTCAGTCATGTAAGAGATGTGTAAGCAGAGGAAATCTATCAAAAGAGAGTATATTTCCAACAATCAATATTTTTCAAGCATCTATAACTTGCCAGATGTAATATTAGAGACACAGCTAGAATGAAAATCTCCTCCTTTATGGAGGTTTTAGTAAAGTCTGTTGTTGTTTAGTAATTCCATCGTGGCCAACTCTTTGTGATCCCATGGACTGCAGTGTGCCAGGCTTCCCTGTCCTTCACCATCTCCTGGAGATGGTATGGAGACAAACATAATTGAACATGACAATCATTTATTGTTTAATGATATTAACTGCTAGTTATCAAACATCCGCTATGTATAAGTCCCTGACTTGACATTTTGGACATAAAGACAATTAAGAAGCAATCCCTTGGATTTCCCTGGTGGTTCAGTGGTTAAGAATATGCCTGTCAATACAGGGGACATGGGTGTAATCCCTGGTCTGGGAAGATCCCATATGCCTCACGGCAACTAAGCCAGCACCACAATTACTGAGCTTGTGCTCTGCTGCTGCTGCTAAGTCGCTTCAGTCGTGTCCGACTCTGTGTGACCCCATAGACGGTAGCCCACCAGGCTTCCCTTCCCTGGGATTCTCCAGGCAAGAACACTGGAGTGGGTTGCTATTTCCTTCTCCAATGCATGAAAGTGAGAAGTGAAAGTGAAATCGCTCAGTTGTGTCCGACTCTTAGTGACCCCATGGACTGCAGCCCACCAGGCTCCTCTGTCCATGGGATTTTCCAGGCAAGAGTACGAGCTTGTGCTCTAGAGCCCATGAACTGCAACACTGAGAAGCCACTTCAATGAGAAGCTTGCTCACTGCAACCGAGAGCAGTCCCAGCTTGCCACAACTAGAGGTATGCACTTGCGTGCATCAACGAAGACCCAGCACAACCAACAATAAATAAATAAAATTTAAAAAAAAGAAGCAATCCCTTTTGTCAAGGAAATAGCCATTTAATGGAAGAGACAGACACAAAAACTGGCAAAGACAATGGCCATCCGGACACCACTGCCCTCTACTATCTCCCATCTGCCCAGGACATGCTACACACTCTGCTCAGAAGGTGTTACAGGGGGACTGTCATCTCTCATGTTATTTTGTCTTCTTTCTACTGAAGATGAAGCTCACCACACTCAAAGGCCAAGAAAGAAGACACAAGAATCTTCCAGTATTCAGTAATTTTAATGATGGCCTATCCTCACACCATATCAGTATCACGATTCTGTAATTCCCCAAAGAATCTCATCCAAAAAGTTGAGTTGAATAAGGATACTTGAACCAATCTTTCTTCCTTATTCCTACTACTGCTCACCATAAAGAAGGCAATGTTTTTAAAATATAAATTTACTCACTGAGGCTAATGAGCTATCCTGATTTTGCAATATGTACTAACCCAATGCCTTGATTCATTTTAACATAAAATTAAACCAAAATGTAGACATAAATAAAACCTTCCACATCTATTTTTAAAAAAAAATTTATTGGTTGAATCAATCAATCAAGTAACAACTTTTACCACATCAGCCCACCATTACTCAGAAAATTGTCACTGAGTGTCAAATTCAAATGCATTATGTAAACATGCAAAAAATACTAATATAAACTTCATGGATTTTCTTGAGAGTAAAGATTTTGATCCAAATAAAATTATGGAGTGTTCACTCACTGATCAGTGTTTTTTGATGATCCTCACGAAATGGAAACAATTGTGATGAAAGGACAAAAACATGGACTTTAACATACACTAACAGTTATGTACAAAACTGAGCAGAGCAGCATGATTTTAGTAGCTAAAGGCTGGAAACCAGCAAACACACATCAAGAGTGTAATGGATTTTGAATCGAACTGATGAATCATTGTTGATCTATGAATCAAACTGAGTTTTTCAGCCAAGGCTCAGTCTTATACTGCTGCTCTTAAGTCACTTCAGTCATGTCCCTACTCTGTGCAACCCAATAGACGGCAGCCCACCAGGCTCCTCTGTCCCTGGGATCCTCCAGGCAAGAATA
>SJXQ01011078.1:0-20780 GCA_006408695.1 Aepyceros melampus | reverse complement strand
TAATTTGTTGTATCTTCATTGTTACATAGGCAGTTTTTCTATTATAATTGAAAGATGGACTTTCTCAAAACTCGTTCTCTTCAGGTATCTTGAGGTTTCAGCATAAAAAGCTGTGTTGGTATCCCTGCCAGGTGAAAACCCAGTCAGCACGCTGAAGTCAGAAGTGTGATTTTTGGTACCTTAGGTAGGGGGCTGGAGGGGAGGAGAGAGGTCCTGATGGAAGGTTAGCTAAGCCTGCAAGTGTTGTGAAAAAGATCACTGACTCTATAGGCCAAAACCAAACAACAACTGACAGGTCCCTAGGAAGACACTGGTGTTCCTTCCACATAAGTGTCTGTGTTAGGACTTTGAGACCATTGCTCTTTTGGCTCCCATGATGCAGTGGGGCAGCCTGTGACACTTATGACACAGTCCTGCTTTGACTCAGACTGTGGATGAGAGTCACAGCCTGCCCTGCAGCACCGCCCCTTTTGTGGGTGATCTGGAGCCCTTTTTGTGATGTCTCNGGGTCTAATAGCTGCCCTGGTTAGTGGCGAGGTTTGCCTCAGTGGCTGGCTGTGCGTGGTGATGGCGTTTCAGTCTTGTTTAGCTCTCGCTCAGTTGGATCCTGTGGCAGCGCATGATCATTCACACAAATCGATGCAATTCATGTCCAGGGAGACGTCCCTGAGTTTGGTGTCTCTCCCTGGAGAATAACTTGTATCTGGCAGCTTGGGATTGTGTATTGCTACGTGTAACAACACAGGTGCTCTTTGGGTACGTTTGTTCTCCATGAGGCTTTGGGCAGGGTTGTGAGTGATGGATGTTTGATGTGAGTGGACTTTGTGAGCCATAGAACAAAGCCTCTAGGATGTGTGCCTGAATACCAGGATGTGCATCTTGGAGCTTGCTGGCTTTTCAGTCCCTGGGTGTGAGATCTCTCTGTAGGCGTCTGCACCCCAGAATGTGAGCTCACTGAGCTTTTGATTCTGGGTCCGAAGTTGTGATGCCTCTGTGCTGCTTTAAGGATGTGTCAGTCTAAAGGTGAAAACTATCAGCTGCTTGGGGATCTAGGCACAGGTTGCAAGTTTTTCATTTGTCTGGGAACTTTATCTTAAGATTATATGATGTTCTTGAGTTATTAAAACTTTTGTCTTTCTGTTTAGGGGTTTTTGTGTTAGGTCGGTAAGTGTCCCAGTGGTTTGGGAGTCAGTCTCCATGATGTGAAGTATCTGTGCAGCTCTCATTTGTTTCTGTCTGGAAGACTTTGGTCTGTTTCGAGGGTCTTTATCACAGTGTGTATGGTTATGGTCTCAGTTGTGTTTGAGGATCTGAGACTCGAGTTGTGTGCTCTCTGTGCAGAGATTCAGTGAGCTCGTTTTGGTGTCTCTGGGTATCTATCTGAGCTGTTTGGAGTGTTTATGTTCGATATAAAACCTCTTGCTCTTGGCTATGAGGTCTCTGTCCGGGATCTGAGGATTTGGAAGCTGGCAGATAGGATTCCAAACCCTGGAACCTGACATGCTGACTGTGTGTTGTTGAGTGTATCATTGTGTCCTGAAATCTCAGTTTGTATCATAATTAATACAATGGGGCCAGTTCCATCTTGGAGGGTATCTGTGCATGTTAGCAATGTGTGTCAAGGTCTTGGCTCCAGACTGTCCTTCAGCAAATGTTTTCTGAGCACCTGCCATAGACCTGAGCACTACTGGAGGAGTTTGGGACAGGACAAAACCAGCCAAGTCTCTCATTTCATAGACTTGCTGGTCAATAAATAATCAAGTGTGGCAGGCCCTATGAAGAAAGATATTGCTAGATCAGGGAAAAAGGTGTATGTAGGTATGATGTTATTGTTTTACTCAAGATAATGAGGAAAAGACTCCCTGAAAGATGGCAAGTAAGCAGAGATCTGGAGGAAGTAAGTGAGCAGGCTGTGGGGTTACCTAAGGGGAGAGCATTCCAGGCAGAAGGAACAATAAATGCAACAGTCCTGGTATGGAAATCTACTTGGCATGCTCTTGAATGTGAAGGAATCCTGTGATGTGCTGGGTTTGGCACGTAGCTCTCACTGACAGGGGCCTGGCCTTGCTATTTCTTTTTCTCCCCCAGTTTGTGGTCTTCTGCATTTCTTAGATGAAGGACTCAAAGCTCCAACATGTGCCCTGCACCTTCTCTCCTACCTCTACTTGAAATTAGAGTGAAACCTTCTGGTCCATCATGAGAGACAGCTTCAGTGTACCAGCTACAGGGATGATAGCATCCACACTGAATGTCAGCTAAACAGCGGACATCAGTTATAATCATGCCTCATAACATTGCTCCTCTTGATGGAAGGCAGGACTTAAGAAGGAGAAACGAACTGGGGCAAAGGAGAGAGGCAGGAATGGGAAGCGGGAGGACAGTTAGAAAGAAAACGAGTGGTTTCATCATACTGCTTGGATTTGGCCCAATTCGCCTTGATGAAATGATTGGATTAGGAAATATGGAATCTGTAACCTATTTCTTTCTTGATATCGGTACATTTTGTCTTTAGTTATCTTTTTTTTTTATTCTTGTGGGTGGAAACTTATGATTCATACTGACCTTTTGAAAGAGCCAGCTTTGAGTTTTGTTGATTATCTATATATTTTTTCTAATATGTGTTCCGATCTCTATTTTCCTTATGTTGCTGACAGTCTCACTACCAAAGGGGTTTAGTAAAGTCCCTGAGAGCTTCCCAAGTATAGTGCAATCTCACAGATTCTAGGGCACTGCTGTAGCCACATTGAGTGAGATTCACTGAGTGTAGATCATGGAATATGCACTTTTTAAAACAATTCCTCAATTCTGATGACATCGACAACTTGTCTAGGCACTACTGGAGCAGAGCCATGGTCTTATTTTGCCTGCTGCCAGGCTCTCTCCATTGAGAGCATGTGACAGGGGTTTCCTGCCTTCTCTGATGCACAAATCCAAGACCTCCAGTCTAGGAGACTCACTGACATGCTGTCTGCTGTTCTGAGGAGGCTCTTGTTTGTAGACCATCGTTTCTACAAAGCATCCTGATGCCAGTCTTGTCAAGCCTCCATTCGAAAGATTTCTGAAGAAATCAGATTTTTATTTAGTGTGCATTTCTATGATGTAAGATCAATTTGTGTTATGCGGTAGCTGTTATTCTACATATTTTGCTGTAGCCGTTGGATCTTACCCTTGACTGAATAAATACAGAACACCCAGAGTTTCCCACAGTGCGTCCAGACCTGTGGCTCCCTTACTGCTGGGCGACACTGAACAAGTTAAGTAGCGCCTCTGCGCTTCCTTTCTCTTTTAACCACATAGAAACACGAGCTTCGAGTAAATTTAACTACTTCATGGGGCAGTGTAGCCCACTGACCATGTTAAGACATGGGAAATTGTCAGGACAGTACGTGCCATATGGTATGTTCCAAGTCAATTCTAGCCGTTGTCATTACTGTTGTTAATATTATTGCTGTTCCACATTTCCCTGGAGATTGTTCCAGAGACAGAAGGTCAAGACCACCTTTGACACACCGCATGGACCTTGCACTATCATTTCAGGCCTTTCAGGGCCTCAACAATGGAGTATATGAGGTAGAGGGAGAGTTTTTGTTGTTCTAGTTTTTTAACACAGTGAGTATCCCCCTCTTCTTATGGGGATATTGTGAAGCTTAAAGGAAATATTTGGGTTTCATCATGTGCTCATATGAAAAAGTTTAGTGAATATTCTATGTGAAGTTAGACGTCTAATGACCTCTTCATAGGCTTTGCATCATGACGGGAAAGCAAGTGGTCACTGGACAGTTATAGAACATGAGTATATAAATCTTTAAAAACATTGCCCAGGGAAATTAAAAGGCCAAGAAACCTCATCACATGGCCTTTTTTTAGCCATTTTTATCAAGTCTAATTCTCAGTCAAATTCTGAAGATCTGAATCTGATGAAGATATGAAAATGTTAATAGTTAAACGATCATTAGTAGTGCTTTATTTCTTGTGTAGTTTTCACATTTCAAGTTTTTTTGTGTTTCTTATCTTCCACTAATACTCATGATTGTTTCACCCAAGCGTGATGATATGGATATTTTCCAAGGTAAATCCTGAGGTGATGTTCTGCTGTGTTTTGGGATGGAGAGTCTGAAGACAGGGGCACAGCTCAGAGACGACACAGATCATTTGGGATTGGGGAGGTAAAAGCATGGGGGCAGGGACAGGGGGATATGAGTACAAGCAGAAACGGAAGTGAAGAGAGACAAGAAGAAAAGCTCACCCTTGTGGATCGTGCTTAGCTCTCCAAATGTACACAATGTACATATGTACCCCATATGTACTGCAAAGTCTCCGAGTACTCATAGCAACACTGTACGGTGAGCATTTTTAATGCTCTCATCCCTTTCTGCAGTTGAGGAGCAGAGACATACAGACGTTAAGGGGTGAATGAATTTGCAGAAAGTCACCTAGCTGGCAAGAGCTGAGTCAGATTGGTGCCCAGGCCAGAGAGAAACAGCCAGGTGTGGTATCTGACTCCCAATCTGGAATGCAGTGCGGTGTCTAGTCTACTGTGGGTCAGAAGGCAGATCAGCATGTCCATCCACATGAAACACTACGATGGATCTGCAGTGGATTGAACACAGTTTCTCCTAAGTGCATGAAAGACCATGGGGTGTCATGTCAACATGCACACATCACAGAGAACAGTTCGTAGTCCACATCAAGCTCTAAACATGTATTTGCCTTGACAGACATTAGTGGAACACCCTCATCATTCTGGAAAGTAGCATAACCATAGAAATAATATAATGTTAAACAGAACAACAAATACAATATCATGAAGACATTACCTCGCCCATCTCCTTATTGTCTTAAATGAAGATTCAATCTTAAAGGCAATAGACCACGTAGTATTTTTTTTCTCTTTTAAGTGTGACATTCTAGATAATTTCCAAATAACATGTTATTAGTATTTTAATTTGTTGTATCTTCATTGTTACATAGGCAGTTTTTCTATTATAATTGAAAGATGGACTTTCTCAAAACTCGTTCTCGTCAGGTATCTTGAGGTTTCAGCATAAAAAGTTGTGTTGGTATCCCTGCCAGGTGAAAACCCAGTCAGCACACTGAAGTCAGAAGTATGATTTTTGGTACAGTAGGTAGAGGGCTGTAGGGGAGGAGAGAGGTCCTGACAGAAGGTTAGCTAAGCCTGAAAGTGTTGTAAAAAAGATCACTGACTCTATAGGCCCAAACCAAACAACAACTCAAAGGTCCCTAGGAAGACACTGGTGTTCCTTCCACATAAGTGTCTGTGTTAGGACTTTGAGACCATTGCTCCTTTGGCTCCCATGATGCAGTGGGGAAACCTGTGATACTTATAACACAGTCCTGCTTTGACTCAGACTGTGGATGTGAGTCACAGCCTGCCCTGCAGCACCACCCCTTTTGTGGGTGATCTGGACCCCTTTTTGTGATGCTTGGGAGTCTACAGATTCTGACTGGAAAGAAGGAAGAAAATGCATAGCTCAGGGGGTACCATCCTTGATAGAGATGCTGGTTACTGTTACTGTAACCAGTTGGGATTGAGAAGAATTTGATTTGGTGACTCCGAAGAAATGTGGAAGTGAAATCAATGCAAAGGGAGAAAACATATTCAGTTCAGTTCAGTCTCTCAGTTGTGTCCAACTAACTCTTTGCAACCCCATGAATCGCAGCACGCCAGTCTTACCTGTCCATCACCATCTCCCGGAGACACTCAGTCTCACGTCCATCGAGTCAGTGATGCCATCCAGCAATCTCATCCTGTCATCCCCTTTTCCTCCTGCCCTCAATCCCTCCCAGCGTCAGAGTCTTTTCCAATGAGTCAACTCTTCGCATGAGGTGGCCAAAGTACTGGAGTTTCAGCTTTAGCATCATTCCTTCCAAAGTACACCCAGGGCTGATCTCTTTTACAATGGACTAGTTGGATCTCCTTGCAGTCCAAGGGAGTCTCAAGAGTCATCTCCAACACCATAGTTCAAAAGCATCAGATTAAGAGAGGGTAAACAGCTACAACTCCCATTTCTGTAGCAGGGCAGGGTGCTCCATTACTGTTGTGAGAAGGCTCTGTGCTCTGAGCTCTGGGAGGGAATGATGAGTGTTTTAAGGACCCGCCATCACCCTTAAGCAGGGGGCGCTGAGAGTGTGAAGAGATAAGTCTCAGCCTTTAGTACTGACAGACACAGAAAGCTTCTTAGCCCCTTAGCCCCATTGAGAGTGGGGCTGTGGCATGTTAGGGAAACTCAAAAGTAAGGTGGTGGTGGTGGTTCGTTATCAATTCCTCAGTCATGTCCGACTCTTTTCATGAGACCCCATGACTATAGCACCCCAGGCTCCTCTGTCCTCCACTATCTGCCATAGTTTGTTCAAATTCATGTCCGTTGAGTTGGTGATGCTATCTAACCATCTCATCCTCTACTTCCCCCTTCTCCATTTGCCTTCAGTCCTTTCCAGTGAAAGGTTGTTGCTGTACCATGAAAGACGCCGGGATTCTTGGCCTCTGGATGAGAAGACTTCAATCTTGGGCCAAAGACAAGGCTAGATCGCTCAGATCTTTTGTGTAATAAAGTTTCATTAAAGGATAGAAAGAGATAGAGAAAGCTTCTGACATAGACATCAGAAGGTGGGCAGAAAGAGTGCTCTCCTGCTAGTCTAGCTGAATGTTATATACTTACTGCTGCTAAGTTACTTGAGTCGTGTCTGACTCTGTGTGACCCTATAGACGGCAGCCCATCAGGTCCCCCGGCCCTGGGATTCTCCAGGCAAGAACACTGGAGTGGGTTGCCATTTCCTTCTCCAATGCATGAAAGTGAAAAGTGAAAGTGAAGTCTCTCAGTCGTGCCTGACTCTTAGCGACCCCATGGACTGGAGCCTACCAGGCTCCTCCGTCCATGGGATTTTCCAGGCAAGAGTACTGGAGTAGGGTGCCATTGCCTTCTCCAAGATACTAGCAGTCTGCTAATTAAAGAAAGGAAATCTCTCAGAACTCAGAGAATGTCACCAGGCCCCTCACCCACAACATGCATTTTGAGATAAACATTGGCACCAGGTGAGTCACCCCAGGCCATAAAAGGATTGACTTGAATCTTGAAGAAAGGCAGATTTCCATACAAATATATAGTTTCATTAACATAGATTAGGAGAACAAGGTATGAGTTTAACATACTGGTTTGTCAAGTGGGTTCTGAGCCTTTAGGCAGAACCGCCTTGAAGACAGAGTCTAGGGTAAATGCATAGAACATTAACATAGCTTAAGACAAGCAAATACATAGTTTCATTAACATAGATTAGGAGGACAAGGTATGAGTTTAACATACTGGTTTGTCTCCTGGGTTTTGAGCCTTTAGGCAGAACGGCCTTGAAGACAGAGTCTAGGGTAAATGCATAGAACATTAACATAGCTTAAGACAACCATTTCCAAAAAAAAAAAAAAAGACAACCATTTCCAGAAGAAAAATGCATTGGTTAGCCCAAGGTTTGAGAAAAGTTCAGGTGGAACCAGGTGTCATTATGGCAGCACGTAATTTTAAGAGAAATCTCTCTTTATATTTGTATAGAGAAGGGGAAAAAATATAACACTAGTTTGTTTCCTCCTGCCGCTTAAGAGAGAGAGAAAAAAATGTCGGACACTTGCATCCTGTTTCCTTTCTTTGGAGACCCCTGGCCTTCCTTCCTGTTACCCTCTCATTCCCGTTTTCTTTTAGGAGAATTATGTTGCCTAGGGAAAGGGGTGTCGTTCTCCTTCCATAACTGCTTCCAGCTGATAAGGGGCGTTGTCCCTTACTTGGTGAGGCAACATATTCTCCTAACCCTCATATTGAGGGTCTCTGATCCAGGGGTCCCAAGTAGTAGCTGGAGGAAGCTGCAGCAGTTGCAGGAGTTGGAGCATCCATTTGTAACTTAAAAGCCTTCATGCGACTAGAAACAAATCTAGCTACACAGTTACAGGTGCAGGGAGCAAACAGCAAAAACAGAACAATCAGAATTATTGGAATTAAGACAGTTTTCCACCATGGGGAACTAGTTAACGTCTCCCAAAGTGAGACAATTGAGGCTTCAGGAGCATCCATAGCCTGAACCCTTTTGTTCATGTGTTTAGCAAAATGAGTAACATTAGTGCTCATATCAGGTATATATGTACAGCATTGGGTATGAATAATGGCACAAGTTCCTCCTCGTGCAGCTCTCAGAATATCTAAGGCCAATCTGTTTTGTAAAACCACCTTTCTAATTTGTATTTGTTCAGCATTAAGAGCTGAAATAGCTTTTTGAGAATCTCGTAATGCCTGTTGAGTAAAATTAGTCAAAGCATCCACTCGTAGCATAACTTCTGTAGTTCCCAGAGAGAGAACAAACACTGCAAATAATCACAGCAGTGAAATACAGATCTTGCCCACTGAGTGTAAGGTGTGGTAAATTAGCAGGCTTTTCTGGAAGCTCAGAAAATATGAACCCGTGAGTAAAAGCTAGACCTAGGGTGCATCTCCCTATTCAGCCAGGGGAAAGCCATGCCCATAGGTAAGAGCCACATATCCAGTAGGTCCCGTTTGGAGCAAGCCAGCATGACTGAGATATGCAGTCCCAATCAGTGCCTGGCCAGGAAAAGGGAGGACCTGAACTGGGGTTGGAAAATAGGAGAATGATTACCATGCATATTTCCTGCGGCAGGAGTCCTAATTGTTTCCAATCATTATCATTAAGTTGTTGGGTAACTTCTGGGGATGGCTCTATTTGTTCCCAGCATATAGGGGCTGTAGACATTAGACGTCCTTTTTCAGGATTAGCCATATAACCTCTTATCATCCCATATTTGATAAACGTCAGGAAAAAGCCACTAAATGTAGACCCATTTACCTTATGTGTAGTGAAATAGTCATTAAACCGAGACAATGTACAATCAATATCAAAAGCCCTGTTATGCCCATAGTTAAAATACAAAGTGTTGCACTGGTCTATCTTAGGGTTGTTACATGTCATCATATTAAGAAGAGACATCACAAATGACTGTTGTTGAAAGTATTCGCAGACGTGGAGAAAGTTTTTTTCCTTGAAGTGGAGATGTCCACCATGAGAAGCCTTCCACTGATGAAGAAGGGGGCAGTCTGCAGACCCAGCAGTTAGACTGATTGTGGAATGCAGCATAGGAGGGAGCCCAGGACAGGAAGGCATTGTCTTGAGGATCAAACGGCAGACTCAGGATTTTTGGAGTCAGCAGAAGTAGGCTGACACAGATTATCAGGCCTATCTGAAAAGTACGAAGTCAGAGCATCGAAAGTAAAGATACAGAATGACATCACCTTTTCCTGTTCAGGGTGCCACCTCTTAAACTCGAGTGTGATGCACTGATGAATCAATTCCTGGCACTTTGACAGCTGTGGGAAAAGAAAGAATAAGCTGGTAAGGGCCTTCCCAGAGGGGTTCGAGGGATTGGCCCCCAGATCCCAACGTTTTTATCAGGAACTCAGTTCCTGGCTGAAATAGAGGCTTGCTTGACTCAGAGGCTGGGTCAAGAGTCACCTGCCAGAGTTCCGTTAATGCCTGTTGAAACGCTGAGAGCTGAATTACATGATTAGTTAATTCTAAGGCTTTAGGGTCTATAAAAATGTCTGTGCATAAAAAAGGCCATCCATAAATACACTGAAAGAGGGACAGCCCCTCATTTTGGGGCTTTTGATAATGTCGTTAGCTGTTTCAAACTTTCCTGAGGATTGGAGTCTCCAGGAACAGTGTAAGTGATATTCTATTCCTAGAGCTTTAGACACTCCCTGAGTTAGAGCCGCTTTAAAGGCAGAGCCATTGTCATCTGAACCCTCCGTGTCAGCCCAAACCTGGGGATAATTTCATAGATTAAAATTCTTATAACCTTCTTAGCCTGTTCACGGCGCCAGGGAAAAGCCTCAATCCATCCAGTAAAAGGATCCACCCAGACTTGTGAGCAAGAATATCCATTAGATTTTGGCATATGAGTAAAATAAATTTCCTAGTCCTCTCCAGGATATTTTCACCTTCATTGTAATCCAGATTTTGCTAGCTTTTCGGTCTTTGGGTTATTTTTCTGACAAACCTAAGATCTTTCCATAATGTCCTTTAAATTTTTCATTACATATTTACATTCAAACAAATGATAAGGCATATGGTTCATATTCTCTTGAGAAACCTATATGCAGGTCAGGAAGCAGCAGTTAGAACTGGACATGGAACAACAGACTGGTTCTAAAAAGGAAAAGGAGTACATCAAGGCTGCATATTGTCACCCTGCTTATTTAACTTATATGCAGAGTACATCCTGGACATCTTTTTTTTTTGGGTGTTAGTTCTAAAAGATCTTGTAGGTCTTCATAAAACCGTTCAACTTCACTTTCTTCAGCGTTACTGGTTGGGGCATAGTAAGTAAGTAAAGTCACTCAGTCGTGTCCGACTCTTTGTGACCCCATAGACTGCAGCCCACCAGGCTCCTCAGTCCATGAGATTCACCAAGCAAGAATACTGGAGTAGGTTGCCATTTCCTTCTCCAGGGGATCTTCCCGACCCAGGGATCGAACCCGGGTGTCCCGCACTGGAGGCAGACGCTTTAACCTCTGAGCCACCAGGGAAGTCTTGGATAACTGTGATATTGAATGGTTTGCCAAAGCTGTCCTTTTCATTATAGGGGACTGGACTCCAAAAGTAGGAAGTCAAGAAACACCTGGAGTAACAGGGAAATTTGGCCTTGGAATGCAGAATGAAGCAGCACAAAGAGTAATAGAGTTTTGTCAAGAAAATGCACTGGTCATAGCAAACACCCTCTTCCAACAACACAAGAGAAGACTCTACACATGGACATCACAGATGGTCAACACCAAAATCAGATTGACTATATTCTTTGCAGCCACAGATGGAGAAGCTCTATACAGTCAATAAAAACAAGACCGGCAGCTGACTGTGGCTAAGATCATGAACTCTTTGTTGCCAAATTGAGACTTAAATTGAAGAAAGTGGGGAAAACAGCTAGACCATTCAGGTATGACCTAAATCAAACCCTTATGATTATACAGTGGAAATGAGAAATAGATTTAAGGGCCTAGATCTGATAGAGTGCCTGATGAACTATGGAATGAGGTGCGTGACATTGTACAGGAGACAGGGATCAAGACCATCCCCATGGAAAAGAAATGCAAAAAAGCAAAATGGCTGTCTGGGGAGGTCTTACAAATAGCTGTGAAAAGAAGAGAGGTGAAAAGCAAAGGAGAAAAGGAAAGATATAAGCATCTGAATGCAGAGTTCCAAAGAATAGCAAGAACAGATAAGAAAGCCTTCTTCAGCGATCAATGCAAAGAAATAGAGGAAAAGAACAGAAGCAGAAAGACTAGAGATCTCTTCAAGAAAATTAGAGATACCAAGGGAACATTTCACGCAAAGATGGGCTCGATAAAGGACAGAAATGGTATGGGCCTAACAGAAGCAGAAGATATTAAGAAGAGGTGGCAAGAATACACGGAAGACCTGTACAAAAAAGATCTTCATGACCCAGATAATCATGATGATGTGATGACTAATCGAGAGCCAGACATCTTGGAATGTGAAGTCAAGTGGGCCTTAGAAAGCATCACTACGAACAAAAGTAGTGGAGGTGATGGAATTCCAGTTGAGCTGTTTCAAATCCTGAAAGATGATGCTGTGAAAGTGCTGCACTCAATTCACCAGCAAATTTGGAAAGCTCAGCCGTGACCACAGGACTGGAAAAGGTCAGTTTTCATTTCAATCCTAAAGAAAGGCAATGCCCAAGAATGTTCTAACAACCACATAATTGTACTTATTTCACATGCTAGCAAAGTAATGTACTTATTTCACATGCTAGCAAAGTAATCTCAAAATTCTCCAAGCTAGGCTTTAAGAGTTTTCTAACTTTTATTACCTATGACCACTAGGCAAATTTATCTACCTCCCTAATTCTCAGTTTCCTAATTATAAGTCAGGTTTACAAAATTTTTCCTGTGGAATTACCCTAATAGTTAAATGAAATAAAGTTGCATAAATCACTGAGAAGATAATCTGATAGACAGGCAGAGCTAGTATCCTGGTAGTGATTCTAGAAAAGCAAAGACTAATATCTTGGACTCTGTATATAGATTTGTATGAAAAGGCAGAGCAATAAGTTCAAAAATATTCCATAAAAATTTCTATTTTTAGCAAACTATCACAATTTAAATTAACCATAATTAAAACCTCACAAAAACATGAAACAATTGTACAGGGAACTATATTAAATATCCTGTGATAAAACATAATGGAAAAGAATATTAAAAATATATATATATATACATATATATATATACACACACACCCATTGTAGATATACTGGTCATCTGAATTAAATTCACCCATTCCAGTCCATTTTAGTTCGCTGATTCCTAAAATGTCAGTGTTCACTCTTGCCATCTCCTGTTTGACCACTTCAATTTTGCCTTGTTTCATGGACCTAACATTCCAGGTTCCTATGCAGTGTTGCTCTTTACAGTATCAGACCTTCCTTCCATCACTAATCACATCCACAACTGTGTGTTGCTTTTGCTTTGGCTCTGTCTCCTCATTCTTTCTGGAGTTATTTCTCCACTGATCTCCAGTAGCATACTGGGCCCCTACTGACTTGGAAAGTTCATCTTTCACTGTTCTATATTTTTGTCTTTTCAGACTGTTCACGGGGTTCTCAAGGAAAGAATACTGAAGTGGTTTGCCGTTTCAAGGAGAATAGCAAGGAGAGGTAAGAAAGCCTTCCTCAGTGATCAGTGCAAAGAAATAGAGAAAAACAATAGAATGGGAATGACTAGAGATTTTTCAAAAAATTAGAGATGCCAAGAGAACATTTCATGCAAAAATGGGCTCAATAGCGGCAGAAATGGTATGGAACTAACAGAAGCAGAAAGATATTAAGAAGAGGTGCCAGGAATACACACACACAAAACTGTACAAAAAGATATTCACAATCCAGATAATCACGATTGTGTGATCACTCACCTAGAGCCAGACATCCTGGAATGTGAAGTCAAGTGGGCCTTAGAAAGCATCACTATGAACAAAGCTAGTGGAGGTGATGGAATTCCAGTTGAGCTATTTCAAATCCTAAAAGGTGATGCTGTGAAAGTGCTGCACTCAATATGCCAGCAAATTTGGAAAACTCAGCAGTGGCCACAGGACTGGAAAAGGTCAGTTTTCATTCCAATCCCAAAGAAAGGCAATGCCAAACAATGCTCAAACTACTGCACAAAGGAGATCAACCCTGGGATTTCTTTGGAAGGAATGATGCTAAAGCTGAAGCTCCAGTACTTTGGCCACCTCATGTGAAGAGTTGACTGACTGGAAAAGACCCTGATGCTGGGAGGGATTGGGGGCAGGAGGAGAAGGGGACGACAGAGGATGAGATGCCTGGATGGCATCCGCGACTCGATGGACATGAGTTTGGGTAAACTCTGGGAGTTGGTGATGGACAGGGAGGCCTGGCGTGCTGCAATTCATGGGGTTGCAGATTCGGACACGACTGAGTACCTGAACTGAACTGACCTGAAGTACTCTGTACACCTCAACGAAAATTCTGGTGTAAACCCTTAAATTTCCGTTGAATATTTTCAGGAATTATTAATCCTCCATCTTCAGACTGTAGCCATCCTTTATCGGTAATCTTTGCTCCTTTGTTCTCATATCTTTCTAATTCTTCCTCAGTACATTGTGGGTTTTCCTGTTCCACAGGACCTGTCCAGATCAAAGGCATCTGCAGTGAAGGGGTTTCCTCAAGTGCTGCTTTTCTGGCTTGACAGTCAGCCAGCTGATTGCCTTCAGCTACTTTACTCCCATCCCTGCTGTGCCCTTTACAATGCATAACAGCTACTTCTTTAGGACAATATCTAGTAGTTAAAAGTCTCTGGATCTCGCTGAAATGCTTAATGGGTTCTCCTGTTGCCCTTTTAAACTCTCTTTCTTTCCATATTGCAGCATGAGCATGTAAAGTCAAATAAGCCTACTTAGAATCAGTGTAGATGTTTGCTTGCGGCCTTTGCTTAACTCTAGAGCTCAGGTCAGAGCCACAATTCCCCTAACTGAGCACTGGTTCCCTGGAGGAGAGATTTTGCTTCTAAAACCTGTTCAGCAGTCACCCCTGTGTAACCTACTTTTTGCTTCCAATCCTGATCACCAGCATCAGGGTCTTTTCCTGTGAGTCAGCTCTTCCCATCAGGTGGCCAAAATATTGGAGCTTCAGCTTCAGCATGGGTCCTGCCAGTGAATATTCAGTTGGTGTCCTTTAGGATTGGCTGTTTTGATATCCTTGCTGTCCGAGGGATTCTCAAGTGTCTTCTCCAGCACCACAAACTGAAAGTGTCAATTCTTTGTCATTCAGCCTTCTTATTGATCGACCTCACACATCTGTACATGACTACTGACAAATCCATCAGTTCAGTTCAGTTCAGTCGTGCAGTCGTGTCCGACTCTTTGCGACCCCATGAATCACAGCACGCCAGGTATCCCTGTCCATCACCAACTCCCGGAGTTCATCAGACTCACGTCCATTGAGTCTGTGATGCCATCCAGCCATCTCATCCTCGGTCGTCCCTTTCTCCTCCTGCCCCCAATCCCTCCAAGCATCAGGGTCTTTTCCAATGAGTCAACTCTTTGCATAAGGTGCCCAAAGTACTGGAGCTTCAGTTTTAGCATCATTCCTTCCAAAGAAATCCCAGGGTTGATCTCCTTCAGAATGGACTGGTTGGATCTCCTTGCAGTCCAAGGGACTCTCAAGAGTCTTCTCCAACACCACAGTTCAAAAGCATCAATTCTTCTGCGCTCAGCCTTCTTCACAGTCCAACTCTCACATCCATACATGACCACAGGAAAAACCATAGCCTTGACTAGACGGACCATCAGCCTTCTTCATAGTCCAACTCTCACATCCATACATGACCACAGGAAAAACCATAGCCTTGACTAGACGGACCTTAGTCGGCAAAGTAATGTCTCTGCTTTTGAATATACTATCTAGGTTGGTCATAACTTTTCTTCCAAGGAGTAAGCGCCTTTTAATTTCATGGCTGCAGTCACCATCTGCAGTGATTTTGGAGCCCCAAAAAACAAAGTCTGACACTGTTCCATAGTTTTGACTATATGGACCTTTGTCGGCAAAGTGATGTCTCTGCTTTATACTATGCTGTCTTAGATTACATGGGCTTCCTTGGTGGCTCAGTGGTAAGGAATTCGCCTGCATGGGTGTATCTGTGGCTGATTCTTGTTGATGTTTGACAGAAAACAACGAAATTCTGTAAAGCAATTATCCTTCCATTAAAAAATAAATAAAGTGGCAAAAAAAAAATAAAAGAGAGAGAGAGAGAGAGAGAATCTCCCTGCAATGCATGGGATGCAGGAGTCATGGGTTTCATCCCTGGGTTGGGAAGATGCCCTGCCATGCCCCATGGGAGGAGGGCATGGCAATCCACTAAAGTATTCTTGCCTGGAGAATCCCATGGACAAAGGCACCTGGCAGACTGCAGTCCGTGGAGTCATAAAGAGTCAGACACGACTGAAGCAATGAGCATGCATGCATACTAGCTCTGTCATAGCTGTTCTTCCAAGGATCAAGTGTCTTAATTTCATGGCAGCAATTACCATCCACGGTGATTTTGGAACCTGCAAAATTAAATCTGTCTGTGCATCCACTTCCTCCCTTCTGTTTTCCATGAAATGATAGGATTGGATTCCATAATCTTATATTTTTGAATGTTGAGTTTTAAGCCAGCCTTTTCACTCTCCTCTTTCACCCTCATCAAGAGGTTCTTTAGTTCCTCTTCAGTTCCTGCCATTAAAGTGGTATGATCTGCACATCTGAGCTTCCTGATATTTCTGCCAGCAACCTTGATTCCAGCTTGTGAGTCATCCAGCCCAGCATTTCCATGATGTGCTCTGCATGTAATAAGCACAGTGACTCTAATACAACCTTGTCTTACTTCTTTCCCAATTTTGAAGCAGTCCGTTGTTCCATGTTTTGTTCTAACTGTTGCTTCTTAACCCTCATATGGGTTTCTCAGGAGACAGGTCACCTAGTCTGGTACTCCCATCTCTAAGAATTTTCCACAGTTTGTTGTGATCCACACAGTCAGAGGCCTTGAGGTAGTCTAGTCAATGAAGCAGAAGTAGATGTGTTTCTGGAATTCTCTTGCTTTTCCCATGATCTAAGGAAGGTTGCAATTTGATCTCTTGTTTCTCTGCCTCTTCCAAACCAACTTGTATATCTGCAAGTTCTCATTCCATATACTGTTGAAGCCTAGCTTGAAGGAGTTTACTAACCAGAGACTTCAGAAATAAGGGACAATCTAAGCTTGAGAAATTGGAGGGTATGAATGAAGCCCCATAAGAGAGAGAAGATGATTCTTTACTTTCCGTGTTGTTAGCAAGCTGGGCAAGGGCTAGACCATACCTTCAAGTTCTTGTGTAGGACAGTAGCCTTTATCTAGAAAGTCATAAACAGTTCTGCAACTGTAAGAGAGGGAGGGACAGGGCGGTGAGTGGGAGACAGGCACCCTGAATGGATGTGAGAGACCCGTTAGGAGGAGGTTAACAATTAATTGGAGGGGGGCTTTGGACTAGATCAGATGTGAGGGACATGGGAAAAAGTAGATGCATTAGACATTTTCGAAGTAAAATGGACAGAACTCAGCAAGAATATTGACTTGAGGTGAAGGAGAGGGAATTGTAAACCTGGTTAAGACCAAGTTTCTGTGTCCTGTCATAAGGGTACAAAGGTGTCATGGGGAATCCTGGAAGTTGGCCAGGTCTGGAAATAATTCCAAATAAGATTTTTATGTTTATGAGGTCAAGGTCTAGATGGATGCAATAACGGGTAGTTACATACTTAAAACATCCTTGTCCTTTTTTAAAAAAAGTGAAGTATTGAGATATAATTTATATACAATAAAGTCAATGCTTTAAAGCATTACCGTTTGTCCAGTTTTGACATATGCATACCATTGTGTAAATACTATGACAATAAAAACGTAGAAATCATCCCATTGATTTGAAAATGCTCCCTTGGGCTATTTGTATTCAGACTCCTTCCTGCACTCGTATACTGTGGCAACCACAGGTATATTTCTCTGCCTATAATTGTGCTTTTCCAGAAATCCATTGACATGAAATCATATAATACATAGCTTTCTGTGACTGACATCTCTCCTTGGCACAGCTGAGATGCATCCTTGCTGTTACATGCATTAGTAGTTCCTTTTTAAATGACTGTGTCGTGTTCTATTGTACGAGTATACTCTTTTGTTTTTCTTTCATCTATATACCAGTTGTTGAATAGTTGGGCTGTTTCTAGTTTTGGCTATTAGGAGTACATGAATAGAATATTTGAGTAAAGGTCCTTGCGTGAACATGTTTTCCTTTCTCTTGGGTAGAATTGGGAAAATTAAAACTAGTTAAGTAGGAAAATTTCCAGTATAATAGAATAAGAAGAATGTGCTACTGGAGAAGAGTGAAGAAAGAGCTACAGAAGGAATGAAAAGGCTAAGCCAAAGTGGAAACAACACCCAACTGTGGATGTGTCTGGTGGTGAAAGTAAAGTTTGAAGCTAAAAGAACAATACTGTATAGGAACCAGAGGTATATTCAGAGAAACTAGTTACCAGTTCAGAGATTTAACTGTGCAGTGCACCAAGCAAAAAGTGGAAACAGACGTATCTATTTCTCTACTTATTCCATGGAAGTGAGTAAAGCTATTGGGAGTATGATGGAAAACCCAGAAGCAGAGAAGGAAATGGTTCATCAAAGCATGTATGAAAATAGGTATTAAAAAACATAATATCTATTTCTGTCATGACTGTCTCTCTGAGAAACATTCTCCACTAAGGGTAACCCGGGGCTATCACCACAGTTTGTGGATGCATAAGAAAGACTGCACTGGAAGGAAAAAAATATGTCTTCAAGTCCCTATTTTGACTATATGGACGTTTGTCGGCAAAGTGATGTCTCTGCTTTATACTATGCTGTCTAGTTTGACATGGGCTTCCTTGGTGGTTGAGTGGTAAAGAATTCGCCTGCATGGATGTACCTATGGCTGATTCTTGTTGATGCTTGACAGAAAACAACAAAATTCTGTAAAGCAACTATCCTTCAATTAAAAAATAAAGTGGCAAAAAAAAAAAAAGAATCTCCCCACAATGTGTGGGATGCAGGAGTCATGGGTTTCACCCCTGGGTTTGGAAGATGGCCTGTCATGCCCCATGGAAGGAGGGCATGGCAATCCACTAAAGTATTCTCACCTGGAGAATCCCATGGACAGAGGCCCCTGGCAGACTGCAGTCCATGGGGTCGTAAAGCGTCAGACACGACTGAAGCAGTGAGTATACATGCATACTAGCTTTGTCATAGCTGTTCTTCCAAGGATCAAGTGTCTTAAATTCATGGTAGCAATCGCCATCCACGGTGATTTTGAAGACTCCAAAATTAAATCTGTCCATGCATCTACTTCCCCCCTTCTGTTTTCCATGAAATGGTAGGAGTGGATTCCATAATCTTATATTTTTGAATGCTGAGTTTTAAGCCAGCCTTTTCACTCTCCTATTTCACCCTCATCAAGAGGTTCTTTAGTTTCTCTTCAGTTCCTGCCATTAAAGTGGTATGATCTGCACATCTGAGCTTCCCGATATTTCTGCCAGCAACGTTGATTCCAGCTTGTGAGTCATCCAGGCCAGCATTTCAGGCATGGCAATCCACTAAAGTATTCTCACCTGGAGAATCCCATGGACAGAGGCCCCTGGCAGACTGCAGTCCATGGGGTTGTAAAGCGTCAGACACGACTGAAGAAGTGAGCATACATGCATACTAGCTTTGTCATAGCTGTTCTTCCAAGGATCAAGTGTCTTAAATTCATGGCAGCAATCGCCATCCACGGTGATTTTGGAGCCTCCAAAATTAAACTTTTCCATGCATCTACTTCCCCCCTTCTGTTTTCCATGAAATGGTAGGACTGGATTCCATAATCTTATATTTTTGAATGCTGAGTTTTAAGCCAGCCTTTTCACTCTCCTATTTCACCCTCATCAAGAGGTTCTTTAGTTTCTCTTCAGTTCTTGCCATTAAAGTGGTATGATCTGCACATCTGAGCTTCCTGATATTTCTGCCAGCAACCTTGATTCCAGCTTGTGAGTCATCCAGCCCAGCATTTCCCATGATGTGCTCTGCATGTAAGTTGAATAAGGAGAGTGACACTATACAACCTTGTCTTACTCCTTTCCCAATTTTGAACCAGTCCATTGTTCCATGTTTTATTCTCACTGTTGCTTCTTAACCCTCATATGGGTTTCTCAGGAGACAGGTCAGCTAGTCTGGTACTCCCATCTCTAAGAATTTTCCACAGTTTGTTATGATCCACACAGTCAGAGGCCTTGAGGTAGTCTAGTCAATGAAGCAGAAGTAGATGTGTTTCTGGAATTCCCTTGCTTTCCCCATNTATATCTGCAAGTTCTCATTCCATATACTGTTGAAGCCTAGCTTGAAGGAGTTTACTAACCAGAGGCTTCAGAAATAAGGGACAATCTAAGCTTGAGAAATTGGAGGGTATGAATGAAGCCCCATAAGAGAGAGAAGAGGATTCTTTACTTTCCATGTTGTTAGCAAGCTGGGCAAGGGCTAGACCATACCTTCAAGTTCTTGTGTAGGACAGTAGCCTTTATCTAGAAAGTCATAAACAGTTCTGCAACTGTAAGAGAAGGAGGGACAGGGCAGTGAGTGGGAGACAGGCACCCTGAGTGGATGTGAGAGACCCGTTAGGAGGGGGTTAACAATTAAATGGAGGGGGGCTTTGGACTAGAGCAGATGTGGTGGACATGGGAAAAAGTAGATGCATTAGACATTTTCAAAGTAAAATGGACAGAACTCAGCAAGAATATTGACTTGAGGTGAAAGAGAGGGAACTGTAAACCTGGTTAAGACCAAGTTTCTGTGTCCTGTCATAAGGGTACAAAGGTGTCATGGGGAATCCTGGAAGTTGGCCAGGTCTGGGAAGAATTCCAAATAAGATATTTATGTTTGTGAGCTCAAGGTCTAGATGGATACAATAACCAGTATTTAGATACTTAAGAGATCCTTTTCCTCTTTTAAAAAAGTGAAGTATTGGGATATAACTTATATACAATAGAAGTCGATGCTTTAAAGCATTACCGTTTATCGAGTTTTGACTTATGCATACCATTGTGTAAATACTATGACAATAGAAACGTAGAAATCGTCCCATTGGTTTGAAAATGCTCCCTTGGGCTATTTGTATTCAGACTCCTTCCTGTACTCCTATACCCTGGAACCACAGATCTATTTCTCTGCCTATAGTTGTGCTTTTCCAGAAATCCATTGACATGAAATCATATAATACATAGCTTTCTGTGTCTGACATCTCTCCTTGGCACAGCTGAGATGCATCCTTGCTGTTACATGCATTAGTAGTTCCTTTTTAAATGTGTAGTATTCTTTTGTACGAGTATACTCTTTTGTTTTTCTTTCATCTATATACCAGTTGTTGAATAGTTGGGTTGTTTCTAGTTTTGGCTATTAGGAGTACATGAATAGAAAATTTGAGTAAAGGTTCTTGTGTGAACATGTTTTCCTTTCTCTTGGGTAAAATTGGGAAAATTAAAACTCCTAGTAAGTAGGAAAATTCCTGCTATAATAGAACAAGAAGAATGTGCTACTGGAGAAGAGTGAAGAAATAGCTACAGAAGGTATGAAAAGGCTAAGCCATAGTGGAGACAACACCCAGCTGTGGAT
>SJXQ01011076.1:48446-69515 GCA_006408695.1 Aepyceros melampus | reverse complement strand
TGTTGGAAGAGGGTGTTTGCTATGACCAGTGCATTTTCTTGGCAAAACTCTATTAGTCTTTGCCCTGCTTCATTCCGTAGGAGGACTAAAGTAACAATGCAAACACTTTAACAGTGTATATGTCAAATCCTGTCAAAACAAATTTCTATATGACACATTTTAAAGCCCCAAGTGATGGTCTAAATATTTCAAAAATATTCAACCCAGCAGAAAATTTGGACAGACTCCACATTTGCTGTTTCAAGATTTGACCTGTGGTGGACTCTGGGCCTAATGTTGGCTTATATGTCAGAGATTAATGTTTATCTGTGGACTTGCCAAATATTCTTTTTATGAAGGAAAGTTGCAGTATTAATTTTTGAAGAGATCCTTTTTTTTAGTCTCCAGTTTTGATTTATATTTTTGATCTGCATCTGCAAATGAATTTCTGACTAAGTTTCAACTCATGAATTTCTTTGCTATATCAGTCAGTGTGGTTAAAAAAATTTTTTTTTAGATATTCTAAATAACTGCCTATCACAGATAGTATAGGTATCTGGATTTATGTACTAAAATTAACATTGGAGTAGATTTCTTAAAATCATGGTCATACATTTTTCTTGTTTTTCCCCTGTGATCAACCTCAAGTCTTTAGAATTAAACAGATTTAACTTAGGGAATCTGTACTACTTGGAAACACTTAACTGTGATGCAACATGCTTTGGGAATGTTATAGTATGACTACCTTAATAATATAGGTTAGTAGGCTCCTGCTAGAGTGTGTTTTCAAATGAGAACATAATTGTAGCGTAGAATGAATGAAGTGGTGGTTCCTGTCATTCATAAAACACATACAAGAAATGCAAAACATTTCTCAGCGCAATCAATGATTTATACTCAGATTTGATATTATTCTAAAAATGTTTTTTCAAGTGAAGGTGTAACTGTAAAATGTCAGTACTAGAATAAAGTCCTGTAAATTTGTTTTGAGGTGGAATGTGGCCAGGGTAGTTCTCATGTTGTGCTAGAGTAGCACTTTGTTAATGGAAGACAGGTTTTATAAGCAGCCTTTGAATCCAACTAGTCAAGTTTAACAGAGAAGGCAATGGCAACCCACTCCAGTACCCTTGCCTGGAAAATTCCATGGATGGAGGAGCCTGGTAGGATGCAGTCCATGGGGTCGCTAAGAGTCAGGCACGACTGAGTGGTTTCACTTTCACTTCAGTTAAAAATGACATACAGTGAAATCTTGGTTATCTTAAAAAATCAGGATGCTATGTAACAACACTAAACCACCAAAATTTGGTCAAAAAAAGTGCACAAAGTGTCTTGAAAATATCTCCCCAGGCAGCCTCAGAGCTTTCTCATATTATCTCTCATGAGGACCTCATGACAGTCAGGCTGCTAATAAGGCAGCTAAAGGTTTTGAGGAGTAGTTCTAGCAAGCAAAATGGAAATTGTGTCATCTTCAGAGAACCAGCCTCAGAAGTCACTCCATCAGACTCTGTTGATGGAAGTCACAACAGCCCCAATCTCAAGGAGATGCTGCCTCTCCAAGGGAGGAACATCAAAGTTTCATGCTACACTTACCCACGGGAGGGGAGGCAATGGTGTGATCATCTCTGCAAAGCAAGGTCTGTTGCAACAGGTGGGCCAAGGGGTGTAAATGTGTTAGTTCACATAAAGTGCTCAGACTGTGCCGACTAATTAACATGAAGGAGATTACTTATAAAGGGGTATTTGGGAAGGGAATGGATATCCATTATCTTACTTGACCTTCTTGGATTCTGGTACAATTATTATTATTATTTATTGGAGTATAGTTGCTTTTTGGGCTTCCCAGATGGTGCTAGTGTAAAGAACCCTCTTCCAATGCAGAAAACATGAGACACATGTTCAATTAATATTACTGAAGTGACTTAGCACACCTAGTCACTTTACAATGTTGTGTTAGTTTCTGCTGTACTATGACGTAAATCAGCTATACGTAAAAGAATATCCCACCCCTCTTGAAATTTCCTCTCACTCCCCTGCCCATTCCACCCCCTAAGCCATCACTGAGCACAAGTTGAGCTCCCTCTGCTGTACAACTGATTCCCACTAGCTATCTATTTTATATGTAATAGTGTATATATGTCAATCCCAATCTCCTAGTTCATCCCACCACCCCCTGTCTCCCTACCCTGCCATGTGTGCATGCCCATTCTCTACATCTGTGTCTCTATTCCTGCTCTGCAAATAGGTTAATCTGTACCATTTTTCTAGGTCTTACATATATGTATTACATGATACTTGCTTTCTGACTTCATTCTGTATGAGAAACTCTACATCCATCCATGTCTCTACAAATGACTCCTTGTGCATATGTGCCACATCTTCTTTATTCATTCAGAAAACCATAACTGTGACAAAAAGGTCAGCTCTCAGAACGGGAGAAAATATTTGCAAACAAAGCAACTGACAAGAGTTTAATCTCCAAAATAAATAAACAGCTCATACAGTTCATAACAACAACAATGAAAACAACAGACAGCCCAGTCAAAAAGTGGGCAGATCTAAATAAACATTTCTCCAAAGAAGACATACAGATGGCCAAGAGGCACATGAAAAGATGCTCAACATCACTAATTAGATAAATGCAGATTAAAGCTACAATTAGGTAAAATTATCTTTGATCTTCAAATTAATACAGTTTTCTCTCTGGGAAAGTTTCTTCTTGTGTACAAGGTTGTGTGTTTAATTCCATTTCTTGGAGGTTCCTTTTCAATGATGTAATAACCCTTAGATTATATCTTTGTCTTTCACATTGCTCATTTTCTCTCTAGTTAATTTATTTATTTAAAAATCAAGGCTTTCTGCCTGAAATTTAGTTGCCAGTGGTGATCATTTAGTTCTTAACAGTTACAACATTTCACTGGGTCTGAGATAGTACAATCATAGTATTACTTTTGTTCTCAATTTAACTTAGGTCTGCAGTCTTACTTTTGGCCTCATTCTATGGTTTTATTTATCATCTCTTCTTTGAATTCTGAATTCATGTTCTTATTAACCTATTCTGTAGAGTAAAGGTGTATTGGTAAGTTTTCCGTATTTCTCTGCTTAGGTTGTTTTGGATTTGGCATGATGCCATCTATCTACCTATATTTTGGTTTTAGTGAGTTTGTATACTTGTCATGTTGACACTTTCTCTCCTGCTCTTTTCCATGGTGTAGTGTGAATGGTTCATTCCCTTTCACCACATAGTGTCTGAGACCAGCTTGTTTCCTTTTCCTTGTAACCACTGGAAAGCAGGCATTGGGTGCTCAGAATTCTGACAGACCTTAGTAGCCTGGAGGTATGGTGAGCACTTGAAGGAATCTAGGTTCCGACTATAGACAGCCTTAGTTGGGTGGCCTAGGCATAGCTTTCCCTGTGAGTTTCTTTTAATGTTTCACACTAAGATCCCTCAGCCCACCGTTTGGGCCTCAGTGTCAAGACAGAATCAGTACTGCACTGCACTGTTCCCTTTCTAACTCACTTCTCCCCAGCACCTAATATCTCTTTGCTTTAAGAACAAGAGAAATATGAGAAGGCAAACTACTCACTTTGTGTCTCTTCAGTTTTGGGGTTACTATGCAAATTTTTGACCTGCCTCTTGAGAAAATGCAGGTCAGGAAGCAATAGTTAGACCTTGACATGGAACAACAGACTGGTTCCAAATAGGAAAAGGAGTACGTCAAGGCTGTATATTGTCACCCTGCTTGTTTAACTTCTATGCAGAGTACATAATGAGAAACGCTGGGCCAGAAGAAGCACAAGCTGGAATCACGACTGCCAGGAGAACCTCAGATATGCAGATGACACCACCCTTATGGCAGAAAGTGAAGAGGAACTAAAAAGCCTCTTGATGAAATTGAAAGAGGAGAGTGAAAAAGTTGGCTTAAAGCTCAACATTCAGAAAACTAAGATCATGGATGGCATCTGGTCCCATCACTTCATGGGAAATAGATGTGGAAACTGGAAACAGTGTCAGACTTTATGTTTTTGGACTTCAAAATCACTGCAAATGGTGACTGCAGCCATGAAATCAAAAGATGCTTACTCCTTGGAAGAAAAGTTATGACCAACCTGATAGTATATTCAAAAGCAGAGACATTACTTTTCCAATGAAGGTCCATCTAGTCAAGGCTATGGTATTTCCAGTGGTCATGTATGGACTTGAGAGTTGGACTGTGAAGAAGACTGAGCACCGAAGAATTGATGCTTTTGAACTGTGGTGTTGGAGAAGACTCTTGAGAGTCCCTTGGACCAACAGGAGATCCAACCAGTCCATTCTAAAGGAGATCAGCCCTGGGAATTCTTTGGACAGAATGATGCTAAAGTTGAAACTCCAATACTTTGGCCACCTCATGTGAAGAATTGACTCATTGGAAAAGACTGATAATGAGAGGGATTGAGGGCAGGAGGAGAAGGGGACGACAGAGGATGAGATGATTGGATGGCATCACTAACTCAATGGACGTTGAGTCTGAGGGAACTCCAGGAGTTGGTGATGGACAGGGAGGCCTGGCGTGCTGCAATTCATGGGGTCACAAAGAGTCAGACATGACTGAGTGAACTGATTGATGCAAATTTTCATGATCAGCAGACTTCTGGGATGTGGGAACAAGATTAGCATTGGAGTCCTTCAGTACCTTCCAGATATTCTAGAATGGGATATTCTTCTTATTAGTCACACATTTTTGCCTTTTTTTTTTTTTTTTTTTTTGGTTTGTTACAGTGTAACTAACTCCAGTCATCTGTGCTTGCTGGTGGCTCGTTTTACTGCAAAGCTGTCCTTCGGATCTGTCATCTTAATTATGAATTTTCTTCTGGATGAGATCTTTCATGGAATCAATGCTCATGTGGTTCAGACCCAAAGCATTATTGCACTTGAAGTGCAATCTGCCGCGAAAAACAAGTAATAAAATAATCTTAAAGGACTCTGTTTCTCACTTGCACCTCTTGGAGGGCATCAAGTGACAAATGGTTTTTGATCACTTGACTGTTCCTGAAACACCTCTCATGTTCTCCTTTCTTGACTACTCATTATTCTAAGGCTATATACACTCTTCCAAACTCAGAAATATTCTTCAATCAGCTCTAGTCTAAACATCTTTTGTCCCTCTTATCTTCTCTTTTCTCCCCCATTCTATTTTACAGAAGGTAAAATAACCAGTTTAGGAGGAAAATCTCTCCTTTTTGGGGGGTTGGGAGAAAGGGATTAGCTGAAGCCCTCTGGCAGGGAGAGGAACAGAGGCTGAAAATGTTCACATGGTTGCCACCTCTGTGCTGTGATAAATAAGACAGACAGAAGTGCCTGCAGCTATTTTAACTGAAAAAAAAAAAAAAAGCCCATCAATAACCCCATCTTTCCACTGACCTCACTCCAACTGCATGAATATTGAAAGACACCTTATAGGACCCTCAGTTCAGTTCAATTCAGTTCATTTCAGTCGTTCAGTTGTGTCTGATTCTTTGTGACCCCATGAATTGTAGCACGCCAGGCCTCCCTGTCCATCACCAAATCCCAGAGTTCATTCAGACTCACGTCCATCGAGTTGGTGATGTCGTCCAGTCATCTCATCCTCTGTCGTCCCTTTCTCCTCCTGCCCTCAATTCCTCCCAGCATCAGAGTCTTTTCCAATAAGTCAATTCTTTGCATGAGGTGGCCAAAGTACTGGAGTTTCAGCTTCAGCATCATTCCTTCCAAAGAAATCCCAGGGCTGATCTCCTTTAGAATGGACTGGTTGGATCTCCTGTTAGTCCAAGGGACTCTCAAGAATCTTCTCCAACACCACAGTTCAAATGCATCAGTTTTTTGGCACTGAGCCTTCTTCACAGTCCAACTCTCACATCCATACATGACCACAGGAAAAACCATAGCCTTAACTAGATGGACCTTTGTTGGCAAAGTAATGTCTCTGCTTTTGAATATGCTATGTAGGTTGGTCATAGTTTTCCTTTCAAGGAGTAAGTGTCTTTTAATTTCATGGCTGCAATCACCATCTGCAGTGATTTTGGAGCCCCCCAAAATAAAGTCTGACACTGTTTCCACTGTTTCTCCATCTATTTCCCGTGAATTGATAGGACCATATGCCATGATCTTAGTTTTCTGAATGTTGAGCTTTAAGCAACTTTTTCACTCTCCTCTTTCACTTTCATCAAGAAGCTTTAGGTTCCTCTTCACTTTCTGCCATAAGAGTGGTGTCATCTGCATATCTGAGGTTATTGATATTTCTCCCAGCAAACTTGATTCCAGCTTGTGTTTCTTCCAGTCCAGGGATTCTCACGATGTACTCTGCATATAAGTTAAATAAGCAGGGTGCTTAGCAAAAATCCCAGCTTGATTAATACTCCCAGGAATATAGACAATGTAAAAACTCAGCATTGCAAAATGATGGAGGAAGGTCTAGCCTCTTCAGTTGTGTTGGGATGATTGACTTGCTTTTGGTTTAAAAAAGGAAAAAAGAAAGCACACTCTACACATAATGTGTGTCTTCATGGGCTAAAGATTTAAATGTGAAAAAAGAAAAAATAAAAACAAGAAAGTTTAAAAGAAAATACATCTTTACTACATTGGGCTAGGAAATAGTTTCTCAAAAAATACAAAATAGCATAAAACATAGAGGAAGAGATTGATAAATTTTATTTATTAGAATGACAAAATAGTTAGGCTCCAAAAGAGTCAAAATAAGTGCAAAGCTGCTGTATAAGAAGAGATATTTGCCAAGCAAATTCTGGTAGCCAGAATACATAAAGAACTGTTACAAATCCAGACAAAAACCAACAGTACAACAAAGCGAGTGTTAAAAAATATATGCAGGAGAGAAAAACGCTTGCTCCATCAACAGTTAGTAAGATGCTTCCCCTCCTTAGAAATCAGGAAAACTCAGCGAAAACAACAAAGTAAGGGTGGTAGTTCATTCTCATCAAAGTGGAATACATACATACACACACACTTAATCAGGAAGAAAACTGATAATTAAGTTGTAATGTATTAATATAATTAAATATCATGCAGGCTTAAATGTACAATTTAGATACACAGTGATGAGTCTCAGAAAATAAAACCAAATGATAGAAGGCTTGCTACTGAAAAATCAGACTATACCATTTTGTAAATTTAAAATATTTCAAAAAATGTTAAATGGGCCTTGTTCAATCTCTCAGTCATGTCTGACTCTTTATGACCCCATGGACTGCCCCACAGTGCAGTTCCATCATTCTTTATCAGACAATGACTATATGCCAAGACATACCTAATCTTTGCTTGGCTATTCAGAGGATCATCAGACAAAGTCACTGTCAAAACAAAACAAAACAAAAAATGGTCTAGGGTAGGTATCTCAGCTGGAGCCACTACAACAAAATACCATAGACTGTCTCACAGCCTTGGAGGCTGGAAATCTGAGATCAGGACACCAGCATGATGAGGTTCTGGTGAGAGCTCGCTTCCCAGCTGGCAGGTGACAGCACTCACTGTGCTCTCACATGGTGAAGAGAAAGAGAGAGGGAGCTCCCGGGTGTCTCCTCTTGTTTAGTCACTCAGTCGTGTCCGACTCTTTACCACCCATGGACAGCAACACACCAGGCTTCCCTGTCCTTCACCGTTGCCCGGAGCTTGCTCAAATTCATGTTCATTGAGTTAGTGATGCCATCCAACCATCTTGTCCTCTGTCATCCCCTTCTCCTCCTGCTCTCAATCTTTCCCAGCATCAGCGTCTTTTCCAATGAGTCAGCTCTTCTCATCAGGTGGCCAAAGTACTGGAGCTTCAGCTTCAGCATCAGTCCTTCTTATGAATATTCCACTGGATTGATTTCCAGTGTAAAAACACTAACTTTACATGCCTTTCCAAGGAAGAGGGAAGAGGACATGTAAGGGATATGGCAGGTGTGTGAAGGATATTATAACAATTCAAGGTGTTTAAACAAGTAAAATGAACATGAAGCAAATCTGACAGAGACATGTCAACACTTGTTTGTCACATACTCACCTTACCATTTGAAAGTTTGAAATATTTCCTAATAAGCCCCAGGAAAGAGAGAAGAGGGGAAGCCAGCTGCTGTAAGATGAATCCAGCTGCTGTGGTGGGCACACCAATCCCCATGATGCAGTCCAGCCTCCCACTTCAGCCTCATCTTTATCCATGTGCTCCCTCAAATGTACTTTCAATGCTGAGTCCCCTGTAGATTCACACATGATGCTCTTTCCTCACACTCCCATCCTCCTGCTCCTGCAGCATCCTCAGCCTTTCCTTTCCTGGGAAGCTGACCCTCCCAGCTGGGCTAGCTGGCTCTTTGCATATCACTCTACAGTGTTTATTCATTTATCACAACAGTCTATAATTATCCATACATGTGTCCCTCTGGATAGATTGAGAACATGCCGAAGGCTGAGTTCTGTCTTTACCCACAATTCAGACTCAGTGGAGTCTCAGGGAATGTGTGTTGAACTCATTTGACCTCAGGGATGCTCTTGGCTATCTCCTGAAGGGTCAACTGGTGCTGCCATTGAGACCAGTGCTTCCAGGCCTGCTGGTGATGGGAGGGTTACAATCATGTGTTACAGGTAAAGGTGCTACAGACAGAATTGACCTTGTTTCATTTCATTTGGGGAATCTTTTTTTTTTTTTTAATGAAGAATCAATTTTTAAAAATGGCTTCTATTTGTATTTCAGCTTTGGAGGCTTATGAGAGGCTTACCTTTCACCCCTACCAGGCTGCTTCCACCTTGGCTCTTTGCTTTCAAGGACTGGAGTCACTATTTATTTTTTCTACCCCAATAATGAAGAGCCAACTCATTACTGTGAGTCTCTGCTTTTTACCAAGTACCTTCCATAATTATATCATTTAAGTGTGTGGCATTCCTGTGAAGTGTGTAATCCTGTTTTTATTTCCCAAATGAGTAAACAGAGATTTGAAAAATGCAAAATGACCCATGCAGTCATCCAGCAAGGACGAGGTCCAGAAATTCTCCCCAGGATGGTATAATTCTTCACTCATTTCTGTGCATTTTCCAACTCCTGCTCCTCCCAACAGTTCCTGCCCCTACTGTTCCTTCCTCTGAGGTCAGTGGTCCTCACTGTCAGTGTTGTCGAATTGGATCAGCAAAGCAGACATGCTGATGGCAAAGATGTGTCTGAGCCAGGCTGGAGGAAAGACAATAAATGATAAACTCAGGCAATCACACACAGTTAAAGATTTGCTAATCTTATAATTCCTACCTTTCTAATAAATGTACAGCTTCATTTCATATGTGAGGTTATTATTCATTTATCATTATGAGATTGCTCCACTTTGAAGAATTAGTTGAAAAGCAGTTGGGGGGAGGCATCAAGGCTGAGCAATGTCCAGAGTCATATAGGCAAAGGCAGAATGTGCTGCTGTCCATAAGTCTTTGTCAGTGAGCTGGCATATCTGAAGGCAGAATCCACTATGTAGATGAGATCATTAGCAAAGTTACAAAGCTAATGAAGGTCAAAGTAATGAAACTCTGTAGAATTTTATAAGCCTTACAAACAGCAACTTGTCATACATCATTGATAAATAATTTCCAGAGAGTTGTTTGGAATGTACTCATTAAGTCTTGACAATAGCAACTGGACAGTGCATCCCCCATGGATAAGCTGGTGTTTCTGTCTTTATCTCAGGTTCTGAGAAGTAAATTTCAGGTTGTGACTCCAAAAAGTTCTCTCACCTCCTGGGCATATTTAGGGAAGAGCTAAAGGAGATGGAGAAAGATGACCCACTCCACAGCAAAGGGCAACAAACCATCAAATTGCAAAAGTGTTGTAGATGTTGTTACAACATAAGTGCTTTTCTACTCTTACTTTCCAATACTTATTTTAAAATGGTGACCCACTCCATTATTCTTTCCTGGAGAATCCCATGGACAGAGGAGCCTGGCAGGATACAGTCCATGAGGTTGCAAGAGTCAGACATGACTTAATGACTAAACCACTACCACACAGCAAAGGAAAGATGATGCCTGTTTGCACCAGTGAGCACATGAAGCAAGGCTGCTTCTGAGCAATGCCTTGTAGCCCTGTCGTACACACCACATGGTAAAGATCATAGCATGGATACCAGTATATGTCTTAAAATGATTAACATTCCTGAACTTTCATTAGTCTGGAATATGACTAGCTGAAATTTGGAATTCCTTTTGCAAAGGTTCATGAGGCTGTAAATTAGGTTTATTCTTTGTGGGGCTACTAGCAAAACACAAGTGCTGCATGCAGCCCAAAGGCCATTGTGTGCTAGTTGGGCTATGCATGGGGCCAGGTGGATGGTTGTGCTTGGATGAAAGCTGATCTCTGTATTATGGTGTCACCCTGTCGAGGTTACTGTGGGAAGGTTAGAGTTCCAATTTTGCTGGATGGGCAAGGGTGCTGGAAGGACTTTCATGGTTATTGAATTAGGAGGGAGAAAAGAAAGAAATAGGGAAAGACTGGGACAGGAACAAAACTGGAGAAATCAGTTGTAAGAACACTATGGATACCTCACATGACCTGTGCAGTCTTTCCTCCACCAGGGCCTTGGGTCTCTGTCTCTCATTGAGGTCATCAGGAGAAGCATCAAACAGGTTCTCACCAGAGGTTGGAGTGGTGTGTGCAGTTACAGGTTCTGGGCTAACTCAGAAGCTATTAATTACAACTATTTTCTGCAGGACCAATGACAGCAGGAGCCTCCCTGCAACCAGGTCGGGAGTTGGGGAGAGGTAAAGTGAGGCAGCTATGAGAGAGAACATGGACAGCTCTGCAAAGACTGGGTGGCTGGCTCAAGTCCTCATGCACTGCTCATTAGCTGTCCAGATAATAACAAGCATCAACCTCTCTAGACTGTGGATTATTGAAAAAATTGCTGTTATGGAGTGAATTGTGTCTCCCCCAAATTCATATGTTGAAGGCTTAACCCCCAGCACCTCAGCACAGTCGTATTTGGACACAGGGATTTTGCAGAAGTAATTAAGTTAAAATGTTGCCATTAAAGTGGACCTTTATCTAATGTGACTGGTATCCTTATAAGAAAAGGAAGTTAGGACACAAGCATGCACAGAGGGAAGAACAGGTGAAGACACAACAAGACATATGTCTACAGACTAAGGGAAGAGGCCTTAGGAAGAACCAACCCTTCTAACATGTTGATCTCAGACTTGAAACCTCTGGAACTGAGAGAGAGAAGGGAGAAGGAGAAAGAAATGTTTGTTAAGAAATTTATTCATGCAGTGATGGAGGATTGCAGTCCCAAATCAGTGAGATGGGTCAGAAGGCTGGGGATCCAGTGAAGAGGCTTTTCAAGTCTGAGTAAAAGGTGATCTCCAACATAGGCAGTTCCTTGTAGGCAGGGGTGATGGAGGGTCCTCAGAGACTGTCCTAGACTCTTCTTCCCTGGACTCAGCTGAGAGAGTTGCCTCTCCCCAAACCTATACTACTGATTACATAGACCTCAGTGCTCTGTCCTGAGTGGTATCGAGGTCAAAGCAGCTCAGCTTATAATGCAGAGCAATACAAAACTTCCTCATCAGTTCCTTTTCAAGAGTATTAAGAGGAGTAAAAGTTCTTTACCATAGTATTTTCCATGTTTCTTTCCTTTTAAAAATTCTCTGTTTGTTATACCTTACTGTCTCCAGTGCCATTCCACTCACCAAACTTACTCCCATATAAAATGTAAAAGTCATCTCCTTGGTGTCCACAGCCAGGGCACCTTACTTTCTGGGTATTATTCCATCTCCTGTCTCTGTGCTGGGAGCATTGACCTACCATCCTGCAGTGTTAACTTCCTGTCTGAACACTCTTGCTGAACATCTCCATCCTATAAGCCTGGGGAATCAAAGTCACACAACAGGTGCTAGAGAGCAAGAGTCCTTTGAAAGGCAGAGATAGGGGAGGGAAAGAGGCAGGGAAAATTAGACCAACAATTTCAATAGTTTCACAAAGTATTGGGAGGAGGCCAAAATCTGCACAATCCACAGTAGTCATTTCATCTTGTTATGTGTGCAATAAGATGTCTGCAGTATAGAAGGTGTATAAGGTGGAGAAACAGGACATAAAGCTAGTTATTTACTAATTGACAACTAACTTTATGAAAATAATTCATGAACACTGAGTGGACTGAGCAGTGCCTTCAGATCCTCTGGGTGTGAGGCTGAGCACATGGTAGGCACCTGAGAAGCTGTCAGGATGGAAGAATGAGATGCCTAAAGTGGAGAGAAAAGGGCAATGGATAAAGAGAAGAGCTGTTCTCAGGGATCCTGGGTGTCATTCTTGTGCTGACCACACTTTACTTGTAGACTACTTTAGTTCTACCCAAAGCCTTGCCTGTGGGACTTGGGCCTAATGGTCCCCCAGCCCCTCCTCCCCACCCCCACACCATAGTTCTTTGTATGGCAGAAGCTGGGCTTCCTACAGCCTATTTATCTTTGCCCTTCATTGCATCCCAAGTTAGAAGGCACCTGGGTTGTAAGGGAGCATTGTGTAGGATTTGCTCTCAGAGCTATCTAATGAGCTGTAAAGGACTCTATAAATGACGGTGCAGGGTGACTGAGAGCCTGCTCCGAAGGACAGTAAAATAGGTTCCAGAGAAAATCATGATTCATTGTCCAAGCTCCCTGAAGCAGCCACTGGTTTCCCTGCAGGACACAGCAGAGCCACACAAGCTGCTTTCCCAGATTACTGCCAAGACAGCCTGCTCTTTGTGGAGTGATGTACACAGTTGTCGGACTTGCCTTGAGTTTATACTTGCCAAGCAGTGCAGGACCACTGCAGGTGATATAATACTCCTCACTGCCTCAGTGACAGACAGTCACGGAGAGTGAAAGAACAATTTTTGTGCTGAGCCGTCACTGGTATGTCTCTATTTGGGCTAAATTCATAACATTTATAATGGGATTTAGCAGAGAAGATCTACTGGTCTGATAAGAAGATAAACAGCTGTCAGACAGGCTTTATGATTTCTTCCTTTGAAAAAAAAAACATGTTTGGAAATGTCTCACTTTCATTTATTTTCTCCTTCTTCATTTATACTAAAAGGCTCCCAACATTGCTATGTATGCATGGAAGCACCTCAAATTGTCCCCATTCTATTTTTATAATGACATAGTAGTATTTTCATTAATACCAGACCAGATAGCAACCCAGGACTCAGAACTTGAACTGTCAGTCTTTCCTTTCCATCCTAGAAAACTTGAGAACAAGACAATAATGATGTTGGAAATGGGTGTTTAGGGATAGCAATGATAAATTACTATGATGTTTTATTTAATAATTTATTAAGATATTGCACCTAATCAGCAGATTTGAGCCTTGCCAATGATTTGTAATGTTGACAAAACATGTGCTAATGTTCCTCTTTACAAGGGAGAAAATTGAGGTACAGTGAGCTTGAGTGATTTATCTGAGACCACGTGGTTTTTAAGAGGCAGGTTGGATGGAATCCCAAACCCAGGACTTTTGCCTCCAAACTGCTCTGTGAGAACCAACTAGACAAAGATGCTACTGAAAGAGTTTCATGACAACTGAACATACTTTATAATGCTGCTGCTGCTGCTAAGTCACTTCAGTCGTGTCTGACTCTGTGTGACCCCATAGACAGCAGCCCACCAGGCTCCCCCATCCCTGGGATTCTCCAGGCAGGAACACTGGAGTGGATTGCCATTTCCTTCTCCAATGCATGAAAGTGAAAAGTGAAAGTGAAGTTGCTCAGTCGTGTCTGACCCTCAGCGATCCCATGGACTGCAGCCTTCCAGGCTCCTCCATCCATGGGATTTTCCAGGCAAGAGTACTGGAGCGGGGTGCCATTGTTAATAAGTATTTTCATACTACACACAATATCTAAATCGTGTGTATGTGTGCACATGCATATGTGTTATATAGATGCTTCAAAAATCAAATTACAGCTCCCTCTGAACCTTTGACTGACAGACTAGTTTACAATTTTATTTAACTCTTTAATGTGAGCATGCTTGTTTCTCTAACATGGCAGGAAGATAAAATACTTGACCCGGAGAAGGAAGCTGAAGCTGGCATCCAGCTGAAGTCCAGCCACAGTCACAAAGGTCAGCTCGTCCCCTGGCTGGATGTCATTTTCTCTTTTTCTGATCACTGAATGAACCCCTTAAAACAGGGACCTATGGGCCCTTGCAGCTCTCTGGGGGGTTTATTCAGTGCTTGGCTGTGTTTAAGGAACAGCACAGGGCTATCCACATAACAAGTGGTCAGTCCCTGCTGATGTTAGTTATAGTATGAGATATGAGAATAGAAGAGGTATTTTCTTTCCTCTAGTCCATTAAAGAATAATATTGTATAGTAGTCTCAAGTGAAGAGGATATTCTATTAAAACTCAGAAAAAAAATGTTTATCTAAGAGCAAGAGTAGTCTCAAATTTAGCAGTCTGCCACCAAATCTTGAAGTTCAGTGGAATAAGACACTCTTAAGCAGTGCTGAAAGGCAGGTTTTGTCTTCCTGACTTCAAGGTTTTATTGTCAGAAAGACATCCATAGGCAACACCTGCAACAGTAGCAGACACACGTGTTCTGATATGACTAATACATTGTACTTGTGTCGGCATATTTTGTGTTTAACCTGAAACTTTTCCACTTAAGTAGTGCCTATCATCACTAGATATTGTTAGAATATCAGAGCCCATATTAGTTAATTATTAAATCAGGGTAACTAAGGGACATCTGCAGCTGGGATCCCGCTGCATGACGTGCCCAGACCAGCAGATGCTCTCCAGTCCCCCCAGGCAAGGCAGAAGCAACCACAACAAGCACCTAGCCAGGGAAATCTTGGTTCCTGTGGGGTCCAAATTCTATTTCTCCTCCCAGAAGCATCAAGCACTCTGTCCTGCAGAATATGGTTTGCCCTCTCAGGCTGCCAAGTGGCTGCCCCAATGGTCCCATTTAAATCAGGCAGGCCAAAGAAACATCCCAAAGGTTCTGGTTGTTAAATCATCCTTGGAACCACAGCCCACAAAGTAGCCAGTAGCTGTGTGCAAATCTAAACAGTGCTAAACTATAGGATTTAAATAGAATCTGGTCTTCTACATTACAGTTACAAACTCTAGGATACAATAGGAAACTCTATTAGCATAGCAACATAAAAAACCCACCATAGCAACATTTAGGACAGATCACAGCTTGAATGAAAAAATGGATACTAACAGTAACAAATCAGATGTTAGAAAGATCTGAGCAAGATCTTACAGTAGCCATTAAAAGAAAATCAAAAATATTCTCTTGTTGTGCAGAAGCTTTTAATTTTAACTAGGTCCCATTTGTTTATTTTTGCTTTTATTTCCAATATTCTGGGAGGTGGGTCATAGAGGATCTGCTGTGATTTATGTCAGAGTGTTTTGCTTATGTTCTCCTCTAGGAGTCTTACAATTTCTGGTCTTACGTTTAGATCTTTAATCCATTTTGAGTTTATTTTTGTGTATGGTGTTAGAAAGTGTTCTAGTTTCATTCTTTTACAAGTGGTTGACCAGCTTTCCCAGCACCACTTGTCAAAGAGGTTGTCTTTAATCCACTGTATATGCTTGCCTCCTTTGTCAAAGATAAGGTGTCCATAGGTGCATAAATTTATCTCTGGGTTTTCTGTTTTGTTCCATTGATCTATATTTCTGTCTTTTAGCAGTATCATACTGTCTTGATGACTGTGGCTTTGTAGTAGAGCCTGAAGTCAGGTAGGCTGATTCCTCCAGTTCCATTCTTCTTTCTCAAGATGGCTTTGGCTATTCGAGGTTTTTTGTATTTCCATACAAATTGTGAAATTATTTGTTCTAGTTCTGTGAAAAATACCAATGGTTGCTTGATAGGGATTGCATTGAATATATAGATTTCTTTGGGTAGTATACTCATTTTCACTATATTGATTCTTCCGATCCATGAACGTGGTATATTTCTCCATCTATTAGTGTCCTCTTTGATTTCTTTCACCAGTGTTCTATAGCTTTATATATATATATATATGTCTTTAGTTTCTTTAGGTAGATATCTTCCTATGTATTGTATTCTTTTCGTTGCAATGGTGAATGAAATTGTTTCCTTAATTTCTCTTTCTATTTTCTCATTATAAGTGTATAGGAATGCAAGGGATTTGTTTCTCTGTGTTGATTTTATATCCTGCAACTTTACTATATTCATTGATTAGCTCTAGCAATTTTCTGGTGGAGTCTAGTGGGTTTTCTACATAGAGGATCATGTCATCTGCAAACGATGAGTGTTTACTTCTTCTTTTCCAATCTGGATTTCTTTTATTTCTTTTTCTGCTCTGATTGCTGTGGCCAAAACTTCCAGAACTATGTTGAATAGTAGTGGTGAGAGTGGGCACCTTTGTCTTGTTCTTGACTTTGGGGAAGTGCTTTCAATTTTTCACCATTGAGGAGAAGGTTTGCTGTGGGTTTCTCATATATAGCTTTTAATATGTTGAGGTATGTTCCTTCTATTCTTGCTTTCTGGAGAGTTTTTTATCATAAATAGATGTTGAATTTTGTCAAAGGCTTTCTCTGCATCTGTTGAGATGATCATATGGCTTTTATTGTTTCCATTTGTTAATGTGTATTACATTGATTGATTTGTGGATATTGAAAAATCCTTGAATCCCTGCGATAAAGCTCACTTGGTCATGATGCATGATCTTTTTAATATGTTGTTGGATTCTGATTGCTAGAATTTTGTTAAGAATTTTTGCAACTATGTTCATCACTGATATTGGCCTGTAGTTTTTGTGGCATCTTTGTCAGGTTTTGGTATTAGGGTCATGGTGGCCTCATAGAATGAGTTTGGAAGTTGACCTTCCTCTGCAATTTTCTGAAAGAGTTTGAATAGGATAGGTGTTAGCTCTTCTTTAAATTTTTGGTAGAATTCAGCTGTGAAGCTGTCTGGACCTGGGCTTTTGTTTGCTGGAAGATTTCTGATTACAGTTTCAATTTCCGTGCTTGTGATGGGTCTGTTAAGATTTTTCTATTTCTTCCTGGTTCAGTTTTGAAAAGTCGTACTTTTCTAAGAATTTGTCCATTTCTTCCATGTTGTCCATTTTATTGGCATATAGTTGCCGATGGCAGTCTCTTATGATCCTTTGTATTTCTGTATTGTCTGTTGTGATCTCTCCATTTTTATTTCTAATTTTATTGATTTGATTTTTCTCTCTTTGTTTCTTGATGAGTCTGGCTAATGGTTTGTCAATTTTATTTGTCCTTTCAAAGAACCAGCTTTTGGCTTTGTTGATTTTTGTTATGGTCTCTTTTATTTCTTTGCATTTATTTCTGTCCTTATTTTTAAAATTTCTTTCCTTCTACTAACTCTGGGGTTCTTCATTTTTTCCTTTTCTAGTTGTGTTAGGTGTAGAGATAGGTTATTTATTTGACTTTTTTCTGTTTCTTGAGGTATGCTTATATTGCTATGAACCTTCCCTTAGCACTGCTTTTACAGTGTCCCAAAGGTTTTTGGTTGTTGTGTTTTCATTTTAATTTATTTCTATGCATATTTTGATTTCTTTTTTTATTTCTTCTGTGATTTGTTGGTTATTTAGCAGCATGTTGTTCAGCTTCCATATGTCGGAATTTTTAATAGTTTTTCTCCTGTAATTGAGATCTAATATTACTGCATTGTGGTCAGAAAACATGCTTGAAATTATTTCATAATATTTTGAATTTACCAAGGCTAGACTTATGGCTCAGGATGTGATCTATCCTGGAGAAAGTGCCATGTGTGCTTGAGAAAAAGGTGAAATTCATTGTTTCGGGGTGAAATGTCCTATAGATAACAATTAGGTCGAACTGGTCTAGTGTATCACTTAAAGTTTGTGTTTCCTTGTTAATTTTCTGTTTAGTTGATCTATCCATAGGTGTGAGTTGGGGTATTAAAGTCTCTGACTATTATTGTTAATTATTGTTAATTTCCCCTTTCATACTTGTAAAAGATGCTGCACAACAAAGGAAACTATAAGCAAGGTGAAAAGACAGCCTTCAGAATGGGAGAAAATAATAGCAAATGAAGCAGCTGAGAAACAACTAATTTCAAAAATATACAAGCAACTCCTGTAGCTCAATTCGAGAAAAATAAACAACCCAATAAAAAAAAATTGGGCCAAAGAACTAAACAGGCATTTCTCCAAAGAAGACATACAGATGGCTAACAACACAGGAAAAGATTCTCAACATCACTCATTATCAGAAAAATGCAAATCAAAACCACGGTGAGGTACCATTTCACGCGAGTCAGAATGGCTATGATACAAAACTCTACAAGCAATAAATTCTGGAGAGGGAGTTGAGAAAAAGGAACCCTCTTACACTGTTGGTGAGAATGTAAACTAGTTCAGCCACTATGGAGAACAATGTAGAGATTCCTTAAAAAACTGGAAATAGAACTTCCATATGACCTAGCAATCCCACGCTGGGCATACACACCAAGGAAATCAGAATTGAAAGAGACACATGTACCCCAATGTTAATCACAGCACTGTCTACAATAGCCAGGACATGGAAGCAGCCTAGATGTCCATCATCAGATGAAAGGATAAGAAAGCTGTGGTACATATACACAATGGAGTATTACTCAGCCATTAAAAGGAATACATTTGAATCAGTTCTAATGAGGTGGATGAAACTGGAGCCTATTATACAGGGTGAAGTAAGCCAGAAGGAAAAACACCAATACAATATACTAATACATATATATGGAATTTAGAAAGATTGTAACAATACCCTCTATGCGAGACAGCAAAAGAGACATAGATATATACAACAGTCTTTTGAACTCTGTGGAAGAGAGAGAGGGTGGGATGATTTGGGAGAATGGCATTGAAACATGTACAATATCATATGTGAAACAAATCGCCAGTCCAGGTTCAATGCATGATACAGGATGCTTGGGGCTGGTTCACTGGAATGACCCAGAGGGATGGTATGGGGCGGGAGGTGGTAGGGGGTTCTTGATGGGGAACACATGTACATCCATGGTGGATTCATGTTAATGTTTGGCAATACCAATACAATATTGTAAAGTAGCCTCCAATAAAAATAAACTTATATTTAAAAAAAAGGAAAAAAAAAAACAAAATATTCTCTTGAAACAAATGAAAACCTCAGTGAAGAAATAGAAGCTATAAAAAAAATAATACAATGGAAATGATCACATTGTACATTTTCAGTGGATACAATTTTATTTGTCAGTTGTATGTCAATAAAGCTGGGAAAAATAATATGAGAAATAAAATAACAGAAATAAAAAAGAAAACCTCCTGATGGGGCTTAGAATAGAGTGGAAGTGACAGAATATAGAGTCAGAGAACTGGGTCACCTTTTAGCAAAATTTACTCCATCTAAATGACTTATGGCAAACAGACTAACAAATAATTAACCCAAGACTCAAGGACATGTGGGACAATAATAAGAGTAATAATAATTATAATGATATAACAATAATAGTAGTAGATCTATCCTTTGTATCATGACAAAGGATGCAAAGCCCTAGAAAGAGGGGAGAAAGAGAAGACAAAGACAAGACAAAGACAAGACAAAGAATAAAGTGGCTGAAACTTCCTAAATTTAGTGAAAGAAGCAAACCAACATATTTAAAACACTGAGCAACTCCCAAATGCGATAAACTCCAGAAAACCCATACCAACACAGGTAATAATTAAAATTCAAAAATTTAAAGACTTAAATCTTAAAAGTGGCCAGAGAGAAATTATACATCATCTTTCAGTTCAGTTCAATTCATTTCAGTTGCTCAGTCGTTTCCAACTCTTTGCGACCGCATGAATCGCAGCACGCTGGGCCTCCCTGTCCATCACCATCTCCCGGAGTTCACTCAGACTCACGTCCATTGAGTCAGTGATGCCATCCAGCCATCTCATCCTCTGTCATCCCCTTCTCCTCCTGTTCCCAATCCCTCAGCATCAGAGTTTTTTCCAATGAGTCAACTCTTCGCATAAGGTGTCCAAAGTACTGGAGTTTCAGCTTTCGCATCACTCCTTCCAAAGAACACCCAGGGTTGATCTCCTTCAGAATGGACTGGTTGGATCTCCTTGCAGTCCAAGGGACTCTCAAGAGTCTTCTCCAACACACAGTTCAAAAGCATCAGTTCTTTGGCACTCAGCCTTCTTCACAGTCCAACTCTCACATCCATACATGACCACTGGAAAAACCATAGCCTTGACTAGATGGACCTTAGTCGGCCAAGTAATGTCTCTGCTTTTCAATATGCTATCTAGGCTGGTCATAACTTTTCTTCCAAGGAGTCTCTTTTCATTTCATGGCTGCAATCACCATCTGCAGTGATTTTGGAGCCCCCAAAAATAAAGTCTGATACTGTTTTCACTGTTTCCCCATCTATTTCCCATGAAGTGATGGGAACAGATGCCATGATCTTTGTTTTCTGAAAGTTGAGCTTTAAGCCAACTTTTTCACTCTCCACTTTCACTTTCATCAAGAGCTTTTTATTTCCTTTTCATCATCTTTTGAGTAACACAAATTTGAATGGAAATTAATATTTAATTAGAACACATGGAAACTAGAAAAAAGGTATTACAATATTTTTAAATTAAAAAGTTATATTCATATAAAAGTCTGTACATTAATAATATAAAATCTTTATTGATAATCTCAAGAATTGGAAATGAGCTAGACATCCCTCAATAGGTAGAATGGTTAACAAAAATCAAACTGCAGTACTCAAAAGAAGAAGAAAGTGGAGTAGGAGACGGGACGTGTAGAGGCGAGGAAGTGTAAGGGGAAGAGCTAGTGACCCTTGGATGTGTCTCAAAGGAATCATGCTCTTTCAGAAAGAGAAAGAAGCCAACTCCAAATGTTACATGTTGCCTGATTCCATTTATATAACATTTTAAAATTGCCTAATTTTACAGTGTAACATGTGTGATATCATAAGTGAAACGAATCGCCAGTCCAGGTTTGATGCAGGATGCAGGATGCTTGGGACTGATGCATTGGGATAATCCAGAGAGAGGGTGTGGGGCGGGAGAGGGGAGGTGGGGGTCGGGATTGGGAGTTCATGTATACTTGTGGCTGATTCATGTCAATGTATAGCAAAATGAATACAGTATT
>SJXQ01011076.1:0-48345 GCA_006408695.1 Aepyceros melampus | reverse complement strand
GGTGTGGGGCGGGAGGGGGGAGGTGGGGGTCGGGATTGGAAGTTCATGTACACTCGGGGCTGATTCATGTCGATGTGTAGCAAAACGAATACAGTATTGTAAAGCAAAACAAACAATAAAAAAATAAAAAATAAATTGCCTAATTTTAGAAATAGAGAACAGATTAGTGGCTGCCAGAGACTAGGGGAGTTTTGGTGGAGGGAAGTGGCTCTTGTTATGAAAAGGAAATGGGGTATTCTGTGGTCATGGAAGTGTCCTGTATCTTTACTGAAGTGATGGACACACAAACCTATAGATGTTAAATGTTAAATCTGTTAACAACAAATGGTAAATATGTATGGAACTAAAACACAACACTCACACACACACACATATACATACACAAACACAAATGCTAAAAATACATACACAGGGAAAATCTGAACAGGACGGTGGTATCAATGTAAGTATCTAGTGTTACATTGTAGTATGGTTTTGCAAGTTGTTACCATTAAGGGAAACCAGGTAAAGGGCACCTGAGATTTGATCTCTTATGTATTATTTCTTAGTTAATATTATTTCCAATACATGTGAATTTATAATTATCTCTATATATTTGTCAATTAAAGAAAAGTAAATCCACATGTACTCTGGACAAGAAATAAACATTTCCAACACCTCAGCTGCTTGCTCTACAATCCATTCTGATCTTAACCTCCTTCCTTTTCCCAGGTAACCATTAAACTGATTTTTAACCAGACAGATTAATTTTAAAATTTGTGGACTTTACACAAATGAAATAATCAGGCTATGCTTGTCTCTGCCTTGTTTCTCTCAGCTTTATATTAATGAGGTATTCATAGTACTCTTGCCTGGAAAATCTCATGGATAGAGGAGCCTGGTAGGCTGCAGTCCATGGGGTCGCTAAGAGTTGGACAAGACTGAACGACGATTTCCCTTTCACTTTTCACTTTCATGCATTGGAGAAGGAAATGGCAACCCACTCCAGTGTTCTTGCCTGGAGAATCATAGGGATGAGGGAGCTAGTGGGCTGCCGTCTATGGGGTCACACAGAGTCGGACACGACTGAAGTGACTTAGCAGCAGCAGCATATTTATAGTATTTAATTGTTTATCTATTTGGTTTAGTTATTTGGCTAGTTTCCAGTTTGAAGGTCTTGGGAATAGCGCTGTTACGATCACATGTGATGGGTCTTTCTGTATGCATATGCATCTCAGTGAATGCACACCTAGGGATTAAACTGCTAAGTGATACAGTATGTTCAACTTTAATAGGTTCTTCCAAATCCTTTCCCAAATCTGTGCAGGTTTGTTTAGAGTTGCTCCACATATCTGATACACTTGGTGAACCTAGAGTTCCCAATAGGTCTGTCTAGAGTTGCTCCACATATCTGACACACTTGGTGAACCTAGAGTCCCCAATAGGTTTGTCTAGAGTTGCTCCACATATTTGATACACTTGGTGAACCTAGAGTCCCCAGTAGGTTTGTCTAGAGTTGCTCCACATATCTGACACACTTGGTGAACCTAGAGTTCCCAATAGGTCTGTTTAGAGTTGCTCCACATATCTGACACTCTTGGTGAGCCTAGAGTTCCCAATAGGTTTGCCTAGAGTTGTTCCACATATCTGACACACTTGGTGATGTCAGTCTTTTTAAACTTTAGGCACTCTAATTCCTGTGTATTGATATCTCATTATGCTTTCACTTGTTTTTGTTGAGGATAAATAACACTGAGCAACTTTCATGTGCATTGTAGCTCTTTAGCATTTTCTTTAGTGAAATGACTCTATTCACCATTTCGGTATGTTTACAAATTATTTACACATTCTGCATATAGACTGCTTTTGTTATATGTGTTGCAAATAATTTTTCCCATTTTGTGACCTGAGTTTTACTGTCTAAGTGGTTTCTTGTGATGATTATCATTTCTTAGTCTTAATTAAATCTAATTTATGTTTTATCCTTTACACTTAATAAGATTATTCTTAATCTTACTTAGAAATTCTTTGCTTACCTCAAGGTCATGAAGCTATTTTCCTTAGTATATATTCTAGAAATATTATTATTATTAACATTGTTTACATTTAGGCTTATATCTGTATATCACATGAGGTGGCAGTATTGTTACCCCATTTATCCATCACTATTTACTGAATAAAACCTATCATTTCCAAGTGTTCTTTGTTGCCAACTTTGTCATACATCAATTCTTCATGTGTCAATCTATCCTTGACTATTCTGTTTCACTGGTATGTTTATCTGTAACATAATTATTATAGCTTTTCTGTAAGCTTGCCTATCTGGTAGTTTTATTTATTTTTTATTTTTTCTTTAATTAATTTTTATTTTTTAGTTTGTATTGCTTTACAATACTGTATTCGTTTTGCTACACATAGACATGAATCAGCCACGAGTGTACATGAACTCCCAATCCCGACCCCCTCGTCCCCCCTCCCGCCCCACACCCTCTCTCTGGATTATCCCCGTGCATCAGTCCCAAGCATCCTGCATCCTGCATCAAACCTGGACTGGCGATTCGTTTCACTTATGATATCACACATGTTACACTGCCACTCTGCCAACACATCCCACCCTCTCCCTCTCCTACAGAGTCCAAAAGGCCATTCTATACATCTGTGTCTCTTTTGCTGTCTTGCGTACAGGTTTATTATTACCATCATTCTAAATTCCATATATATGTGTAAGTATACTGTATTGGTGTTTTCTTTCAGACTTACTTCACTCTGTATAATCGGCTCCAGCGTCATCCACCTCATTAGAACTGATTCAAATGTATTCTTTTTAATAGCTGAGTAATACTCCATTATGTATATGTGCCACAGCTTTCTTATCCATTCATCTGCTGATGGACATCTAGATTGCTTTCATGTCCTGGCTATTATAAACAGTGCCGCAATGAACATTGGGGTACACGTGTCTCTTTCAATTCTGGTTTCCTTGGTGTGTATGCCCAGCAGTGGGATCGCTGGATCATANCACAGCTTTCTTATCCATTCATCTGCTGATGGACATCTAGGTTGCTTCCATGTCCTGGCTATTATAGTTAGTTTTTTAAGGAATCTCCATAGTGTCTCCATAGTGGTTGTATCAATTTACATTTCCACCAACAATGCAATAGAGTTCCCTTTTCTCCACACCCTCTCCAGCATTTATCGTTTGTAGATTTTTTTTTTAACAGAACAAAGTCTATAAAGTTTAATTATTTTCTGAAACTGAGTATATCCATGTGAAGATCATCCATACTAAGCAAGAGGTATCACCTCACACCAGTCACAATGGCTTCAACAAAAAATCTACAAACAGGCTACTATGGTGTCCCTGTCTCCATGGCGGGACACTGCCGACCCACACCTCTGCAGGAGACCCCCAAGCACTCACAGGAGAAGATGATCACACATCCTTCTACTCCACCATCTTGAACCAATCTCTGTGTGAATGCTTCTTTATTGACATAACAGCTGTGTACGGTGGCACTAATGGTAAAGAATCTGCCTGTCAATGCAGGAGATACAAGAGGCACATGTTCGATCCCTGGGTCGGGAAGATCCCTAGAGTAGGAAATGACACCCTACTTCAGTATTCTTGCCTGGAAAATCCCTTGGGCAGAGGAGCCTGGAAGGCTACAGTCCATGGGGTCACAAAGAGTTGGACACAACTGAGCAACTGAACACGTACTACATACTACAAGTTATGTTGTTAGAAGTAGAGTGGTTACTCTTGAGGGGCGGTGACTGGAGTGGGTATTAGAGAGACTCCTGATTGCTGGTAATGTTTTACATGATACCTCATTGTAGTTTTGATTTGCATGTCTCTAACAATTAGTGATGCTGAGCATCTTTTCATGTGTTTATTGACTATCTAGATGTCTTCTTTGGAGAAGTGTCTGTTTAGATCTTCTGCCCATTTTTTGATTAGGCTGTTTGTTTTTCTGATATTGAGTTGTATGAGCTACTTATATATTTTGGAGATTAACCCTTTGTCAGTTTTTTTCTCTTGCAATTATTGTCCCTCATTCTGAGGGTTGTCTTTTAATCTTGTTTATTGTTTCCTTTGTTGTGCAAAAGCTTTTAAACTTAATTCCTGTTTGTTTATTTTGTTTTTATTCCCATTACTCTAGGAGGTGGGTCAAAGCAGATCTTGCTATGGTTTATGTCAGAGTGTACTGCCTATATTTTCCTCTAAAAGCTTTATAGTTTCTGCCCTTAATTTAAGTCTTTTATTCATTTTGAATTGACTTTTGTGTATGGTATTAGGAAATGTCCTAGTTTTCATTCTTTTACACATAGCTGTCCAGTTTTTCCAGAACCACTTATTGAAAAGACTATCTTTTCTTCAGTGTATATTCTTGCCTCCTTTGTCAAAGATAAGGTGACTATAGGTGCATGGATTTATCTCTGGGCTTTCTATCTTGTTCCATTGGTCTATATTTCTGTTCTTGTGCCAGTACCATAGTGTCTTGTTTACTGTAGCTTTATAGTATAAAGTAAAAGTGAAGTCGCTCAGTCGTGTCCGACTCTTTGAGACCCCATGGACTATAGCCTACCAGGCTCTGAGGAGCCTCTCAGTCCATGGAATTTTCCAGGCAAGAGTATTGGAGTGGGTTTCCATTTCTGAAATTAGGAAGGTTGATTCCTCCAGCTCCGTTTTTCTTTCTCAAGGTTGCTTAGGCTTTTTTGGTTCTTTTGTGATTCTATACAAATTGTGAGATTTTTTTGTTCTAGTTCTATGAAAAATACCGTTGATAGTTTGATGGGGATTGCACTGAATCTAGTGATTGCTTTGGGTGGTTCAGTCTTTTCACAGTATTGATTCTTCCAATCCAAGAACACAGTATATTTCTCCATCTGTGTCTTCTTTGGTTTCTTTCATCAGTGTCTTATGGTTTTCTGAATGCACATCTTCTGTCTGTTTAGGTAGGTTTATTCTTAGGTATTGCGCTCTTTTTGTTGCAGTGGTGAATGAGATTGTTCCCTTAATTTCTCTATCTGACTTTTCATTATTAATATATAGGATTGCAAAAGATTTCTGTCTATTGATTTTATAAACTTCATAAAACTCATTCTCTATTCCATCTTCAAATTTGACATTTTTTTCTTATATTGTTGTGTGAGGTATTCATCTCTCTAAATATTTTTTCTTTTTTATTGAATAATTTTTTGAATTTATTATTATTTTAAATGTATTTATTTTGATTGGAGGCTCATTACTTTACAATATTTTAGTGGTTTTTTGCCATACATTGACATGAATCAGCCATGAGTGTACATGTGTTTCCCATCCTGAACCCCCCTCCCACCTCCCTCCCCATCCCATCCCTCTGGGTCATCCCAGTGCACCAGCCCTGAGCACTCTGTCTCATGCATCAAACCTGGACTGGTGATCTGTTTCACATATGATAATATACATGTTTCAGTGCTATTCTCTCAGATCATCCCACCCTTGCCTTCTTCCACAGAGTACAAAAGACTCTTGTATACATCTGTGTCTCTTTTACTGTCTCGCATATAGGGTTATCGTTACCATCTTTCTAAATATTTATTTATTTATTTATTTTTATGTCTTTTTTAAAATTAATTTTTATTTTTTTAGTTTGTTTTGCTTTACAATACTGTATAAATATTTATTTAAAACATTTTTTCTTCTCTGAATTCTGTTTCTTTCAGGTTTGTTTGGGATTATTCTTTTCTGCTTCCGTTTGTTTGGGATTATTTGACCTGATCTCAACTCTCGCTGTTCTGAGCATCTTTAAATGTTTGCACACATTTAAGATGATGCATAAGTCTTGGTGGTTGGACCTTGTTTTGGAAGGTCAGGCAGGGACGTGGATGTCTTGTTGGGGGAACTTAAACTATAGAGAGCTTTCTCTTGAGTTAGTCTTTCCAGTTTCCAGAATATTCTCCAGCTTCCTGCCTGGATGTAACCCAGCCATTAGCAGCCTGGAAGCCAAGAGGGGGTGGAGAGAGGGCTGGGAGTTTCATAATGAAGCTTCACTCCTGCTCATCACCATCCCTTGGTGTCTCCCCATTCAAAGTAAGTCTGACTCAATCTCTCATGTCTGTGTGGCATGAGGAGGGATTCTATGTCCATATCAGTCAGGATAGGTTTTGATAACAACACTGAAATCCCAGTGACTTAAAGTTTGTGTCTCACTCTCTAGAGCCTCACAGTGGGACAGTTCCTTCTCCCCAAGAGTCCAGGCATGAACTCCTGGGGAAAGACTTGGAGCAGCCATTCCATCCTCTTCCCTTTGGTCGAGTTGCCATTGTATTGGCATGCGCACAACTATACCAGGTAGCTCAGGCATCCATCCAACTAAGCTGATCTCATCAAGCATTCTATTTTCTCCTTGCCAGCAATTGGTTTAATGATGATTTAGGAATGGGCATGTCACCTATTTTCAGCAAATGAGACCTGAGGGGAGGTCTGCTGGAAAAGGACTCCTCACTGAAATAGGAGATACCTGGAAGAAACAGTCTTTCTTCTTATCTGATCATGAAGCCAGGAACCACAGCTGTCAACTTGTGATGATGAGGGGAGCTGGGCTCCGAGAAGAGAGGTATATGCTGAGAATGGCTGAGAGGAGAGAATGAAAGAATTTGGGACCTTGATTACACCGTGGAACCACTGCATTAACCCATCAGACAACCACCTTACCTGGAAGCCTTTAGTTAGATGCAGTGATAGATTTTACCCATTGTCTAGATTCATGAATTGTTCCTTGAACCTGGAAGCCTCCTAACTAGGTAAGTTCTTTGGGAGTGAGTAAGCTGTAGCCTCAGCTTCCAGGTCTGGGTGTATAATTAAAACAGGGAGGCAGGCTCAGGGTCCAAGCTGAGTACAGGCTTGATCTGGGGAATGATATGTCCTGGGCCACACAGTCAGAGCCAGACAAGGGGCAGGAGTGTAAGGCGGTGGTCCTAGTGGTTAGGGCTCATGCTCTGGAATCTGAGCTGTGCCACTTGCTTGTTAGGTGAACTTCCTGAGCTGCTTCACGCCCTGTTTCTTCATTTGTGAAATGAAAGTGATCACAGTACATTCCTTCTGGGTTGCTGAGATTGTCAATTGAGATAACACTAATTGAGAGCTCAGAGTTGTGCCCATTACTGTCAGGAACCCCTGAGTGTGGAGCCATTGTGTCCTCTGCATACAGGATGCCCAAGATTAGGGCAGGACCAGGGGATGTCAGATGGTAAAGAAATCACCTGTAACACAGGAGAGGAGAATTCCATGGACAGAGCAGCCTGGCGGGCTACAGTCCATGGAGTTGAAAGAGTCGGACACAACTGAGAGACTAAGCATACGTGCAGTGGATGCCAGCTTGAGGAAAACATCTTCTCCCAAAGGTGGTAGGAAGGGATCTTCCAACCACTTGAAGTATCATCAATCTTCAGAAGTCATAATTTTGAAGACTGTCAATAAAATACATTAGCCCAGCCACTCAAACCTGTGCATGCATCGGAACCATCTAGATCGCTTGCTAAGCTTAGTTTGCCAGTCCGCACCCCAGGTTTCTTTCTCAGTCAGTTTGGGTGAACTCACAGATTTGCATATCTAAGAAGTTCCTAGGTGATGCCAGGACCGCTAGTGTGGGGACTACAGTTTGGGGACCTGTGTGATAGAGGAGGCTGGGGGTGGTGGGGCAGCAAGAGCATGAGGGAAAATCATTTGAGGTTGATGTCTTTTAAAAATATAATTTAGTAAAAATTATGTTATTATTATGGAAAAAATGTAAACATATATAAAAGTAGAGAGGTTTATAGTGAGCCCTCGTGTACCCATTACTCAGCTTCCACTTGTGTCCCTTCTTACGTCCACAGATGTTTTCTTTAAAAATTTGATTCTATGTTGGATTATGGTTGATATGCAATGACGTGTTAGTTTCAGGCACATGGCCGAGTGGTTCAGTTATACATATACATGTATCTGTTCTTTTTCAGATTCTTTTCCCTTTAGATTCTAACAGAGTATTGAGCAGAGTTCCCTGTACTGTACAGTAGGTCCTTGTTGGTTATCTATTTTACATATAGCAGTGAGTGTATGTTAATTCCAAATGTCTTTTGAGTGCTCCTTTTCTCTCGCCACAGCAAAAGCAGGAGCCCTGGCCACATCTCAGGTCGGCTCCCAGGGCTCAGAAAGAGGCCACATCTTTGGGGTCCAAGAGCATGTAGGGATGAGTAAGTCGATTGATTCTGGGGAAAGTCGTGGCCGGACATTTCTTGACACCTGCCATCAGCGTCGAACGTTTTCCGCCCCCACCATGGGTGGGCAGCTGAGGTGGTGGCCTGCCAGTCAATCATTCCATCCACTGCACTGTGCCTGACTCTGCTGGTGGCTGGGGAAGCTGCAGTGAACCGGACTCCCTGCAGTGGGGAGAGACGCCGGCACAGACACCAGGCTAAGCACCTGGGGAGAAGATTCTGCAGACGATGTCCCAGGAGGAGGATGGCCAACACCAGCTGGGGAGGCAGGAAATCTAGGGAGGCCCTCTTGTCATGTCCCTGCTGCAGCAGCTCTTCAGGGCTCAGAGCAGACCCGAGCACACTTGTTGATGGGCTGTCTGTCTCTTGTTGTTAGAGTCCTCCCACACTTCTGAGCTCACGGCTCCTCTCTGTGCACTCGTGAGGACAGCAGGGTCCTTCCCTCTCCACGCCACGCCTGAGCCCAGCGGCGGCCTCTCTTGTGTGAGCACAGCTGGGGCTGGGGTAGTGTTCTGGGAAAGAGTTAGAGGTCAGCGGCTCTGGCATTAGGCAGCATCACAGCTCTCTATCCTGAATTTCCTCCCTTGTTAATCAGAGTCATTGGTGATGAATCACACCTCTTCAGCTCCAGGTTGTTTTCCCCTTCTCCAGGTTAATGGTAGAACAGGGGTGATTCTGGGATTGTCTGCCCATGTGCATATTCAGGGTTGGTATGGGAACCATGTGGGAACCACAACCATATTCAGGGTTGCGTGTGTGCCCTGCCAGGTAGGCTGGGCAGCCGGAAAAGGGGGGACTTCTCTCTCTGGACAGTATGGGAGACAGACCAACCCCAGAGGGGCTTGACCACTTAAAGGGGTCCTGGCACATATCTTACAGGGAGCCCTGTGGGAGGTGGGGGTGGGAGGAAGCTCACAATTGATGCTCTGCAAATCTCCTCTTTACCAAAAAAAAAAAAAAAAATGCCCTGCATTTCCCAACCCTCTGATTACCAGGGCCCTTTGACAGGATCCTTCCTCCCCTGACTAGATACAATCCCAGCAATTTATCATCATCTTTATATTTAATTAAATTGCTGTCCCTTATTTAATATTTCCAATTAAGCTCCTAAAGCCAGATCTTACTTATAGGTCTAAGTTTTATATTGTAGGTTCTTCCAAAGGCTTTGTCATGGGAGCTTTTTTTTTTTTTATTACGATTAATCCTCTATAATAAATAACATCAATTCCAATAATGCTACACTGGATACTTTCCCCTGACTCTTGTCTCCTTCCACATTTGTTATTGACTCAATTTATGTTCCTTTAAATCGGTTTTGGTCTGGGTGGCAATACTCTCATTTATAGACCGATCAATTTGAATTTGTTTTATAAGATTCCATTAATTACTGTGTCCAATTCCTTTCAGTGCCTGCAGCCCACGCATCCCTTCCATCTCTCTGAATTCCCTCCAGGCTCTCTGGCTGTGTATTTTCACGCCGATGATGTCTTCAGGTTAGGCTGATGAGCCCTCATATGCTTATACTATCAGATGTTTTCTGCCTTACTCCCAGTAAGCAGCAGGGGGCAGAGTCACGGGGGGGGGGCTCCCCGATACCTTGGTCCTCTAGGTCTGACCCCTCCCCTGGTGAATCCCCTGGAACCCCTCCCTGAAGAGAAGGGGATGGAGGTTCAGAGTGGGGTCAGTCTCTGCATAGAGGCACATGGAACTCAGGTGCCAGTCCCTTTCATACTCAGCTGAGATTCCCCAAATTTGGTCCCGTCTGCCATCCATGTAGCCCCAGCCCCGAGTAGAGCATGGGCACACAGGCTGGAGCATGGACACCTGAGTTTTAGTGAATTCCCTTCTTTCCCTTAATCTGAACTCCTCTCTTGGCACTGTCTTCAGAGTCACAGGTGACAGCCTCCAGCCTCCTTTGCCTCTACCATTGAGATGGTTATTCTGTGTTGCCTGATGGTCTGGTTGCTTTACATCCTTTCCAGATGGTTGCTTGTTTACAGGGAAAACATGAGACTGGGCACCCAAGTTTCTCTGCGATGCTTAAACTTGACAAGTTCCGGGTATGGGTTAGGTGAGTGCCATCTGCAGACTCCCTGACAGCAGACTGTTGTGTCTATGACTCTCCCTGTCCCGCCTCACCCCTGAGTATTTGGATAAGCGATGAGATTTAGATAAGGGCTGACCACTCTTGAGAGTCCCTTGGACTGCAAGAAGATCCAACCTAAAGGAAATCAGTCCTGAATATTCATCTGATGGACTGATGCTGAAGCTGAAACTCCAATACTTTGGCCACCTGATGTGAAGAACTGACTCATTTGAAAAGACCCTGATGCTGGGAAACACTGAAGGCAGGAGAAGAGGACAATAAAGGATGAGATGGTTGGATGGCATCATTGACTCAATGAACATGAATTTGGGTAAACTCTGGGAGTTGGTGACAGACAGGGAGGCTTGGGGTTCAGGTGTTGCAAAGAGTCGGGTGTGACTGAGTGACTGAACTGAACTGAACTAATTGTCTGAAGCAAAATGAGAGCTGGCCCAATGATTTTCCTCCTCCAGGACTCCAGAACAGACAGTGAAAAGCAAATTGGTTAGTGGAGTATGAAGTTCCAAACATGTGACGAGTGGCTAACCAGATGAATGTGGCTGAGTGCTGGGGAAGGCTGTGTGAACACTTGCTGCCCAAGTCCCAGGCTATTCTGAAGTGGGAACTCAGAGATTTTCAGCTTCTGTGAGGCCTGCTGGTTGGCAATGATTCCTGTCCTAGACACCCCCAAGCACTTCCATATCCTCACAATGTCAGCCCTGCTACACACACACACACACACACACCCTTACCTTTCTTTAGTTAGCTTGAGTGATCTTATTTTCTTGCAAAACAAAATAAGAAGTCACCTTGAATAAGAAGTGACTTCCCAAAGAGTACTACCTACAGAAGATATGATAACACTCTTCTGAAGCTTCACTCGAACGTGTCCTTGGAAAGAGCATCTTTGATTAGGGCAAAGACAGAAGCCAAGGCCAATGACAGAGAATGAGCATACATCAATCCACAAGTTTGGTTTCGGAGAAAAGACGAAAGGAAATAAGTCTATTTCCAAAAGACCCTAGAAAGGTTTGTGTGCTATGAATTGGGAAGCTGCTTTATGATAAAAGGTGTTAAATATTTTGAGGCAGAAGTGAGTGCCTGAGGGCAAGAGTGAATGCAAAGGAGAGCCATTGTCCTTGGAAGAGAGGTGACCGACCAGCTAAGACGTGACTCCCATCCACTGCTCCCTACTGGGCAGGGTTCATGGGGGTCATCCAGTGTTTGGATGTCTCCAGAGGTAGGGAGCTCTCTCCCTCAATCCTTCCTAAAGAAGCCCCTTTAATCAAAGCAGGCCGTTTGTGGAAATCTGTTGGTTTCCCTGATAAACTTCTAGTCTCCCTTTTTCTGGAGGGAGCACCCAGGCTATTTTGCTTTGGAGAACCACCCCTCCTCCAATTTCAGCCCTTGTGGTTTGGGCAGGACTGAGCCTAGCTCTCAGCATCAGTGGCAGGCCAGTGATCCAAGCCTGGTGAATCATCCTGTTTCACACTGTGACTGTGATGAATGATTCATAAATGGGCATGTGATTCAAGCTGTCCAGTGAAAGTCAGCCCTGAGAATTTTGATGGAGCCCCTGAGAAGGAGCCACATTCATTCTCTTGGTTTTCAAACTGATAGAATCTAAGTCTGGTGCTTCTGTTGACCACTTTACCACCCTTGAAAGAGAGTATGTCCAAAACTGAAGCCAGCATAGAAAAAAACTATGGAATGATAGAGTGCCTGAAACCTATTTCTAGACTTTTATGTTATGTGAAAAATAGACTTTCCACATGGCTTAAGCCAGTTTGTGTTTAGTTTCTGAGTTCTGAATGATATAGGAAGGTTTTAATTATTAGAGTTTTATTACTTTTTAAATTTATTGGAGTGACTTCCCTATAATACTCCTTTCTTAATCTTTATTCTGCCCTCTGTGTCACGTAGAAAACATCAATTTCTTCTTTTAAAGTAGACTTTATTTAAAGATATTATAGCTCACCTGAATCTTACTTCTGGAGTATAAACCCCATCAATCATTTTGTCTGTTCTCCTTTTGGCAAGATTTCAAATCCCCTCACTATGCAGGTTAGCTTTTTCTAGGTAAACTATGGTTTTCTTGTGTTCCTCTTACGTGTGGCTCTCACATCTGAACCTGGGCTTCCAGGGGAGGCTACCTGTTCCTTACTAGGATGAACCCTCTACTTCAGTTAATTCAGCTTGGCTTTATTCTGAAAGTATTTTTAAAAGAAGAAGGTATTTTTTAAAAGTATACTACAGGACTTCCCTAGTGGGTCAATGGTTGAGAATCCTCCTGCCAATGCAGAGGGCATGGGTTTAATTCCTGCCCCGGGAAGATCCCAAATGCTGCAATGCAGCTGAGCCGATGCTCCACATCTCCTGAGCCAGGGGTCTGGAGCCACTGAGCTACAACTACTCAGACCGCGTGCCTAGGGCCAGTGCTCCACGAGAGAAGCTCACACACTGCAGTGAAGAGTAGCTCCTGCTCGCTGCAACTAGAGAAAGCCACGTGAAGCAAAAAAGACACACCACAGCCAAAAAAATTAACGAATCTTTTGGAAAAAAAAAAAAAGACTTTATTCACAGTTTCAGTGACTGGGATGGACTCTTCATACATTGAGGTTATGGTTATAAAGCCTCTCTCTCTCTTTTTTTTTTTTTACAACAGGTGATGAGAAGCTGGGTAATCTACTCTGCACTTAACCACTAGATATGAATTCTATTGTCACACAAAATAGAAGCCTGGTTTTCCCCATTTACTAGCTGTCTAACCCTGAAGAAACTGTAGCTACCTTAGAGTCTTGCTCTTCAAGGTGTGCTACAGACAGATTTTAGAAACACAGAATCTTAAGCTCTTTCCTAGACCTACAAATCAGAATCTGCATTTCAACAAGTCCCCAGGGGAGCTGCATGCACATTAAAGTATGACAAGCACTTTCCTAGAATAGAGCTTTTTTTTTTCACCTGTGCACTTTTTTAAAAAGAGCTTTCTTGTCATATGTTACATATCCATAATTCACCCATTTAAGCATCCAATTCACTGTTTTTTACTCTATTCACAGGGTTGTGCAACCATGTGTGCATGCATGAGTGGTAAGTTACTTTAACCATGCCTGACTCCTTGCCATCCTATGGCCTGTAGCCTGCCAGGCTTATCTGTCCATGGGATTCTTCAGTCAACAATACTGGAATGCACTGCCATGCCCTCCTTCAGGGGATCTTTTTGACCCAGGGATCTAACCTGTATCTTTTAACATCTTCTGCATTGGCAGGGAGGTTCTTTACCATTAGTGCCACCTGTGAAGCCCTGTACAACCATTACCATAACATAATTTCAGACAATTTTTGTCCCCATTTAATAAAAATATTCCCAGACCTACTTACAGTCAATTTGCATTCCCCTCCTACTTCCAAGCCCTGCTGTTGCTAAGTCACTTCAGTCGTGTCCGACTCTGTGTGACCCCATAGACGGCAGCCCACCAGGCTCCCCTGTCCCTGGGATTCTCCAGGAAAGAACACTGGAGTGGGTTGCCATTTCCTTCTCCAATGCATGAAAGTGAAAAGTGAAAGTGAAGTCGCTCAGTCGTGTCCGACTCTTGGCGACCCCGTGGACTGCAGCCTACCAAGCACCTCCGCCCATGGGATTTTCCAGGCAGGAGTACTGGAGTGGGACTTCCAAGCCCTAGACTTGAGCAATTACTAGTCTACTTTTGCTTATGTATTTGCTTATTTTGGACATTTCCTGTAAATGGAATCATGCAATATGTGGTCTTTTGTGTGTGGCTTCTTTCACTTGGTATAATGCTTTCAAAATTCATGATGTTTTTTAATAGCACATACCAGTACTTCACTCTATCTTGTGGTCAATTAATATAATATTGTCTGATGTACCATATTTGTGTATCCATTCATCAGCTGACAAACATTTGGGTTGTTCTCACTTTTTCAGTTCAGTTCAGTCACTCAGTCATGTCTGACTCTTTGTGACCCCATGAATCGAAGCACACGAGGCCTCCCTGTCTATCACCAACTCTGGAGTTTACTCAGACTCACGTCTGTCGAGTCAGTGATGCCATCCAGGCATCTCATCCTCTGTCATCCTCTTCTCCTCCTGCCCTCAATCCCTCGCAGCATCAGAGTCTTTTCCATGAGTCAGCTCTGGAAACTCTTCACATGAGGTGGCCAAAGTACTGGAATTTCAGCTTCAGCATCATTCCCCAAAGAAATCCCAGGGCTGGTCTCCTTCAGAATGGACTGGTTGGATCTCCTTGCAGTCCAAGGGACTCTCAAGAGTCTTCTCCATCACCACAGTTCAAAAGCATCAATTCTTTGGCACTCAGCTTTCTTCACAGTCCAACTCTCACATCCATGCATGACCACTGGAAAAACCATAGCCTTGACTAGATGGACCTTTGTTGGCAAAGTAATGTCTGCTTTTCAATATGCTATCTAGGTTGGTCATAACTTTTCTTCCAAGGAGTAAGGGTCTTTTAATTTCATGGCTGCAGTCACCATCTGCAGTGATTTTGGAGCCCAAAAAATAAAGTCTGACAGTGTTTCCACTGTTTCCCCATCTATATCCCATGAAGTGATGGGACCAGATGCCATACTCTTAGTTTTCTGAATGTTGAGCTTTAAGCCAACTTTTTCACTCTCCTCTTTCACTTTCATCAAGAGGCTTTTTAGTTCTTCTTCACTTTTTGCCATAAGGGTGGTGTCATCTGCATATCTGAGGTTATTGATATTTCTCCCGGCAATGTTAATTCCAGCTTGTGCTTCTTCCAGCCCAGCGTTTCTCATGATGTACTCTGCATAGAAGTTAAATAAGCAGGGTGACAATCTACAGCCCTGACGTACTCCTTTTCCTATTTGGAACCAGTCCATTGTTCCATGTCCAGTTCTAACTCTCGCTTCCTGGCCTGCATACAGGTTTCTCAAGAGGCAGGTTAGGTAGTCTGGTATTCCCATCTCTTGAAGAATTTTTCAGTTTATTGTGATCCACACAGTCAAAGGCTTTGGCATAGTCAATAAAGCAGAAATAGATGTTTTTCTGGAACTTTCTTGCTTTTTTGATGATCCATTGGTTGTTGGCAATTTGATCTCTGGTTCCTCTGCCTTTTCTAAAACCAGCTTGAACATTTGAAAGTTCATGGTTCACGTATTGCTGAAGCCTGGCTTGGAGAATTTTGAGCATTACTTTACTAGCATGTGAGATAAGTGCAATTGTGCGGTAGTTTGAGCATTCTTTGGCATTGCCTTTCTTTGGGATAGGAATGAAAACTGACCTTTTCCAGTCCTGTGGCCACTGCTGAGTTTTCCAGATTTGCTGGCATATTGAGTGCAGCACTTTCACAGCATCATCTTTCAGGATTTGAAACAGCTCAACTGGAATTCCATCACCTCCACTAGCTTTGTTCGTAGTGATGCTTTCTAAGGCCCACTTGACTTCACATTCCAAGATGTCTGGCTCTAGATTAGTCAACACATCATCATGATTATCTGGGTCATGAAGATCTTTTTTGTACAGTTCTTCCGTGTATTCTTGCCACCTCTTCTTAATATCTTCTGCTTCTGTTAGGTCCAGACCATTTCTGTCCTTTATCGAGCCCATCTTTGCATGAAATGTTCCCTTGGTATCTCTAATTTTCTTGAAGAGATCTCTAGTCTTTCCCATTCTGTTCTTTTCCTCTATTTCTTTGCATTGATTGCTGAAGAAGGCTTTCTTATCTCTTCTTGCTATTCTTTGGAACTCTGCATTCAGATGCTTATATCTTTCCTTTTCTCCTTTGCTTTTTGCTTCTCTTCTTTTCACAGCTATTTGTAAGGCCTCCCCAGACAGCCATTTTGCCTTTTTGCATTTCTTTTCCATGGGGATGGTCTTGATCCCTGTCTCCTGTACAATGTCACGAACCTCATTCCATAGTTCATCAGGCACTCTATCTATCAGATCTAGACCCTTAAATCTATTTCTCACTTCCACTGTATAATCATAAGGGATTTGATTTAGGTCATACCTGAATGGTCTAGTGGTGTTGCCCACTTTCTTCAATTTAAGTCTGAATTTGGCAATCAGGAGTTCATGATCTGAGCCACAGTCAGCTCCCGGTCTTGTCTTTGTTGACTGTATAGAGCTTCTCCATCTTTGGCTGCAAAGAATATAATCAATCTGATTTCGGTGTTGACCATCTGGTGATGTCCATGTGTAGAGTCTTCTCTTGTGTTGTTGGAAGAGGGTGTTTGCTATGACCAGTGCATTTTCTTGGCAAAACTCTATTAGTCTTTGGCCTGCTTCATTCCGCATTCCAAGGCCAAATTTGCCTGTTACTCCAGGTGTTTCTTGACTTCCTACTTTTGCATTCCAGTCCCCTATAATGAAAAGGACATCTTTTTTGGGTATTAGTTCTAAAAGATCTTGTAGGTCTTCATAAAACCGTTCAACTTCAGCTTCTTCAGCATTACTGGTTGGGGCATAGATTTGGATAATTGTGATATTGAATGGTTTGCCTTGGAGACGAACAGAGATCATTCTGTCATTTTTGAGATTGCATCCAAGTACTGCATTTCGGACTCTTTTGTTGACCATGATGGCTACTCCATTTTTTCTAAGGGATTCCAGCCCACAGTAGTAGATATAATGGTCATCTGAGTGAAATTCACCCATTTCAGTCCATTTTAGTTCGCTGATTCCTAGAATGTCGACATTCACTCTTGCCATCTCTTGTTTGACCACTTCCAATTTGCCTTGATTCATGGACCTGACATTCCAGGTTCCTATGCAATATTGCTCTTTACAGCATCGGACCTTGCTTCTATCACCAGTCACATCTACAACTGGGTATTGTTTTTGCTTTGGCTCCATCCCTTCATTCTTTCTGGAGTTATTTTGCCACTGATCTCCAGTAGCATATTGGGCACCTACCGACCTGGGGAGTTCCTCTTTCAGTATCCTATCATTTTGCCTTTTCTAACTATTCATAGGGTTCTCAAGGCAAGAATACTGAAGTGGTTTGCCATTCCCTTCTCCAGTGGACCACATTGTGTCAGACCTCTCCACCATGCCCGCCCATCTTGGGTGGCCCCACAGGGCATGGCTTAGTTTCATTGAGATAGAGAAGGCTGTGGTCCTAGTGTGATTAGATTGACTAGTTTTCTGTAATTATGGTTTCAGTGTGTCTGCCCTCTTGCAACACCTACCATCTTACTTGGGTTTCTCTTGCCTTGGGCTTGGGTATCTCTTTACGGCTGCTCCAACAAAGCGCAGCCGCTGCTCCCTGGACGTGGGGTCGCTCCTCCTGGCTGCTGCCCCTGGCCTCTCACTTTTTAGCTGTTGTGGATAGTGCTGCTGTGGACATTTGTGTCTAAGTCTTTGTGTGGATGTATGTTTTCATTTCTCTCGGGTATATACTTCTGAGTGGAATGGCTAGTTTATTGTGGTGATCATACATTTACCTTTTGAGAAACTGCCAAACTGTTTTCCAAAATGGCTGCACCACTTTTCGTTGTCATTAACAACATATGGGACTTCCACGTTCTTCAGCTCCTCACAAACACAACTGGTCTATCTTTCTTTTTTATTATATGTTCTTAGTGGATGTGAAGTAGTATCTCTTAGTAGTTTTGATTTACATTTCCCTAATGACTAACAGTTTTGAGCATCTTTTCATGTACCTATTGGCCATGTATCTTCTGTGGAGAAATGTCTTTTCAAATCCTTGCCCATGTTTGCATTGGGTTATCATTATTATTTTTTAACTTTTGAGCTCTAGAATTCTTTATTTATTACAGACACAAGTCTCAGATCAGATATATGATTTGAAACTTTTTTCTCCCATTCTGGTATTGTCTTTTTACTTTCTTGCTAATATCCTTGAAAGGACAAAAGTTTTTAACTTTGCTGGTGCTCAATTTGTCAATTTTCTCTTTTGTTGCTCATGCTTCTGGTGTCATATCTAAGGGTCTGTTGCCAAATCTTAGGTCATGAAGATTTCAGTTGTCCTAGAACCATTAGTTGAAGAAACTCTTCTTTCCCTTTTCAATGGACTTGGCATCCTTATTCAAAATCAACCATTTATTTCTGGACTCTCAATTCTATTCCATTGATCTGCATGCCTGTCTTATGCCAGCACCATGCAGTATTGATTACTGTAGCATTGTAGTAAGTTTTGAAATTGGGCAGTGTAAGTCTTTCAGTGTAGTTCTTTCTTTTTAAGGTTCCTTTGCCTTTTCTGGATATCTTAAATTTCTACATGAATTTTAGGATCAGTGCTTCCATTTCTGAAGAAATTGGCAGCTGACATTTTAATAGGCATTGCATTGAATCTGTAGATTAAGTTGGGGAGGTATTGCCATCTTAACTTTATATATATATACATATATATGTATATATATATGTATATATATGTATATATTGCTTTTTAGTTGCTTTATTAACTTTACATTTTTCCATGCGAATGGGTGAAACTCTACTGATGATGGAAACTTAGATTGAGTGCTAAGGCAATCTCCAGTTAGAAGGGTAACACAGAACTCACCTGACACATGGAGATTACATAAGGTTCATAGCGAATGGACCAGTAAAGACATTAACAAGAAAATGCAAAGATAAAGAGAACAACAGAGGGAATCACAGTATTAATCTCATGGAAAATGGCAGGAGTCAAGGCATAAGGCAAAGTTCATCATGATGGTCCTGATGATTAGAGACCTCCCCCATGAGGATAGGAAGACAGTTCCTCAATTACAGCTCCCTGTTTTCTCCTACTTTCTCTCAACTCCTCTATGAAAATTTCCATATCATCTCCATCTCCACTGATCCCATCATCGTCCTGCCTTCTGGGTATGGCCCATGGGATATTAGAGAAAGTCTGTGAGCCTGTCACTCTCTATGATTTCCTGCTGACTGGTGACATTCACCTCCTCCCAAAGGGTAGTCTTCCTGTCCATTCTGCATGGGCTGCTCCATTTCTTTCTTTTCCTAGTGGATATTCACCATGATGAGATTTTTTTCCCTGATCATTTTTTCTGGGCCTATCCTTGCTGTCTTCTTCTCCTTTTGACTCTTGCCACAAGTACCCCACTGCCATGCTTCGTCCTACAGACCTGATCTGCTTGCCTCAGGTCTGAAGCTAGCTCGGTGTGAGGCAGCAGCAGAGAGGTGGTACCCAGACAGGAGTGGCTACTGCACTGAAGGCTGTGTCACTCTGCAGCTCCTGGTCACGTGAGGGCTGCACGTCACTGCCAAGTTTGTCCCCCAACTCCTACTTCTGGTTGCAATCTTAATAATATTAAGTCTTCCAAAAAATGAACGTTGTATGTCTTCTCATTTATTTAGCTCTTCTTTATTTTCTTTCAACAAGTCAGGTCTTGTATTTCTTTCTTTCTTTTTTTATTTTGTTAAATCTAAACCTAGTATTTATTCTTTTGGATGCTATTGTAAATGGAATTGCTTTATCAATTCCAGTTTTAAACTGTTTAATTTTGAATTGTTAGTGTATAAAAATATAGTTGATTTTTTAATACTCGTATTGTCTCTTACCACATTATTGAAATCATTTTTTAGTTCTAATAGTGTTTTAGTGGATTGTTTAGCATTTTTCTAAACAGACCATGGCATCTGAAAATGGACTTTTACTTCTTCCTTTCCAATCTTGATGCTTTTTATTTCTTTCTCATACCTAATTGTCTTGATTAAAAACTCCTGTACATGCTTTAAAAACTTTGTGAGAATGGACAACTTTATCTTGTTCCTAATCTTAGGACACAGTGTTTAATCTTTCACCCATTAGTATGATGCTAGCTGTGGGTTTTTCATAAATGCTGTGTAGCAGATAGAGGAAGTTCCTTTTTGCTCCTAGTTTGTTGAGTGCTTGTATCATGAAAGGTATTGATTTTTGTCAAGTACATTTTCTGCATTTGTTGAAATTATCGTGTGGTTTCTGTCTTTATTCCATTAATATGGTGTATTGCGTGTGCTTGTGCTGTCACCTCAGTCATATCCGCCTCTTTGAGACCCTATGGACTCTAGCCTGCCAGGCTCCTCTATCCATGGGATTCTCCAGGCAAGGAGTGGGTTGCCAGGCTCTTCTCCAGGGGATCTCCCCAGCCCAGGGATTGAATCCACATCTCTTAGATTTCCTGCATTGCAAGTGGATTCTTTACCACTGAGCTATGGGAGAAACCCAAGATGATGTATTATATTAATTGATTTTTGAAGGTTAAACCAACTTTGTATTCTTGGGATAATGCATTTTTCATGGCATATAATATTTTATATGTTGCTCGTTTGGATTTGCTAATATTTTGTTGAGGATTTTTATATTTTTCAGTTCAGTTCAGTTGCTCAGTCGTGTCTGACTCTTTGCGACCTCATGAATCACAGCACGCCTCTGTCCATCACCAACTCCTGGAGTTCACTCAGACTCATGTCCTTTGAGTCAGTGATGCCATCCAGCCATCTCATCCTCTGTGAGTCATAGCAATTCTGTAGGATTCTTTTGGTGTGTGCAAGTATGATGTCCTTATCTGGTTTTGATATTGGGGTAACATTGGCTTAATAAAATGGGTTGAAAAATATTTCCTCCTCTTCTAATTTTTCTAAGAATTTGTGAAGGTTGGTATTAATTCTTCTTTGAGTTTCAGTAGAATTCACAGTGAATCCCTCTGGACCAGGACTGCTTATCTTTATGGGAAATTTTTAAATTACTTGTTTGATTTCTTGTCATAGGCCTATTCAGATTTTCTGTTTCTTCTTGAGACAGTCTTAGTAACTTGTGTCTTTCTAAAAATTTGTCCATTTTATCTAAGTTATCAGATTTATTGATGTAAAGTTATTTATGCTGCTAAGTCGCTTCAGTTGTGTCTGACTCTGTGCGACCCCATAGATGGCAGCCTACCAGGCTCCTCTGTCTCTGGGATTCTCCAGGCAATAGTAACTTGTGTCTTTCTAAAAATTTGTCCATTTTATCTAAGTTATCAGATTTATTGATGTAAAGTTATTTATGCTGCTAAGTCGCTTCAGTTGTGTCTGACTCTGTGCGACCCCATAGATGGCAGCCTACCAGGCTCCTCTGTCTCTGGGATTCTCCAGGCAAGAACACTGGAGTGGGTTGCCATTGCCTTCTCCAGTGCATGAAAGTGAAAAGTGAAAGTGAAGTAGCTCAGTCGTGCTGACTCTTAGCGACCCCATGGACTGCAGCTTACCAGGCTCCTCCATCCATGGGACTTTTCAGGCAAGAGTACTAGAGTGGGGGTGCCATTGCCTTCTCCAGCATCCTACTTAAGTTTACCCAAAAGGCATGGAGATGAGACGCAGGTGTCCCCTTATAATACTTCTTATTTCTGTAAGGTCAGTAATAATGTCCTCTCAGTCATGATTTTAATGACTTGAGTTTCCTCCCTTTTTCTTTGATCAGCTTAGGTAAAGTTTCATCCATTTTGTTGATATCTATTTAAAGAACCAACTTTAGTTTTATTGATTTTCTCTATTTTTCTATCTCTGTTTTATTTATTTTCATACTTCTTTTTATTTCCTTCCTTTTGCTTGATTTGGATGTAGTTTATTCTTCTTTTTCTAGGATATAGTTTTTTAATCTGGAAAAGAAAAGCATATTTGCTTCAAAGTGTTGTTGCAAGGATTAAATAAAACATGTGCCTGGCATATAGTAGATGTTCAATAAATGTTAATTCCATTTTTATTTATTCATTCTTGCTTTAGGCCCATAAATCCAGTCTGTTAATACCAATTTGAATTTTAAAATTGCCATCAAAACATATTAATCGTGCTTCTCACTGATAGTCAGGCTATCACCTGCAGATCTGGTTGATTCCAATACCTACATCCAAAATGTGGATAAAACAGTGGGGCAGGGCAAAAGTTAATGGCATGCCACTGCAAACCTCTTCCAGATGGACATCAATCCATTAGTCAATGTTCTTTGGACACGGTAGTTCAGCAATAAATCTACCCAGCTGTCCACGTTGGCCCCTGCCAAATGCCCTGCTAAAGCTGTGTTTTCTGTGGCACTCCCCAGTTCTCTCATCTCTACAGTGGGTTGCTGGGCCTGCCCATCTGTCATCTGTGCTCCTTGGTAGGTGTGGAAGATTGAATTATTGACCCAAGTTTTCACTCCTCTTTGCATTTACACCCTTGCCATAGCCTTAAGAATGGAGTACTCTTTACCTCCTGTACTTTGATTTTGACCACAGGATTTGTTTTGACCAGTGGCATGTGGATGAAAGCTGTAGTGTGCCAGCTCCAAGCCTGTCTTAAAAGGCCTCACATGTTTCTGCTCATCACCTTGAACCTCTGCCATCACTCTGAGAAGATCATGTCTAGGCTAGTCCTCTGGTCCAAGGAAGATGAGAAACGTGTGGAGCAAACCACATTAGGCTCACAATCCTATGGCAGGAAAAAGAGCCTCTCCAGCCAACCTTTCAAATCTCCAAGAATAAATGATGATTGTTTCAAGTCATTGGGTTTTGAGGTGAGCGGTTACACAACGTTGGCACAATACCGACCAACACATTAAGTAAGACCCATCTGTACATGTGGTATTTCACCAGGTGTGAGAAGAAACTATAGAGCTACCTTAAAGCTGAGACTCTGCTCTGAGTCTCAGTGGAAAGCACTTTGGGCTAAGGGTGGCTCAGGAGGCATCTAATCTTGGGCCCAATATGCTCAGGCAGTTCTCACATCTGTCTGCAAATAAGGGTCTCCCACCAGCACAGCAGTCCTTTGCCATTTTTCTGTGATGGGGCATCTGGTGGGCAAGGCCATCTGAATGGATGAGTTTGAGTTGAAATGCAAAGATGCATTTCCTCCACAAGATACAGATTTTGACAAAACTCCAAAAGATAGTTTTGGAGAAGTAAGTCTCTTCAACAATTGACAAGCACCACAGCAACTCGTGATGAAGCAGTAAAGGGTACTCACACCAGGTTCTGGCTCAGGTCCCAGGTGCTGTGGGTGATGTGAAAGTCCAGCATCTCTATAAGTTATTTAACATCTTTCTTTTCCATTCAGGAAAGTGGGGAGTGAGATTGTTATTATCCATCAGAAGCTAATTCACCCATAAGCGAGTAAAGCTTTGACTTTGGGCCTCTCAAATTCTAGTTCCCTTCAAGACTCTGGGGGGGGGGGCCTTCACAATATATGCATTTGGACCCACATATTTGCAAAGTTTGCAAAGCTGAGGGGTTTGAATGGTAACAATGCAACCATTGTCACTCTCCATCCTCTCGTCTGCTCTGTCAAGCTTCTCTCTGTGTCATTGGTGACACTGGAGTGGCTAAGGGCTTTTTTGTGTCTGTTACAGCAGTTTGAGTTGGATGGATTGAGTTTGGGTTTAGTGGGATGTATTTCTGTGGTTTGCATCACTGTCAATGATAAATCATTGCTGGCCATGCTAGTATAGGAATGACTTCCAAGAATGTGCCTACTGCCCATTCTGCAAACTCTCTCAGCACCCGAGGCATCTAGCTCCTGAAATATGTGAGTAATGCAGGAGACATAAGGCTTGAAACATACACAGACTATGTAAGATAATCTTCTAATTATTCAGCAAATAAAATTGTAAGCAATGGATTCAATTCTCATCAATGCCTAGTCAAACTGAAGTTCACTTATGCAAGAATATACTCAGTAAGGCAGAAGAGACAATTATAATTGTACTATATGTCCTTTTTCCTTTTTCAATGGGATTCATGTAAAACAGTACTGATTAGAATTGCTATGTTACAGGCACAGGCCCATAACAGTATTTCACACCTCAAGCACAATAGCAACACCTCAGATATGAAAGAAATTTGATAAAAGTTTTCTTAAATTTGACAACTATCCTAAAAATTCATGTGATGGTACCAGTAACAAGAGGTGAAGCTGGAAGAAACTCTTTTATGCTATCAATAACTTAAACCAAATTTCAAACAGCTGATCTAAGGGAAAGAGTGAATTCTTATCTATTCTTTCTAGAGAAAATATTACACAATCATTTTCATAAGAAGACAATCAAAGAGTATGCAGTCAAAAAACAACATTATAAAAGAGTATTAAAGAGGTTTGTCATGCTTGAAGTATTATTTTTTAAAATTATATTATTCTTCAGGATTTTGTGGTAAGGGTATTGTTATCATTGTATAGCTTGTAATTGTCATCAAACTTGTAAATAAATTTATTATTTGTCAATTAGAATTTGTTATTCTAAATAAATATTTGTTTTACATTTAACTTTGTATCTCTAACTTTGTATATTTTTTCTTAAAATGTGTGTATGTGTGTGTGTGTGCACTAAGTTGCTTCTCTTGTGTCTAACATGTGACCCTATGGACTATAGCCCACAAGGCTCCTCTGTCCCTGGGATTCTCCGGGCAACAATACTGGGGTGGGTTGCTATTTCTTCCTCCTGACCAAGCCATCAAACTCGTGTTTCTTATGTCTCCTGCATTGGCAAATGGGTTCTTTACCACTAGCACCCCCTGGGAAGCCGGAAATTGTATAGGTTTTGGCCCCCAGGAAAACTGTTTCCACTCCTGCCTTCCAGAGGTCACACCCCAGAAGCCTCAGGGGGCCAGCAGTATCTCTCCTGGGGAAGTGGTGTGCCCACTCAGGGACTCAGTGTCACTCGAAGAGAGAGCCCTGCTCCCGACTGAAGGGACGGGGACACTTAGCTCTCATAAAGGGCTGACCCCAGCCCTGGGTTTTCCAAAAGAAACTGATAATATGAATTTTTATGTGAATTCTTTAAAGTTAACACATACCTACTGTGTGAGCTGCTATTTCCCACCCTCTCTTGAGATAACTTTGCTGCTGCTAAGTCTCTTCAGTCATGTCCGACTCTGTGCAACCCCATAGATGGCAGCCCACCAAGCTCCCCCATCCCTGGGATTCTCCAGGCAAGAACACTGGAGATAACTTTACCCTTCTCTAATTTGCTCTTTTAAAAAAGTGAACAATTTGTGAACACCAGAGCTTTATTGTTGTTAACAATAGCTTGCTGTGGGCCTTGCAGTGACACCGTTAGGACAATGACACAGGGGCATGGCTTAGGGCATCTCTGGGGTCCTGATGGTTCTCCTGCGCTGACGTCCTCCAGCAGGCTCCCGGCCATCTGGCGTTGGGGCAGATGAGGAAAGACTGATTTGCGGTGGCCAGAATGTTCCCCCGGACCTGGGCTGGCCAGAGGGCTTAGGGGTGCCAGGGCAGAAGGGGCCACATCCACAGGGTTGGGGCTGTGTCCTTTGTGGCCTGAAGGACAGGACTTTGTGGAAGGGCAAGGAGGATTGCAAGAGTTAATGTGATAATGTCTGTTGATTATTTTAAGCCACATGGAGGAAAAATAAATTATAAATAGCAAGGGCCATAACGGATTCAAAGGGTAAGTGTACTGATAGCCTTTTTCTCTTCCTAAGATTTCTGAACTTTCAAAACAAGATTATTTCGGGAGCGCATCTATTTTAATTCAAATGATTCTTCTTTAAACACGTTTCAGTGTGAGAGAGCCTGTCTCCTCTTGTTCCCCCTTGCTTTTTCCACGGAAAGGGAAAGCTCTGGTTTCACACACCTCGTGCCGCCTCCAGCCTTTAAAACCTTTCTGGGCACCATCCGGCCACTGTGCATGTTAGCAAAGACCTGGCTTGACATTCTAATCCCCAGAATCCGCCTTGTTTACCACTTGACAGCAGGCTTCATTTTGAAGGTGATGCTTTGTAACTTCCAGCTCCTGAAGCAAAAGCAAGATACAGGCACACTCATATGCGTGCGTGTGCGCACACACACACACACACACTCATACATATGCACTCATGTACACACAAGCATGCACACACAGCAAGAATGTTCCCTGATCTTAGGGATGGGCTCCTCCCCTTGCAGCACACCAGGCCAGGAGAGGCAAAGGGGCTGGCTCAGAATGTAGACAAGAGCTGGTTCATGAAAGGCATGTCGACATCTCTGGCGTGGCCTCAGGATCCGCAGCACGGTGGGTCTGGGCCTCAATAAGTTGGGCTTTCTTCGCTCCTACAGCATAACTTCCCCAGATCCCCAGCCCTAGCCTCCCGCGCCAGGTGCTGAAGTCAGGCCGGCGGCTCAGATTCCAGTAGCTTCTGTTGCTGTCACCGGGATTAGCACAGGGAACGGCAGGCCGGAGCACCAGGGGGTGCGTGGCCTTCTCTTCTTCCAGCCTGGCTGCAGTTCCGTCTTTGCAAGCACTTATTTTTTAAAAACGGCTTTTGCTGTCTTGCAGACACGCTCTCATGCTCTCTCTCCCTCTCCTTCCACCCTGCACACCTAGAGTCCTCCCATTTGAGAAAGTTTCTTTGACTCTGATTTCTATAGATATTTGAAATTGGGTAAAATGGTCCCAAGAAAGGAAATAAAAATACTGTCACTGTCTTGAGTTCTGCTTAAAACATGAAGCCCAGTCTGTGGAGGGATTCGTTGTTACCAGACTGACAAAGAAGCTGCCATTTCACAGGGAGGGGATGGAAATCAACCCGTTTCCCTTCTCAATGCAAGCTGCTATTTAATGAAGATGAATTAAGACTTAACAGCGTTAACACTGTTGAATTATGAGTTTGATGATGGTGGGCAATCAGTTAGCAAACATGGAGATGAGTTGTTTATATGCTCAGCAAATGCAAATTGATGGTTCTCCTCTCCTGCAGACCTGGGTGACTCTGACAAGGCCTTGGCCATTCATTTGGCCTAAATTCATGGCTGCAATATTTCAGCGGTCTCCCATGGAGTACATGCAAGTAGGCTGAAGAAAGACAAAGGCCACGTTTTACCTAAAGAAAGAGTCATTGAATGTGGAGAAATGATAGAGGGCAGGATTCCAATCTGTTATAAATAAATTCCTTATTGTGGAGTCAATCCGTGCTCTTCTTAAATAGAAATACTCATATGGCAGCTTAAAAATTCTTTGGCTATTTATGGGGAAAATGCTGTGATGTCTAGGATTTGCCTAAAATATTCTAGGAAAAAAAATGTTTTTCAAATGTCGGTGTAAGTTGGGGAAGAAACATAATAAACAGATAAAATTGTCAAAATGCTTAAGGTTGTTGAAGTTGGGTGACAGGAACTTGGGACTTTGTTGTACTTTTCTCTCTACTGTTTTGTTTATTGGAAATTTTCCATAATATGTATCTCCCCTAAACCTCTCAAAAATTCCCTGGAGAAAATTAGGTAACCTATGAGGAAAGAGACAAGCAGAGAGATTCACAATTTAAAATGAGAAGATACAGATGAAAAATATGAAAGCCCGAGTAGATAGATGTATGAAGTGCATGAGCAAACAAAATAAAAAAAAAATTATGTTTGAGAAAATTTGAACACCTGTTCAAACTCACTAAAAAAAGTTAAAGAAACTTCAGTGCAGTAGGATTGCATATGGGATGCCATTCTCTTCCCCTGCAATAAGCAAAGATTTTAGGAACAGGAGCTCCTAATTTCAGTGAATGTCAGGACCAGGCCTCCTGTGGCAGCTGCCGAGAGTGCATATTGGGACAACATTTTGGACGGTGATTTCAACAACGTTAAATTTTTCCTATCTGTTGAGCCAGTAATTCCACTTCTAGGAATTTTGCCTAAGGAAACAAGCAAAGATGTGCAAGTGATTTGTGATTCATGCCACAGATGACTGTGCTAGCATTATTCAGAGGAGTGAAAACAATTGGAAATGACCCAAATACCCAACAATAAGTGACTACTTAGATAATTTTGGTCAAATAGTGTGTGCATTTATTCAATAGATACTTATCAAGATCCCTCCACAAATCACACCGGGGGAACACAAAGATGAATAAGGCACAGCCCCTGTCCTTGGGGAGTTGATAGGGCCATAGGAACAGACAAGTAAACAGGTGACATAGGTCATCTACATAATTAAGCATACTATAGATATCAAAAACAGAAGTTACAAAGGATGGCTTTGCTTTAAGGTAAATGCAGGATAAAAAAACTGTACATATTCCTTATGTAAAAATATTTAAGTAACAATATAAATATTGATAAACAATATGAAAAATATTAACAGATTTGCCTCTGAGTATTGGGATAATGCATGATTATTTTTCCCTTAGAAGTTAACTTGAAAAATTTTCTCTATCAAAATACATAATTCTATAACACTACACACACACACACATGCTGCATATATAGTTTCATTTAACTGACAACTTTTAGAGGTGGACTTTACTTTTAATTTTTAAAAGTGTTCAACTTCCTATCTTTATTTTTGAATGGATTCCAAAATACAAATCATATGGTTCCAAAATCCCAAAAATATAAAATGATATATAGTGAAAGAATATCCCTGCCCTAAACCACTGTGCTTTGCATCACCATCCCCAATCTTCACACTGGATTTAACTATTTTCATTAAGTTCTGTGTATTATTTATGTAAAATAAGCAAATACAATAAACATGTTTTCATATTCCTTCTTCCTTATACAAAACGTTACATATCATACATATTATTTCCCATCTTGCTTTTCTCACTAAAAGAAGTCTACTTCTTATTGTTGTGAGGATTAAAGAAATTCCTCATTTAATCTACTGTGGACAATGTGGAGTCCTATTCCAAGGCCACAGGTGTGTGGTCTTGCACCGGGGCCATGGAAGTAGAGCCCAGAACTGAGGCCATCTCTGGACTGACTGAACCCCATTGTAACTGCTGCCAAGGACCCCTGATCCTTACCGGCCAGCTTCCTGATGCCAAATTAGGCAAAAATGCCCACCTTGGTACTCATCCTATAGCTCCCTAACCAATTACCTGACACCACCCTTCTAGCAGGAATTTTCTTTGTCTCGAGGCTATAAAAATTGGCTGCTAACTCCCTGGTGTTTCAGGAAGTTGGCCCACTGTATTTTTAAGCCCCTCGCTATCTATCTATTCTCCCTTCATTCGGCACTACCTTGAGCTGGCCCGCTCTTTTAACATTGTCCTGTCGACTTTTCTTGGTCTCTCAGGAGTTTGGACCACTGTGCTCCACATTATCTCTGCTCTTTGTTCTTAATAAGCTCACTCCTTTCTGCAATACTCTGTGTCTGGAAATTCCTTTCCAATCAGCATTCTGACTGTCGTGAAAGATATACTGAAATCTGTCTAATTAGTTCTGTTGCCAATGAAGTTTGCATGTTTTCCTGCATGCTTCTAAAAGAGTACGATCTAGTTCAAACATGGAGTTTGCAAATTTTTTTCCCTTGTGAGTCTGAATGGTGTCTAATAGAATATGGATTGGTTCAAAGTCACTTGTCTGAGTCCCATTTTATAGATGAGGAATAGAGGCCTCAGAGAGGCTCAGTGAATTGGTCAAAGCCAATTGGTCAAAGCCAAGCTAGTCAGTGAGTGATCTTGACCTCAGGCTCAAGCCTGTCAGGGTCAGAGCTCATGCTTTTTCAGTCAGAGCTGGACTGGGAACTAATTACCACAAATAAAAGAATACAGGGAGCTTAGAGGTTTGTACAAAAGTTAATTATTAGCTTATAAATATTTAGGCATAGCAGAAGGAACAACAGAAACTTCTGAATAATTGTGAGCAGGAAAACTCCTGGATAAGGATTGGAGAGGAAGATCCAAGAGGACATTCCAGTGATTTTGAGGAACCTGTACCTGTTGGGATCAATAAATTTGTTGTTTTTCAATAAGGAAGTCCTGAGTGGGCAACTGGTAGCCGTCTTTTCCTGAGCTCAGGGAGGAAGCAGAACCTGGCCATAATCCTTCAGTGTGGGGTTTCCCTGATTGGTTCTAGCTCCTGAGGTCTAACATTGGCAGGAATTGGTGTTTGTGTGGTAGGCTGGTGTTGGAGTTGTTGGCAAGGGGTCAGATGGAAATTCTAGGAGGCTGAAAACCAAAGGCATAGTGCCCTCATTCCCTAGATTAAGGGCTAAGGGGTCTCTGAGATATTGCTAGCAAATATGAGACAACGAGTGTGGGTGTCCAAAGAGAGAGCAGACATTTTTACCTCTTTCCAGATCCATTCAGCAGAGACAGGTCACGGGCTTACAAGAAGAGACATCTGCTTTGCTCCACTCTCCAGTGAAATGCATGGGCAAGGGCAATCCATAGGCAAAGGTTGCCAGATTAAATACAGGACATCTAGTTATATCTGAATATCAGATAAACAGTGTGTAAATTGTTAGTAAACGTATATCTTGCATAAGGTTTTTATTTGCTAAATCTGATAACCTCACTATAGCAACTCAGTTCACGACCTCTTGACAGCATCCTTTATTTTTCTGCAGGTATTTAGTAATCTCAGCAGAGAATATTGAGGGCAGGAGAAGTTGAGGAGATTCTGCCTTCAGGTGACTTCCATTTTATGGCTGTTGATAAATCTACCTGGTTATAACAACATTTCCGTGTTAAAAATAAAGAAAGATATGATTTCATTTATCTATTCATTTACATATTAAACTATCTCTAAATAACTTTTGGATTATAAAAGCAATATATATACATTGTAGGAAAAATAGATATAAATAGATATACATGTATGTATATGTATACATGAATATGTAACAATATATTTATTTAATCTTACTTGAATTTGACAGAACATAAAAATGTAAATGAAAGAATTACTAAACTCCAGATAAATATGATTTTATAGAAAGATAAATTAGTTCTTTAAAATAAATCTAAATTTAAAAAAATAATAAAAGCAGAGTAAATGTAAAAAATAACTTTGACAACATTATTTTATATGTCTATAGCATGATACAAGTGTAACAGACTCTATTTGACATATAGAATTATCAGATTAAGTTGAAAAATCCAAACATCCTGCTTGCAAGAGCCACACTAAAGCAAAGGGACATGAAAAGGCTGAAAATAAAAGGATGGAAATTATATATTTGCCAAAAGAAAGCTTGTATAGCTATATCAATATCATATTTTTAAAAAAGATGAATGTCAATCAAGATATAATGATAAAATCTTCAATTAAGTATATTTTTAAAATATACTTAATAACATAGTCTCAAACCACATAAAGCAAAACTTGACAGACCAACAAGCACAAATTGATAAACATACATCACATTGGGAAATTTTTGATATGCCTTTCTCAGTAATTAGATCAAACAGACAACAAATCTTTCATGGTATTTGAATACTATAATTAACAAACTTGATCCTATATATGTATGTATATATATATGGGGGGCGGGCAGAGAACCCTGTAGTAAGAAATTAGAGCATGAACAGTCTTCTCAGACACATAAGGATCATGTATAAAGCTAACCCCAAAGTAGGCTGTTAATTGGGTTTCTGTACATTTTAAAGAATCAATAATAACATAGAGACCACATATCTGATTCCAATGCAATTAAGGTGAAAGTAAATAGATAAATACTTTTAGAAACCTATAAATTATGAAATTTAAAAACAAACTCTAAGTAACAATAGATCAAATGAAAAATAAAAACAAACATTTAAAATATTTGGAATGGTCTGAAAAATAATGGCAGCTTTCTGCATCCATTTAGTTTTCTACCTCATATCCAAAAATCAATCAAGTTAAGAGAAAAAACAATAAGTTCATCCCTGGTCCACACCTTTACAGCTCTAGGATATAGAGACCACCACAAACTTTGTACGAACTACAACTTGAGAAGGAAGCACTGTGTTTTAATAGAGCGTCTGTGCTGCTAGAGGTAGGAGAGTAGAGGAGGAGGGGCTTATGAGAATCTGCAAAAAGGGAAATTAGAGGAAAGGACATAGATAGCACACACAGAATTACTCCCAGAAAAACAAAGTACAATAGTAAATGTCAAAAAGTTGAATATAGGACATCGTAGTTCACAGCAACAGCCAAAGAGAAAATGGCTTGAAAGTGAACAGGACTGGAACTGGCGCCTCAGAGATGCAGAGCTTCCAGGAGATAATAAAATAAAGAGATGAGTTATGTCCTTTGTGAATTGACCGTGAAGGAAAAGTTTAAGTAAGAGAGGAAAAATATTGATTCTGCAGAAATTTAAAAAAGAATAAGATATCCCAGTCCTTTTCATCCCCCTCATTATTATCCATTAAAAAAAAAAAAAAGCTGAGAAGAGGGTACTCTTAAATTATGAACTCTGTCCACACAGTGCTCAGGAATAGGAAAAATAGAAAATAAATCAAACCAAGTCCACATAAGACTGGTAGCTGATCAAAAGTCTCCCTTTCTCCAAAATGGAAGAAACTGATAATACACATTGCATTATGAATTGAACATATGTTAAAAATCATTTGTAAATTAAAACATTAGAATCAGAAATTAAAAATCTAAAAACAAAGATGAGCAAAGCAAAAGAAATGCTGAACTCAGGAAAGAAACTGAAAAAGAAGGCAACACAATTTCAGAAATAAAGAATAAATTGCAAGCTGTACAAGGAGGAATTTCACTGAAGTGAAATTTGAAAAGGAACGCTGAAGAAAGGCAGAAAACAAAGAAAACAACAAAATAATAAAAACAAAAGAAGTAAAATGGTTCTGAAAAAGATTGAAAAGGAAGATGAGCAAAGAAGATTCAGCCTACATATAATAGGAGTCCCGGCTTGAAATGACCAAACACAGGAACAACAAATATTTAAAATTGTATTCAAGAAAATTTTTCAGAAAAAGTAAATAACCATATTAAAATGCCCCAGCATGTTGTCAAGAACTATGAAGAGTCTTATATTTTACTCTACTTATAAGCTAATAAGTTAGCTTGCCACAGTTTTATGGTTGCCAATAGAAAACATGAGATTCCTGGGTCAGAGAGTAAAGATAGCTTATATTACACAGAAATATTAGTACCCAATATACTGTCCTTTTGACATTGATCCTCTCAGCCTTAATATTCAAGGGTGATGTACAGAGGGCTAGAGAATATCTGCACATACATTATAACAGGAGAGGAACTCTTAGCTCAGGGAACCTGAGTCTTTCATAATGAGTAGATATCATCCCTTTTGCTTCACTGTGCTGAACACCAAGCATATCTTCTTTTTGTCCTGGATGACAAAACTATCTCTATCTTCTGAGGCTGTTTGCTATACAATGTATTTGCTATACAATATATTTGCAATATATACAGAAATGTGAGTGACTCAGAGAATTGTCTCCCGGCACATATACTTTGAAAATTGTCCCAGAATGTTCAAATCTCAAATTTGAGACATAAACTACTAGACTTTAAAGACAAAGAAAAAAAAATCCTCAGGGATTCTAGGCCCAACTATAAAATTAATTGGATGCATGAGAAAATTCAGCTTCCAGCAGTCTTCTCAAGAACAACATATAAAGGAAGGCAGGAATTGAATGTTCTGTTGTGTGTGGGTGGGTTGAAAAAGAGTCGCTGCACATATAGTTCGTAACGTTAAGATGAGGTCATACTGGAGTACTATGACCAGTGTCCCTATAAGAACAGAAGAGACACAGAGACATAGACACAAGAAGGGGTCAACACGTGACAGCAGAGGCAAAGTTGAACTGCTCTAGTTGCCAGCCAAGGAATGTCAAAGACTGTGGGCAAAGCACCAGAAGGTATTGGGAGGAAAGGACAGGTTCTCCCTTATAAGTTACAGAGGGATTGTGGCCCTGCCAACAATTTGATTTCAGCCTTCTAACCCCCAAAATGAATTTTGTTACTTGAAGCCAGCCAGTCTGTGGCATTTTATCAAAGCAGCCCTGGGAAACTAATACAGATGGATACTTCCTTAACATGTCAAAATATGTAAGCCACAAATCCCAAAGCCAGAATCCTACTTGATGGGGAAACACTAGAGCTTCTCTGACTAAGGCAAAGGTGTTCATTACCTTTCGTATGCTTTAACATTGCCTTTGAGGTATTAGCCAATGCAATTGGATAAGAACATATATATAAAGGTATAAGAATTGGAAAAGAGGTTAAAACTATTTCTACTATACACTTGGATTTTCCAGGTGGTGTTAGTGGTAAAGAACTCACTTGCCAATGCAGGAGGTGTGAGAGACATGAGTTTGATCCCTGGGTCAGGAAGATCCTCTGGAGGAGGGCAAGGCAACCTGCTCCGTATTCTTGCCTGGAGAACTCCATGGACAGAGAAGCCTAGCGGGCTACAACCCGTAGGGTTTCAAAGAGTCTGACATGACTGAATCAACTTAGCATGCAGGCATGCATTGTACCCCAAGACTCAGAAATCACACTCCTGGACATTTATCCCAGATAAATGAAAACTAACATTCACAAAAAAACCCTACACCTAACTGCATTCCATGGGGTTGCTAAGTCGGACATGACTGAGCAACTTCACTTTCATCTTTCGCTTTCATGCATTGGAGAAGGAAATGGCAACCCACTCCAGTGTTCTTGCCTGGAGAATCCCAGGGACGGGGGAGCCTGGTGGGCTGCCGTCTCTGGAGTCACACAGAGTCGGACACGACTGAAGTGATTTAGCAGCCGCAGCAGCAGCTATTATAAGAGCTTTATGGACAGGATGCAGAACATAGAAGGCAGAGTCCTTTTGCAGAGCTTTGTGTTGCCCAGCCTGGGGGTCCTTGGGAAGTGTAATGGTCACCCCAGCCACCTAGGCTGACTTTCCTTGGGCTCAGCATCCCAACAGAAAATAACCAGAGCCCTGTCCACACTGAAGATTCAGTTGCACACAGTTTGATGGAAGATTAGGTGTGTGCAGGAGGAGTGTATATAGAAGGCAGAGTCCTTTTGCAGAGCTTTGTGTTGCCCAGCCTGGGGGTCCTTGGGAAGTGTAATGGTCACCCCAGCCACCTAGGCTGACTTTCCTTGGGCTCAGCATCCCAACAGAAAATAACCAGAGCCCTGTCCACACTGAAGATTCAGTTGCACACAGTTTGATGGAAGATTAGGTGTGTGCAGGAGGAGTGTATTGTCAGAATGATGACAGATTGTCAAGAAGGACCACAGAGCTTTGAGGAAAACATACTCACATTAGTACATACAGGGTTTGGTACAGTGGCCAAACTTAGCCTAAGGTAGTGAAGAGAAAAGAGCATCCTTTGAACACACTCCAGCATAGTCCCCTGGAGATGTTCTTTGCTTCTTGGGAGGAGGTGCTTACGAAATTATACTGAAAGCATTATGGCTTTAAGAATTGAAGCTATTCTGCTGGGGAAATGGGTGGTGCGTTGAGAGAATTATTATAGGGGCCCAAGAAACCACTAAGGGGGTGGTCAGTGGAGGAGCCAGCACCTCCAGTCTCCAGGTGGGAGACTGAGAGGTCCCTGAACCTCTAGGTAGTAGGCACATGTAGAGGGCATCTAAGGTCAGAGATCTCAAAGATGGTTGACAGTGATCCAGGTGTGGCAGGGAAGCTGTGAGAAGCTTCCCTGGGGCTTCGCTGGTGGAAGCAGTGGATGTGGAAGACACGTCTGAATTCTCCGGAGGAGATAACCTGGCCTGTGGCCTAGTGAAGTAGGTGTGTCCCTCCCAAGGCAACAGCCTCTGATACGGAGGAGAGAGTAACTCAGGTGAAATTTACAAATGTTTTCAATCTGCCTGCCTGCTGGACAAAATTCCGAACCCTCCTTTGAAAACTGGATCCAAATTTTAGACAAAGATTATTTGTCAAAAGCCAGAGAGCTAAGGATCTTACCAGAAAGATGTTGATTCGTTACATGCTCTTTAATGAGTTTCTACATGTGTTTTTACTAATGTATTCTCCATTACCTAGCAGAAATATCAGTTTTCTAATTTATTATTTTTAAAAACAACTTCATCCAAGTATGATTATATACAATTAAATGGCATAGTTTAAAGTGTACAATTTGATAGGTTTTGACATGTTCTGTATATACCTGTGAAACAATCTCTACAATAAAGACAGTGAACTGATCATCACCCAGACACGTTTCCTCATGCCCCTTTGCAGTATGTCCCTCCATCCTTACTCCCACCCCTGCTTCCCACAGCTGCCCGAAACTTTCTCCAGCCATTAAGCTGGGGCAGTCACACGGCTCACCTCATTCATTTCCTCTCGGAGATGAGCCTTCTTTTTTGCTCTGAGTCCAAACTCTCGAGCATCATTGTTTCCTATGTTTTGTCTGGGCTTGTAGTAGTTTCAGGGCAGAGGTAAACCTGTTCTCTGTTATTCCATCTTGAATAGAAAGGAATTGCAACCCACTCATAATGGATTTCTTTTCTTTCTGTGGTGCTCCGTCATGTCTGACTCTTTGCAACCCCACGGACTGTAGCCTGCCAGGTTCCTCTGTCCATGGGATTTCCCAGGCAAGAACACTGGAGTGGTTCCCATTTACTACTGCAGGGGGTCTTCTTGACCCAGGAATCGAAACTGCGTCTCTTGCATCTCTTGCATTGGTAGGTGGATTCTTCTTCTTCTTTTTTTTTAATCTTCTAAGAAATGTGGTTTTTCTTTTTTTTTGCAGTTTAAATAATTTTTATTTTTTAGTTTGTTTTGCTTTACAATACTGTATTCGTTTTGCTATACATCGACATGAATCAGCCATGAGTGTACATGAACTCACAATACCGACCCCCCACTCCCGCCTCAAACCGTCTCTCTGGATTATCCCCGTGCATCAGTCCCAAGCATCCTGCATCCCGCATTGAACCTAGACCGGCAATTCGTTTCACTTATGATATCATATATGTTACACTGCCACTCTCCCAAATCATCCCACCCTCTCCCTCTCCCACAGAGTCCAAAAGGCTGTTCTATACATCTGTGTCTCTTTTGCTGTCTCGATTAATTTTTATTTTTTAGTTTGTTTTGCTTTACAATACTGTATTCGTTTAGCTATACATTGACATGAATCAGCCACAAGTGTACATGGACTCCCAATCCCGACCCCCACCTCCCCTCTCCCACCCCACACCATCTCTCTGGATTATCCCCGTGTATCAGTCCCAAGCATCCTGCATCCTGCATTGAACCTAGACCGGCGATTCATTTCACTTATGATATCATACATGTTACACTGCCACTCTCCCAAATCATCCCACCCTCTCCCTCTCCCACAGAGTCCAAAAGGCTGTTCTATACATCTGTGTCTCTTTTGCTGTCTCGCATACAGGGTTATCATTACCATCTTTCTAAATTCCATATATATGTGTAAGTATACTGTATTGGTGTTTTTCTTTCTGGGTTACTTCACTCTGTATAATCGGCTCCAGCTTCATCCACCTCACAAAAGAATTTTAATATTTTCACCTTCTTTTGAAATGATAATTGCAGACTTCAGACTGGGTCATTTTAGCAAAGGAGATCTTTTAAGGCTTTTGGATTTCTCAGGGCTATTCATCATACCAATAGAGGGATAATCTTCAGGAAAACTAGATCAGTTTTCTTCAGTATCCCCTTCTCCAAAGGAAGGATCTATTTTATACTATTTGCAAGCCTTGGGGGTACTACGGGTTGGCTGTGATGTGAAAGCCAGATTGGGGGGCTAGACAGTAACCCCAGCTGGTAAACTCATAGGGTCTAGCATTGCTATTATTTGATTTGAGATCATAAAATCATATGGGCTTCCCAAGTGGCTCAGTGGTAAAGAATCTGCCTGCAATGCAGGAGACACAGGTTCAATTCCTGGGTTAGGAAGATCCCCTGGAGAAGGGCACAGCAACCCACTCCAGTATTCTTGCCTGGAGAATCCCATAGACAGAGGAGCCTGGAGGGCTCAGTCTGTGGGGTCACAAAGAATCAGAGACGACTGAGCACACAGCACACACACACCAAACAGAATCACATCCTGATCTTTTTCAGGTTTAAGCACCAAATGTGAGAAGATTTTTTATCTTCTGTCTCTCTAGTTCTGCTCTGACCCTTATCCTCCAACATCAAGAGTGCTGGACAGGCTCTACTATACCAGGAACATGGGTGCTTTCCATCATGCCCCCTGCCGTTGCGACGGCATCCTACCATACTGCTTCGGCTCCTACATCAAGCCACACAGTAAAAAAAGCTTCCTTACTTCATCTCCTTGTTCATTTTTCCTCGTTTTGCTCCTCAAGTGACATATTACAAATACAGCTTCAAGACTAATATTTAAGGAGGATGTTTAAATCAAAACCCAAGTTATAATCAAAGCTCATTACTTCCTGCAGAAGGGAGCAGCTGGCCATCATGCAAGGTTTCCTTTAAAATTATGAGCAATTTTTCATGCATTCACCTTCAGCTCTAATATGTACAGGCACTTGTATTTTTAAAATATTCACCTTTAAGTATGTCTTAAAGTATATCTTCTGAGGGGCATTTTTACATAGAAGAAAACCATGAAGAGTTCTCCTGCTGATTGAAATACACTTAGTGTGATCTCCTGCTGAATTTCTGCAAATCCCACACATCTCTCAAACAGGCCTGAGGACAATTATATTTTCAGTCACAAGCACTGCTTAGGGAGGGGAGTTGGGGAAAAGTCAGGCCATCATTGTAACTTTGTTCTGTGAATTCAGAAAAAGGTTATTCTGTGTTTGGTCCGCTATTGACATAGGTAGAGTCTCATTGCCTGATAGATTGAAGGCTGTACACTCTGACTACCACAGATTACACTGTTTTGTTCCAAGAAATTTTATGAATAGAAAGTCCTTTAATGTATATTTTCCACCTTTCTAAGCTTCTGTGTCCATTGTGTGCAAACCGAGTGTCCGTGGACCGCAGAGAGCAGTGTGTGCTAAGGGGAGCAAGATGCAGCGTATTAGATGGTAGCTTTTTACGACAACAGTTAGAGGGAAATTAAACGCTGGTGCTGCACTATGCACTCGCCATCTGGAATGCTCCGAGTTTACAAAAACACCCAGAACTAGATTTTGATAGAGGTGAGAAGCTGTCCTTCCAATGCTGTTGCTTATCAGCCCACTATTATCATTTGCCTGGAAAGGAGAATGTTTTGTTTTAGCAATTGATAATTGAACATAAAGCCGTCACCTATTTGAAGGTAAAACATGATGTTTATTAATCAGCTCTGTGTTCACAGCCCCTGGGTTCTCCCCAGGGAAGCTCCAGTCCTGGTATGTCACATCCAAGGATTAAGATGTAGGGCTTCTGGAGGCTGGCTCCTCAGTGCCCTCAAATTGATCCTCAAATCGAGCCCTTCCTCATAATCTCTTTTCCCTCCAGAGTAACTAGTTAATTAGGAATGAACAGCCGATTCAGCACTATGAAGCGGATTCTTGGTGTAAGAGGTTGGGAAATGAATGCCTCTTAATTGCCTTGTTTCCTACATTTCCAGTGGATCTGATGATTGGAGATGGAGGATGAGGCCAGCATATCAGGAGGACAAGTCAAAAGTGTGCAGAGGAGTGGGTTTGAGCATCAATGGAGTGGTCATATTTCTAGATTTTCTGTTTGGGAAGTAATTAATGACCTTATGTTTTAAGCCAAAATGAAATGGGGGTTTATTTTACTTAGAGTCAAGGACATCCCACCTGAGAGATTACATATATTATAGCCACTAACTATTGTGAAATGTTTAATTGTTTGAAAAAGTACTAAGTGTTTTTTGTTTAGGGTTAGGGTCCAGAGATAGGACATGTTTCTCAATACATAAAATACAAGATGTGCAGAAAAGTGGAAGTATATAACCTATGCAGGCTTCCTTCATAGCTCAGTTGGTGAAGAATCTGCTTGCAATGCAAGAGACCCCAGTTTAATTCCTGGGTCAGGAAGATACCCTGGAGAAGGGATAAACTACCCACTCCAGTATTCTTGGGCTTCCCTTATGGCTCAGCTGGTAAAGAAACCACCTGCAATGTGGGAGACCTGGGTTCAATCCCTGGGTTGGGAAGATCCCCTGGAGAAGGGAAAAGCTACCCACTCCACTATTCTGGCCTAGAGAATTCCATGGACTATAGTCCACAGGCTTGCACAAGAGTTGGACATGACTGAGCGACTTTCGCTTTCACTTTCACTTTCAACCTACAGGTAGAGTCTTTACGGTACCTCTAACATATACATGGCACTTGTGATTTTTTAAAAAAATCATGTGACTTAAATATATCTTCTGAGGAGTATTTTTGCATAAGAGAAAACCATAAAATATAGACACTGTTGCTAACACACAGTTAGTACAGTCCCCTGCTGGATTTATGTAAATTCTGCAAATCTTTCAGAAGGATTCAAATGGGATTGTGTTTTCAGCTGTGTTCACTTCCCTGACTAGAGGAGGGTTTGGGGAAATTTCAGATCATTATTATTCTTTCTTAGAATTAAAAAAAAATAGGTTATTCTGTGTTTGCCCTCCTGTTGACACAAGTGGAATCTCACCAGCTGGCTATATAACTTTTATGACATTTTCCCCAACAATTCAGAGTTTGAATGCATACATTATAAAATGTCTACATCAATGGATAAAAACAAGCACGTTTTTAAACATATAAGTCTATAATGTAGTACAAGTGACTTATTTATTCTGACTTTGTAGTGATGATTTGGGGGCATTCCTGATGGCTCAGTGGTATAAAGAACCCGCCTGCAGTGCAGCAGACGCAGGTTCAATCCCTGGATCAGGAATATCTCCAGAGAAAGGTACGGCTACTCACTCCAGTATTCTTGCCTGGAGAATCCCATGGACAGAGGAGCTTGGCAGACTACAGTCCATGGAGTCGCAAAATATTGAACTTGCCTGAGAGTACATGCACACACACTCACACACACGAGTGGCTTACTCTGTCTCTGTAGAGATGCTTTTTGTCTGCTCTGGTAAAGGCCATCTCCACGTGCGTCATCTCTTAAGTGTCCTCACTGCCGCCTTGGTAGCTGAATAAGAGAAAGTGGGTGAGTGTGTCCGGATCTGAGTTACAGACATCATCTGAGGATTACAACTACATCTTACTGCTGCTGTCAGGGTACCTTAGGAATTATTTTCTGAACAAAAAAATGACATCCTTTTCTTTTCTGTAAACATTTAAGCTTTTGGATCATTCGAATTTCATGATTATTAGAATATCATTTTCCTATTATTTCTGTAATGTGAATATTCGTATTTAGTCTCCTGATATTGAATTCAACTTCCAAATAATGAACAACTTTAATGATAACATTGACACTCAGGTTAGGGCAAAAAACATGCTCGTACAAATTTTGTCATCTTCTTGAAAAGAGGAAAAGAAAGCAAGAACTGATAAGTGTCAAAATCGTTGACACTTCATTCCCTGTGGATTCACTGACCTTCAAATTATAATTAGATTATTCAATTTTAATTATAGACTTTCTTTTTCAAGGATTTTACCTTGATTTTTAAAGGTTTGCAAATCTACTTCATATTTCCTCTAAATATTTTATTTCATACAAGGCCCACATGAATATATAATCAATTTATGTGTGAAAAGTTACTCAGTCATGTCCGACTCTTGTGATCTCTTTGTGACTGTAGCCCACAAATGCTCCTTGATTCATGGGATTTTCTGGGCAAGAATACTGCAGTGGGTTGCCATTTTCCTTCTCCAGGGGATCTTCCTGACCCAGGGATTGAACCATGTCTCCTGTGCCTCCTGCACTGCAGGCAGATTCTTTACCCACTGAGCCATCAGGGAAGCCCCAAGCCAATATAGTCAGTGTGCTTGTTATTCACTCTCTGACTCCCCGGTTATCCCTCCACTGACAATGCCAAAGCCCCCAGCTTGTACCAACTGTGCTGAGAGGAAGCACGAAGTCAGGATGTTGCCTCAAGTCACACATAAAAATGCCACATTGCAAAATCAACACTCTGTACTCCACTTTCAAAACAACACAAATGTATATGTTCAAACACTCCATCATTTTCATCTCTTAAAAGCTGAATTGTTGGAAAGAATAGTATTGTAAAAGTTATATAGTGTATTAAAATCCATCTCTTAAAACAAGTACAACAGCTGTTTTATTTTAAATGCAAATATACAAAAAGCGAGCTGTGCATTTCTATTTTTGATATGCTGATACAAAATATCTAACATGTTGGCTGTTTTCTTATAGAACCAGATTGCCCAGTTAAAATCCCTTCCAAGGAAAAAGTCTGACATATGCATTTTCCCCCATAAAATGAAGAAAACTGAAAATCATCTTGTGCTTCAGCACATAGAGGATGAGCTTAGCATCAGGGTGACCTGCTCACAGGTGTGTGCCTGTGGTGCCCACTGCCCCGTGCTGCATCTCACTAAGCCTGGGTGAGCACCCTATCTGAACTCTAGCGACAGGAGCTGGTTAGACGGTTAGTATCAATTACACTGAGTGTGTGAGTCACACCTATTGCCTCTCTGTTCTAATAGGTCTTTGCTTCCAGTATGTTCACAATTAATCCCGGTTCTGGAAATCTCATGCTTCCTGTCTTCAATTTTGTTTTTAATAGACTTAGGGATTCCCTTGTAGCTCAGTTGGTAAAGAATCTGCCTGAAATGCGGTAGACTTAAACTCGAAGTGTTGTAAATATATGCAAACAATAAAACCTTGAAAGAAAAAAAATTAGTTATCAAAGAATGTATGGAACTTCCCTGGCAGGTTAAGACTTCACTTTCCAGTGCAGGGGTTCAGATTTGATCCCTGCTTGGGGAGCTAAGGTCCAACATGCCTCGTGGCCAAAAAACCAAAACATAAAACAGAAGCATTGTTGTGACAGATTCCGTAAGGCTTTAGCTTTTTATGTGGTGCATCTGATCCATTTATTGCATACTGATCAAAAACTCCCAGTGCATTTTAGGAGATTTGTGTGCTAGGTATGTGAATGTCTTCATGTGAAAATCCAGTACCTGTGAGACAAGAACTTAATAAAACGTTTCTGTGTCGTCATCATCATCTGATATTCATTGTGTTAGAACACCATGTGCAAGACTGGTACTGAAGTGAATAGCCTAGCCTTATGCAGGCATAATGGGAGTGATGTTTAATACAAAATAACTGACAATGTGTTAATTGATAATTAACAGTGTAATTAACAGTGTAATGGGTAATGTGTTAGCTTTCTTATTGTTTTATAACTTTGCTTTTAAAGAATTACCTTACCGGACAGTATGCCTCTCTCTCTCTCCTAATGGAGAAACTGCATAACAGTCTAATAGCATATAAGGTTTATTAAAATGAAATAATGTTTGCAGTACTGTATTCTGAATATGGCTGGAATACTGCATGCAAAAAAAGGTTATAACTGTTTATTCATTAGTGTATCAGTTGGGCTCTGAGCGATCATATTGGTGACTCTAGTCTATCATGAAGTAATCACAGTGTTACCTCTTCATTATCAACACACAGAACATTATGTCCATAAGTAGACATGGATTTCTTTTTCACATCGTCTTTTATTTTTTGATGTCAAGCGTTAGTAATATATAAATCATCTACATTCTTTTGCATTATAAACATATGATATAGGTACTGGCAATTCATCTTGCAAACTTCTGGTACTGATAAATATAGAGCAGTATCTTAAGTGTGTTTTCCTTATGATTTTCTTTTCTCTAGCTGGCTTTACTCTGAGAATACAGTGCATGATACATGTAACATGGAAAATGCCTGTTAATCAACTTCTTGTGTTGTCAGTAAAGCTTATGGTCAACAGGAGGCTATTAGTACTTAAGTTTTGAGGGGAGTCAAAAGTTACCTGTGGATTTTTGACTGAGCAAGGGGTTGATGCCCTTAACCCTCAGGTTGTTCAAGAGTCAACTGTATTGCTAATGTTTATATTGTGTGTGTGTGTGTGTCTTAGTTGCTCAGTCATGTCTGACTCTTTGTGACCCCATGGGGTGTAGCCGGCCAGGCTCCTCTGTCCATGGGATTTTCCAGGTAAAAATACTGCAGTGGGTTGCCATTTCTTTCTCCAGGGGATCTTCCTGACCCAGGGATTGAACCCAGGTCTCCTGCATTGCAGGCAGACTCTACCATCTGAGCCACCAGAGAACAAGTCATAATTCCCTTGGACACAGCAACCATGTTTCATTTATCTTTGTATCCGGAACCTGGGAGTGTACTTAATACGCTGTAGGCTTTTTGTAAATGTTGAGCAAATTTGCAAATGAGAAATGATTTCCCAGAAGGTGAAAAATTTGTTTTTCATTAGAAACTGAGTTCTAGTTAATAGTAGCACTGTAGAACACAGCATTTTTAGGGAAGGTACTGAGTTTTATTCACATTTTAATTTATCTTGTTTGGTAAAATGACATCTTGGTGGTGGAAATACTTTCCTTGTGTTCTGGCACACAATGCTGCTGCTGCTGCTAAGTCGCTTCAGTCGTGTCGGACTCTGTGCGACCCTATAGACAGCAGCCCATGATGCTCCCTCATCCTGGGATTCTCCAGGCAAGAACACTGGAGTGAGTTGCCATTTCCTTTTCCAATGCTTGAAAGTGAAAAGTGAAAGTGAAGTCGCTCAGTCGTGTCCGACTCTTAGCGACCTCATGGACTGTGGCCCACCAGGCTCCTCCATCCATGGGATTTTCTAGGCAAGAGTGCTGGAGTGGGGTGCCGTTGCCTTCTCTGCTGGCACACAATAGTGATAAGTAATAAAAGAAGAATTAATTAAAGAGAGCAATATTTTATTTTACCTGAAAGCTTTGTGGAAGCATGTACAAATATAATGTTATATTATTACACCATATCATAGTTCTGTTTTTATACTCTTCTTATTGGGTGCTGCTGGTCAATTATACTCAAGAAGCACACTAAATAGTACTTAGAGCCACCTCCTCAATCCTCAAGGTATAATGCAGAATTATTTTTTTCTTAATTATTTGGTTTTTAAAAATCCCTTAAGATGAAAGGATTAAAGAGGAAAAGTTAAAATTTTACATAACCTCCTGCTATTCTGCCTCTGTAACTCAGTTTGCTCCTTGCAAATTCTGGATCACGTAGGTGACATTGTCTTAGAAAGTGGGGACTTACAATACTAGAAACTGGAACTTATCTCACTTATCCTTGTCCTTCTCTTTGCAATTGCTCAGTCCCTGCAAACTGCTTAATCATGCCTGTCAGTGTAAGGTCAGGCATCCCCCTCCTGGTCTTGACTGCTGTTCCTGTGCATGCAAAACCGCTAATTTAAACCAGCCTATTAGCCGCTAGTGTTGCCCTCTATAGTCTGTAGCTTTATAGAGCTCTAATAACCCCTTTGTTTAGGGCTCAGAGCTTGAAGTGTTAATTCCTCTGGGCCCACCAGCATAAAAATCCTGAATTCTCCAACTCTCCAAGTGTGGTGCTTGGTTTCTCAATTACTGGTTTCTGCAACATTTCTGGAGCTCCCAGCGAGACTCCAACCACATCAGCCCCTTGAGTCCCCAGACTGGTGGCTCGGCCTGGCTGGAGCAAAGGAACCCAAAAATGAATGAGGAGGCATGCCACCTGACAGTATTCTGGGTTCTCTTTCGGACCAGTGTTCCGACTCTCCAGATGGCCGAGCCCTGACTGGACTCACTGGAGGGATGGGTCAACTCACCAGGAACAGCCACAGGATAAGGTAAGGCCCCAGGGCCCGTCCCCAGTCTGGTCCTACTCCAATGGGTAAAAGAGGAGGTTGATCACCTCCTTGGATCTCCCAGGAAGGGAGAAATAATTAAGGAAACCTGGGGATTCAGGAGAAGGGAGGCATTGTGATAGCCTCTAAATGTGAGTGCATGATAACTGACTGAAGGGAGTGAGAGAATTTTTTTTTCTTTTTGAAAACTGGGAAACCAATTCTTTTTGTATATGCAATTAAAAACAACTAGCTTGTTAAAAGGCCTGCCCAGGGAAAAGCTTGAAGTTAACCCTTTTCATGTCCTTGAAATACACATCCAACTTTGTCTGAGACCTCAGCCTTGGGGCAAATTAGAACTTCAAGCAAAGAAGAAAAAGGGGTCAAAGAGATACTTTAAATCTCAAACAGAAAACTATAAGATCTCTGTCTGTCTGTCTGGATTTCCGTATGTCTGAGTGTATGTCTTTTTTTTTTTTTTTCCTGATAATATTGTTAAAGCTGTAAATGAGTTCTAATTTAATTGGCCTAAAGAAAACTGCTGCTGTTGCTGCTGCTACTGCTAAGTCGCTTCAGTCATGCCCGACTCTGACCCCATGGACGGCAGCCCACCAGGCTCCCCCATCTCTGGGATTCTCCAGGCAAGAACACTAGAGTGGGTTGCCATTTCCTTCTGGTAAAAAAACTAATCACTTACAAATCAAACAATTCTAAATACAAGAAAAATTAACCTAAATAAATTCCAGATTCATATGTTCAGTTCAGTTCAGTCACTCAGTCGTGTCCGACTCTTTGAGACCCCATGAATCGCAGTACATTTGCTTTTCGCCTCTCTTCTTTTCACAGCTATTTGTAAGGCCTCCCCAGACAGCCATTTTGCTTTTTTGCATTTCTTTGCCATGGGGATGGTCTTGATCCCTGTCTCCTGGGAAATATTCAACATTAAATATCTAGTAGTATTGTTTGTTTACTAATCTAATAAGAAAGTAGGATGTATATTTTTAATATAAAAAGTACAAAAAAATAAAATTCCATTTATGAAGGGAAAAGAAAGTAAGTCTGACTTATAGGTGGCTGTTACAGAAAGTGATTAGAAGGTTTGTGGAAAGTGGACCCTGAAAAAAAGTTTTATGCATGGTTAGGACCAACCAAGTTTAAAATAAATTTAATTAAGTTTACCTAAATGAATTGAAAGTAAGCTGGCTCAAAACTTGAAATTGTCTTTTCTCTCTGTTAAGACATACTTTTTCAGATGCTGAACTGCTTTTAATAATAGATTTAAGTTTCTATACCTCTTAATTGATCTGTTCTATATTTACCTTTGAATTCTATTCTTAACTTTGGCTAAGTAAATAACTATTATTTCACAGTAATTTATATAATCCTACCTGACTAGGTTAGGACCAACCAAGTTTAAAATAAATTTAATTAAGTTTACCTAAATGAATTGAAAGTAAGCTGGTTCAAAACTTGAAATTGTCCTTTCTCTCTGTTAAGACATACTTTTTCAGATGCTGAACTGCTTTTAATAATAGATTTAAGTTTCTATACCTCTTAATTGATCTGTTCTATATTTACCTTTGAATTCTATTCTTAACTTTGGCTAAGTAAATAACTATTATTTCACAGTAATTTATATAATCCTACCTGACTGAGTGTTATAAATTCTTTTGATATTGATCAATAAAACTTCCAAATAACTTGACTTGTAGCTAACTTTGGGATGCTTCAGAAGGCCCCTGAGATGTCCCAAAGAGCTATTAATCAACCTAGGTTCATTGGACATGTTAAGTTACATGGGAAGTACTGTTGAAGCGGTGATAAATCTTTTCAGGTTATACTGTATGGTTGTTGTTACTAATATAGATAGCCTAAAATTGTGTGAAATTCATATAGATCTGATATGCCCTGATAAAATATGGTTAATTATAATTCTAGTTATCATATTAAAGTATTACATATCATAATAATAACCAGGTTTCTTTGTCAATTGCAATAGAATCAGATTTTAAACTTGCCTTCTATGGTTTTATTCCCATACCTTTAGAAGAATACTGCTAGTTCTTCAAAATTTATGGGAAAGATTTTCTAAGATTAAGCAGATGAAAAGATTTTGTTATTAACAATAAGCTGGTACCAGACTGGAATTTGGTCTTCTCTCTGTTGAGAGAAAAAAGTTCTCTTAGAATGGAGTTTTTGATAACAGATTATGAATTTCTTTACCTTTAAGTGATATATATTTGTTTTAAAAATCTTTTTGTTACTTTGGTAAAGTCAGTTCAGTTCAGTCCCTCGTTTATGTCTGACTCTTTGCAACCCCATGGACTGCAGCATGCCAGGCCTACCTGTCCATCACCAACTCCCAGGATTTACTCAAACTCATGTCCACTGAGTCAGTAATGCCATCCAACCATCTCCTCCTCTGTTGTCCCCTTCTCTTCCTGCCTTCAATCTTTCCTAGCATCAGGGTCTTTTCCAATGAGTCAGCTCTTCACATCAGTAGCCAAAGTATTGGACATTCAGCTTCAACATTAGTCATTCTAATGAATATTCAGGATTGATTTCCTTTAGGAAGGACTGGTTGGATCTCCTGGAAGTCCAAGGGACTCTCAAGAGTCTTCTCCAACAACACAGTTCAAAAGCATCAATTCTTTAGCACTCAGCTTTCTTTATGGCCCAGCTCTCACATCCATATA
>SJXQ01011075.1:6397-79102 GCA_006408695.1 Aepyceros melampus | reverse complement strand
AATCGCATCTGACTGTAACAAGATTTTAAGCCTGATTATGCCTTAAATTGTGTCTGTTCTGGCTAAAAACTGAATTCCAGGTTGATATCTATAGTAGGATTCCAGCAACTAGAGAATGAATGGATTGTGTTTCCTTTAAGCCTTCTGATATCTGGGTGAAAGGAATATATTAATATGTACTGTTCTTACATGTCTCACCAGTGAACCACCTTCAACAGGAAAAGACAGCTTCTGCTAGTCTTGATAGCATTCTTGTGCAAATTAGAAAAAGGTGTCCTCGTCCTTAAGGCATTTTGTTTTTCTTGAAATTTTTCCTGATAGACATTCATTTCTACAAGGTCTCAGATGTGAATTGCACTCCTTAGTTTCATTAGGCTCACACCCCGCACAGCAACCTCGAACTGCTCTTCTGACAGGTCCAACCAACACAATAGCAGCAGCTTATTCATAACCTATTTTGTAACTGCTTTCTTTCTACTTGTTCCCTTGTCACCAGCTTTTCTCACCTGGAGGCAAACATAAAATCTCAGGCCAGTGATTCAGAAGTCTAGCAATTAATTCATTACATTCTCGGGAGAAGACACTCAGCTAATCTCTAGATGACCACAGCAAGCTAGCAAGCAAAAGTGTGCACGCATCCCCTCAAATGAAACAAAACAAATTAAAAAAAAAAACAAAAAACAAGACATCTCAGTCTGGTCTGGCATGGAGTGGGGTGGGGGAAGCAGTTTAACATTCACACTTTTCTCACATCATTTGAACGTGTGTTGCTCCACTCACTGTTTTGGAATCACAGTGGTCCATGAGCTCTTGAATCAAAACCAAGATTTATCTGTATGTAGAAGAATGCAAGATCCATCCTAAGGGAGTCTTTTGAGCTCTGACTGAGCTTCCAATGCCAGTGGGTGTCATGCACCCCGGACCTCCATCCCCCTGCTCTCAATTCCAATGATCACCCACCTTCCTAGAGTCTTTCCCAACATCTCCCTTTCTGGCCCCCCCATTACATCAGTGATTCTTAATCTACTGGTTCTCTGTGTTGTTTGGCCGCAGCCTTGGGTGTAGCCTCGGGCCCTTTGTTCTCTTTCTGGGAGAAACACACCAGCTGCTCAGGCGGCTCTTTGCTGCCTTTTAATCTTCTCTCCTGTTATCTAAATAGAGCTCTACCCATTTACCTGAACTGCTCAGAAACCTCCAGGGGCGCCTTGCTGGCTACAGGATAAAATCTCAACTCTGTTCCAGTCTTACCAGGATTCAACCCTAAACCTTTAGTGTCCTACTCTCTGTTTCCCCTCCGCACTGCAGGCATTCCTGGCCACTTCAAACAGCTTGGAATTTTCTCAAAACATTGAGCTTCTAAGTCCCCATCTTCCAGTACCCTGTGAGCTGAATATCATGCCTCCTTCCTCCAACAAACTCTTATTCATCCTTCAAAGCCCAGCTCAAGTGTTGCCTCTTCTCCAAATTTCCTTATGCTGTCCTCATTTGACTTCTGTAGTGCGTTTTAGAAACCTCTGCCTTAATATTTTTTATCACAGTCCGTTGCAACATGTTTCTCATCAGGAATGAGCTCCCCAAAAGGCAGGTGCTGGGTCTCATTTTACTGCTTGTCACTTTTACAGTTGGTGCTCCAGAAAGTACTCAAGGGTTGGCTGAACCCTTGAAACTGAAAGACAAAATCAATAGGATGACTCCGTGGAACTGAACAAATTCTTTTTTTTTTCTTATGGCACTGCAAGGCTTGTGGGATCTTAGTTGCCAACTGGAGATTGAACCCAGGCCCTCAGCAGTGAGACTGTGGGGTCCTAGCCTCCAGACCACCAGGGAAGTCCCTCAGCAACTTCTGAAGAGCTTCCAGGGTGGAAGCGAGATGGCTGCTGTGGCCTTCGTGGGGCCACTGTTGCTCAGACATTGAGAAAACTCAGGTTGTATAAAATCAGAGCTTTCCAGAATGTTCTCCTGTCCACTTGAATTCTGGGGTTCAGTGGGACCGGGGCTTTACAAAATGAAATAAAATGATTTTTGCTGTTGAATATAGAGTGATATCTTTAGAAAGACAAATACAAGAAGAAAAAAAAAATCACAGTATCAGTGAATTGCAAATTCAGAGTTTTAGGATTGATTTACGGAGAAGGCAATGGCAACCCACTCCAGTACTCTTGCCCGGAAGGTCCCATGGATGGAGGAGCCTGGTAGGCTGCAGTCCACGGGATCGCTAGGAGTCGGACACTACTTCACTTTCACTTTCATGTATTGGAGAAGGAAATGGCAACCCACTCCAGTATGCTTGCCTGGAGAATCCCAGGGACAGGAGAGCCAGGTGGGCTGCCGTCTATTGGGGTCGCACAGAGTCGGACACGACTGAAGCGACTTAGCAGGATTGATTTATGGGCTCCAGCAAGGTAGTCAGACAGGGAGTAGACAGGGGGTCAGACATTAAGCAGTGATCTTGTTTCTCCTCATTCACTGCTGGAATTCCAAATCACAAAAGCAAAATCAGTGATTTGAATTCCTTAGAGTTCAAGATTCCACTGAGAAAATATGAATGGGTCTCATTGTCCTGCCTGCTAAATTCACCGATTTTCTTTTCGCCTGAAAACAGACTTTTTCAGAATTCTTTTTCTTAAGAAAGAAAAAGATCATGTTAGATTATAAATATTGAAGTAGATTCACTTAAAAAACAAAGATATATCTCTCACAAATGTATCTTTTTATGTTAGTTTGGAATACAAGTTTATGTCTATTGGTTTGATAATGCTGTAACACACACAGCTAAAACCAAGTATTGGGTCCTTACTGGGCTTCTGTGATTCAAACTGAGGGAGTCCTCCTGCACCAAGGAAACTCACAGTCTCACCAGGGAGACGATAAAGTTAAGAAATATGTCCATGCAGTGGGTGTAGAAAGGTCTTTAACACCTTGTTCCATCAGATAGTCCTCTGGCGATGCTGGGATCCACATCAAAGGGCAACACGAGCTGACTCCAACTGCGGTCAGAAAAGCACAGTCTGATCAGGCAGATTCACGTGTAAGCAGGTAGGAGCTCAAGACACAGGCTTCTGAAGTTTCGGGTTTGGGCCTGTTCCTTCACAGGGGAGGTCCCGGGCGTCAGACCCTGGTCTGTGCAAGGTCACAGTGCCAGGTCTAGAGCCAAGCCCAGCACCTCATCCCACTTCGTAGCGGCTCTAAGTCTGGCCGGTGTGCTGGGAATGCTTGGTGTCCCTGCACCAGGGAGAAGCGAAGCTCTAAACTCAGTGCGTTAGAGAGGTGATTTCAGCATTTTAAACACCATGTTCTATTATAGTTTTAGTTATGTAACATTTCTGGTAATTATTTTCATTATTCATCTATTAAGTTAGCTTATTCATACAGAGGGCTTAAACAGTATCCGAAACAATTATCTTGTTGTTTAGTTGCTCGGTTGTGTCCGACTCTTTTGCGACCCCATGGACTGTAGCCCACCAGGCTCCTCTGTCCATGGGATTTTCTAGGCAAGAACACTCAGTGGCTGTGGCTCTTGAGCTCAGTTGCCCCACGGCATGTGGGATCTTGGATCACCAACCAGAGATCAAACCCATTGCCTTGCAGGACAGATTCTTAACCTCTGGATCACCAAGGAAGTCTAGTTAAGTAACTTTTCTAAATTAGGAAATCAGCTTCCTGTTAACCATAAGCTGGGACACTTTCAACTCAAGGGTAGACATTTATGTCAACCATGTGGGTCATGAATACAGCCTGTGTGGTGGGGACATGGGCATCAACTGGGACCCCAAGACCCTTTAGATTCTTGGTTGTCACTGAGCAATACACCAGCTTGGAGAAGACAGCAGTGAATTTGGGGGAGAATTAGATGTCTTAAAACAGCAAATGATGTCAATGTATCCCTTCTCTTTGATTCCCTCTCATGTGTGAGTATTGCAACAGGCTTTCTAGGAGGAATCTTTTTTCTCCCTTATTCACACTATTTTGTTAGAGAAATGTTTCTTGTGACTTCCCTGGTGGTCCAGTGGTTGGGACTTTCCATGTCCAATGCAGGTGGCATGGGTTTGATCCCTAGTTGGGGAACTAGATTCCCCAAGCCACACAAGTGGCTAAAAAAGAAAAAGAAAAAAATTGAAATTAAAAGAGAATATTTCTTGATTCCAACTCTTTATCCTTTATTTGTATTTCTTTTCTTTTTTCCTTTTATTTCATGGTGTGATACTTGGAAGACCCACATACTTTTGGCATGTGTTGTTAGCCAGAGATATTCTACAGTTTCTATTGCTGACGTGTTGGAATCTTATTGGTTTCCTGTTTTGGAGAGTGTTTCAAACACCAAATGTTTGATATTGCTGTTTGCACTCTGGATAGCAAGATGCTTATGTATTTTCCCAAGTGTCTTTCATACCTTGCAGCCAGTGGCAACAAGCTCTGACAGGTCCAGAACGAAAGTGAAAATTGCAGGACAGAGTTTCCAGTCTCAACTTTACGGCCAATTTTCCGGGTGGTGTTGAGACAGTCCTAACTGCCTAAGGCATAATTGGGATGATGATATCCACCTATGAATAAGTTTGTCGTACAGATACATGAAGTCACGTCTGCAAAAGATTCTCAGCTCCTTGGAAGAGGTGGTTTTACAGAACCACAGTGATGACAGCAGCCAAGAGTCAAATCGTTTTTAGTGAGACCAGCTCTAGCATACCTGTCTGGTTTCATTATAGCCAGCAACTTTCTCAACAGGTCGCAGTGTGGTGCACAGTGAAGACACAGAAGGATAAGGAAATTAGGAATGCCAGTCAACATGTAGGAGGGTGTGTCAAAGGCTACATATTCCTTGCCACTATCTTTAATAGCCAGTACTCCAAGAGCACTCTTCCCTGGGTCAGGAAGATCCCCTGGAGAAGGGACTGGCAACCCACTCCAATATTCTTGCCTGGAGAATCCCATGGACAGAGGAGCCTGGCAGGTTACAGTCCATGGGGTCACAGAGAGTCAGACACGACTGAGAGATGAACACTTTCACTTTCTTTCTTCACTCTTCAAGAGGCACTGGTGTGTCCCATTGTCATTATTCTGGACTCAGCATCTACTTCAGGGAGTCTTCATCACCTTGTCTGGGCATATTTCCACATCTTGGGAAGTGCAGACAGAATAAGCAATTATGGGCCAAAGAGGCCAGCCAGGCTGCCATTCCTGCCCCAGGAGACTCTGACCTTCTGAGCCTGCATTGGTGAGGTGGGAATTCCCACCAGGCTTCTGGATCTGGTGATGGGGTGGGGATCAGATGAAAGCTTCCTGCCCTTGAAAGTCCTCTTTGTGGCTAACAGACTGCTATTCTCTGGAAGTCCATAAAATCTTAGCAGTTGCTCAAAGGGTCTGTGGGGGAGTCAAGGTCAATGTCACGGAGGAGATTTTGTTAAAACCTTCTTAACACTGTAGGATTCTATGGTCAGAGGTACTAATGACTCTCTGTGACACTTAATTTTTTTTTAAGGAGAGATACTCATGTATTCTTTCAACTTACACATACTCATTGAATGCCAAGCAAGTTATCATGTGCTCGAAATAGAAAGATAACACAACCAACATGGTCTCTGCCCTTCCACAGTTTAAAATCAGATGGCCATAGTAGTAAGAAAGCAGAATTACGGTCAGCTTGATTTGAGTTCAAAACAATTAATATTAAGGATATTCCTTTCACTGTCTGGAAATGAAATTCATGGTTAATAAGCATATACAATTAAATATTACATATATTATATACCATATGTATGATAAATATGTATGTTTTCTTTGATGTGTATATATAATGTATATTCCAAATCATATAAATAACTAGAAGAAAATTCATTTATGAAGAAATAATATGTAATACATATTCCAAAATGTAGGTGCTCCAGTGGAGAAGGCACTGGTGACCCACTCCAGTACTCTTGCCTAGAAAATCCCATGGACAGAGGAGCCTGGTGGGCTGCAGTCCATGGGGTTGCTAAGAGTCGGGCACGACTGAGCGACTTCACTTTCACTTTTCACTTTCATGCATTGGAGAAGGAAATGGCAACCCACTTCAGTATTCTTGCCTGGAGAATCCCAGGGACGGGGGAGCCTGGTGGGCTGCTGTCTATGGGGTTGCACAGAGTTGGACACGACGACGCGACTTAGCAGCAGCTGCAGCAGGTGCTCCAGCATGACTACACTAGAAAATGTAATAAAAGAGCAAATATTCACAGCTCTCTGTAGAAGTTGGTTATAATTAATAAGTTTAGATTTAAAAGTGAGGACTTCCCTGCTGATGCAGTGTTTAAGAATCCAGCTGCCAGTGCAGGGGACACAGGTTCCACCCCTGATCCAGGAAGACCCCATACACCACAGGACAACTAAGCCCATGTGCCACAGCTACTGAAGCCTGCGCACCTAGAATTTGCTACAACAAGAGAAGCCACCGCAATGAGAAACCAAGCACCACAACTAGAGAGTAGCTCCCACTACAGAACTACAGAAAGCCCATGTGGCAACGAAGACCCAGTGCAGCCAAAATTAAAGAATGCATTTTCTTAAAGTAAATGAGAAGCTCAGAATTACATTCCAGATGAGAAGTACAGAAAAATAGAAGAGTTCAGAGTGGGGCATAGAATAAAAACTAGTGTTCAGAGAAGACAGACCAGACTCACTTGAAGATCATCAGAGAAACAGGGAAGTTATCTTACCATAAGCAGGGATAACACTTCAAAAGAGGGGAAACGGAGGGCGCACAAGGTATCAGCAGGTGCCTCAGCAAGAAACAGATGGCGTGCTTGGAGGAGGATGTAAGGGAAGTCCAGGAAGGTAAAGGCAGGCTCTGGCAGCCTTCGGGGACAGTGGAGGCTCTGGAAGGGTGAGCGAAGGAGTTTCAGAGCAGAAGCAGCAGTTGACCGAACACAGTGAGTCTTGGAGCCTCGGGCAGGAGAACTTGACCACAACTGATCCTTTGCTGGCCGGGAATATACCAAAAGTGAGTACCCTCACCTCGCCTCCACCCTCCACAGTGCTCTCAGGGCTTTCTTTGCCAGATCCAGCAGAAGCCTGGGGCAAGGCACGTTTGGAAGCCCTGTAAGATGTGAACTGCTTCTTGAGTTTGCGGGGCTGCGGTGCACTCTGTTGTACGTGTAGACCGCCTGCCTACACCCCAACCAACTTCTACGAACTTCCAAAACACCTTTGGGGAATGGTACCCTGCTGAGAATCACTGCTTTACCTCCTCAATCTGAAACATTCTCTTCTGGTCCATACCCCCCGAGAGCCTTTGGAAGCACATGGGTGATGGTTACTTACCTGCAGCCTGTGTCTAAGCATCAGTGGGCAGGTCTGATTGTGGCTTTGCTTTAAGATGCTCAACTTGTCCCAACAAACTGGTTATACTGTCACCTATTCCTGTGGAACCAATCACACCAAACCTTGGTGGCTTAAAGGAACAGGCATCATTTCTCAGCCCACAGCCAGCATCAGCTGTCAGGGACGCCCCTAGTACAATGTAAATGCTGTGTGAATACAACATAAAATCTATGTAAATACTTGCCAGTGCCCAGAAAATTCAAGTTTTGCATTTTGGAACTTTCTGAAACTTGGAAGGGGATGGATTTTTTTTTTTTTTTTTTTTTCCCCAAATAAGATCTTTTATTTGTCACCATTAAGAGTCTGCATTTTAAACCGATTCTTGGACTGGTGGCTCGTATCCATCAGCTCGTTCAACTTTAGCACCCGTCTCATCCCCAGTAGCTTTTCCAGAACTACTACCTTCACCATGTAGCTCCATGAGTTTTCCCAATTCAAATTTGGGCTTCTTCAGCATTTTTACTTTTCTAACGAAGACATCATGGAGCGGATAAATAGATTGGCAAGCCTTTTCTATGTCTTTTCCAATGCTATCTGGAATCAATTTATTGACCACCTCTTTCAAGTCATTTGTCTGCACCTCTCGGGTCATGATTTCCATCATCTTCTTGCGGATCTGGCGCACCTGCTGGTGCTGGGCATAAGAGGTCTTCCGAATCTGATTGTTGCACTTTTTAGTAAAACCCACACAGAACAGACGAAGCAAGTAACCATCGGTAGTCTTGACGTCAACGTGAGCTTCAATCATGGTCTGCGTTTTTTGACCATGGAGCACATTTTGTCACGGGTAAGATCCATACCATGAAAGTTAGTCAGGCCGTTTTGCCCTGAACATCCTCAGTAATTAGCTTGAATTTTCTAAATGCTACTTCATCATTCTGCAGATCAGCAAGACTCACTTCAAAAACATGACCTTTGAGGCCATCAGATGCGATTTTCGTTCCTTGAGTTCTCGTGACCAATGTTTTCCCAATATTCCTTATATTGAACATAGCTGGTGCTTTCACATCATACCAATCTTTTTTAGAAAATGGGTCAACCACTTTCTTCTTGGCTCCCTTTTTGCCTCCTTTCGTAAGGCGCTTGTTCTTGCCAACCGCCATGGTGCAGGTCAGAGAGCCAAGAGGGCGGAAGTACAATTCGCGTGAGAACTTAGGCGTGCGGGGCGGGACGCGCTGTCCGGGGATGGATATTTTTGACCCACTGTTGGTTGCATCCTCAGATATGGAACCCAGGGATACAGAGGGCTGACTGCAAACTTCTCTCACAAAAATCAAGGTACTGTCCAGGGAAAGCTGAGACGACTCCTGTGTAGGGGCATAAGTCACTTCTCTTAAGAGCATTGTAGACTGTACCCTCTGGAGGAAAGGACTTTCCTGGTGGCTCAGACAGTAAAGAATCTGCCTGCAATGTGGGAGACCCGGGCTCAGTCCCTGGCTTGGGAAGATCCCCTGGAGAAGGGAATGGCAACCCACTTCAGTATTCTTGCCTGGAAAATCCCATGGACAGGGGAACCTGGTTGGCTACAGTCCATGGGGAAACAAAGAGTCGGACACGACTGAGCGACTAACACACACAGGGAACCCTGGACTTAAGTGAAAAGCAGGCAGCACTCCTTCCAGCCATTCACAGGAAACAGGCTTTCATGCACAGCAGCAGAGGAAGACCAGACCGGCCACAGAATACTTTACATCAGTGGATAGAAAAAAGCTGAGGGTGCCAGCCTAGTCACGGGAACTGAGCTTGGATTCAAACACCAGTCTGTGTAAAAGCCACTGTTGTAACTGCATCCTATTGCCTCCCCAAGAAAACACCAAGATGAGAATGAAATCTTAAATCTGAAGTTGAAACCCAATTATTTGAGTATTTTATATCTTGCAGTTTTGTCTATCTTTTGTTTATCTTTATCATGCCCTGAGGTAGATATTCTGCCTAAATGGTGATTATACAGAAAGAGGAACTAAGGGGTAAGTAACATAATTACTTTAATGTTTTTAATTAAGCCTTTTATAGACACTTTAAAATAGGCACTGAAAGTACTAACACAGCACAGTGAAGTCATTTTTCCTAATTCACAGCAGGTCAAGGACCAAACTTGCGTGAAGATTTAGGCTTTTTGTGGCTTGCATCATCTCTTTTTCTCTATTCTACTTGTCTGTAATAATATATAATAAGTATGTCAATATACGGTGAATGAACATTTTTATCTAAAATTAAATCCTGTCTGTAATAATATATAAGTATGTCAATATACGTTGAGTGAACATTTTTATCTGAAATTAAATCCCTGCTTTTGCAATTTATTAAGTGAAAAAAATCAGTAGTTAGATCTGTTCTTTAAAAGTATAAGGGCTTCCCTGGTGGCTCAGACTGTAAAGACTCTGCCTGCAACGTTGGAGACCCAAGCTTGATCCCTGGGTTGGGAAGATCCCCGAAGAAGGGAATGGCAACCCACTCCAGTGTTCTTGCCTGGAGAATCCCATGGACAGAGGAGCCTGGCAAGCTACAGTTCATGGGGTCGCAAAGAGTCGGACACGACTTAGCAACTGAACTGAACTGAAGGGACCCCAACTTCCATTCCCTGACAGAGATCAGCAATTAGACAGCTATCTAGGGATGAAAACAGCTCTAGGAGAGTTCACTCAGACTCAATGAATCAGTGATGCCATCCGGACATCTCATCCTCTGTCATCCCCTTCTCCTCCTGCCCCCAATCCCTCCCAGCATCAGAGTCTTTTCCAGTGAGTCAACTCTTCCCATGAGGTGGCGAAAGTACTGGAGTTTCAGCTTTAGCATCATTCCTTCCAAAAAACACCCAGGACTGATCTCCTTTAGGATGGACTGGCTGTGGTCCTAGTGTGATTAGATGACTAGTTTTCTGTGAGTATGGTTTCAGTGTGTCTGCCCTCTTGCAACACCTACCATCTTACTTGGGTTTCTCTTACCTTGGGCATGGGCTATTTCTTCACAGCTGCTCCAGCAAAGCACAGCCGCTGCTCCTTACCTTGGATGAACCTAGCATACATATCAGTAATTGCCTTAAGTGTGAACGAATTAAGTATTCTAAGCCAAAAGACAAAAACTGAAAAATTGTCATATACACATATGCCTTTAGTCAGATTTACTTGAGAGTCTGTAATTTTCTCTGCTCACTGTACCACCATGTAAATGAATGTGTTCTGGAATTTAAGCATGTATAAGGAGGGGAAGGAGACTTTTCTATGTTTTTGAAAGTCTTTGGCAGAGTTTCATGTTGCTGTGAGTGTTGTGTGTGAGGTGTGGTGCCTCTCAATAATTACACTGATGGGAAAACTGAGAAGAAACTGCTCAGAGCCACAGGGAGAATCAGTAGCTGAACCCAGGAGCACACGAAAAGCAGGTTTCTCCAGAGTCCACCACACCTTTTGGGGGACTTATTAGGGGAAAAAAAAATCCTCTGAGTCCTTGTAAACCTTGACTTATGGTTTACTCTGGGGAGGGGAGCAGGTGAAACAAAAATGGTCATCAGAATATAAGACACCCACCTAACCCTCACCAGTTTTGGGTACTGCTTCTAGTTTGTTTAATTCTCCAGTGGTTCACCAAACCCAGCTAACACACTGGGTAACCACCAGCCCTCCAAAGTGCTTCATAATGTGCTTAAGCTTGAACAATAAAGTGGAAACTTATTGAATGTTTTCTTTTGCCAACTTGAAGATTTCACATACTTAAATCTTGTTTATATTTTTATAATTTTTTAGAATTTTATAATTTTTAAAAGATTTTTCTGATATGGACCATTTTAAAAGTCTTTGTTGAATACATTACAATATCATTCCTGTTTTATGTTGTGATATTTTGGCCACGAGGCATGTTAATGTCAGCCCCCTGACCTGATTGAACCTGCACCCCTGCATTGGAAGGCAAAGTCTCAACCATTGGACCACCAGGGAAGTCCCTTAAATGCTTAAATCTTAAATGCTTGGTCTGAGAACCATTTAATAAGTAAGGGTTTTGAGCACTGGTTTAGTATGATATGCGAGTGAAACAAGGTCATGAAAACTAGTGATTGTGGAAGTCCTTTAATATAACATGTTGCCTGCTGGACTCATGATGCTATTATCTCTTTCACCAGTTCCTGGGCTAACAACCTGGCAGGCATCCCTTCTACAAATCTTTCTGGGGGTGGTAACATAAATACAGATGCCAGGGCTCTGTCCCTCTAACTGTATCACAACCTCTGGGTGAGGACCTGGGTTTAACTATTTTAAAAAATCTCCCCAGATATTTCTACCATGCAGCCAGGGTTGAGAACCACAACTATCCAGCTCTTTAGTATTTCATTCACTGAGTTTCTCATCTTTCTGTGTTTTCTCTTGAAGTCATAGTCCAAAGGACCACGGAAACACTCCCTAAACTTGGGGGGGCCGGGGAACACCTAAATTTGGATCCGTTGGTTAATTCATACTTGAGTCAACATGCTGAAGGTTAATCATACCCGAAGGGAAGAAATGAGAGTTTTTTTCCTTCCAACTCCTATCTCACATGGGAAAATGGAGAGAGACATGGTGTTTGCCTTTTCAGAATTCTGCACGCCCAGCCTGAGTCAGCACTTGAGCACGAGATCACGTCGTCTTTTGGGGTTATGTTCAAAACCATCACCTGGGGGCCATATCTTCATCTCAGCTCTCCTGGTGACCTCCTACAAATTTCCCTGCTACGCTGGGCCAGTGAAGAGCAAGGTGGGCCCCTGAAGAGCAAGGTGGGCCCCTGGCTCCCACACATCCTCAAGCCAGCCACCCTGGGCAAGAGCTAACCTGCACAGCCTCTGTGGTCCTGCTGGGCTCCAGCCAAAGCCCCTTTAACACCCACTCACTAGTGGATTTGACACACACCTGCTGCCTTTGGATCAAGTGAGGCAAATTGACCACATTTCTACATCATAAACCCTTCCCAAGGCCCCCTCTCCCCATCACACCCCAGTCCTGGTGGAGGTCCTCATTCTCTTACCTGGATGTCCAGAGTGGCTCCCTAATCAGACTTGCTTGACTTCAAGCCTCAGCCCCTCCGAACCCAGCCCACACGCTGTCCAGAGTCATCCATTTACCACTCAGATAGGGTCAGACCTCCTCTCTGCTGGGCAAGCTCCAGTGGCACCTGCCACTAAGGTCTGCACAGCCTAGTTAAAGGCACCAGAACGGTCATAAACTGGCCTCTGCCCACTTCCTGAGCAGCTATCCACTGCTCCTGCTTCATGGAATCCCCCAACAACTGTCATCTACAGTCCTGCATACACATCGTTCTGAGCATTGCTTAACTGTCTCTTCATCCTGCTGGTGAGGAGGAAGGGATTCCCGTCCCAGGTTATGGGGATGGCCGAGGACACTGACACTCGATGAACGAGTGAGGCTGTCACCCGTGCTCACAGCTGGGGGAGGACCCCAGGGGGACTGCACTGGAGGCAGAGCAAACAGCCTGTTTCAATGTTTTTTTTATTTATGGCTGCACTGAGTCTTTGTTGCTGAGAGAAGGGGCTACTCTCTAGTTGTGGTGCACCAGCTTCTCATTGCGGAGGCTCCTCTTGTTATGGAGCACAAGTTCCTGGGCATACAGACTTCGGTAGTGGTAGCACGTCTTCTCAGAAGTTGTGGCTCCCAGGCTCTAGAGCACAGGCTCAGTGGTTGTGGTGCATGGGCTGAGCTGCTCCACAGCATATGAGGTCTTCCCGGATCAGGGATTGAACCCATGTCTCCTGCGCTGGAAGGCGGATTCTTCACCGCTGAGTCACTGGGGAGACCCGAACAGCCTATTGCTCGTGGAGGTGGGCTTGGTGGTATCGAGGGGCGGGGTGACCTCGGGCTCATGCAGGAGGAGGTAGCTGGCTTGTCTGAACAATGCCACAGGCTGACACCCGCTTCTCAGAAATAAGCAGGATCCGTTCTGGTCCCTCTTGAAAGGAGGGTTGTTTGGGTGGGGGACTTCCTCCTGGGGAGCAGAGTGGGTAGGAGAGGCTGTGGCTCAGGTATTTGAGGCTCTGTGGGCTTCACTATATGTGCACTTAATACCAGACCCACAGCATTTAATACTGGGCCCTAATCTAAGGTTTTCCATCACAGGCCTGAGAACTCTGTTCCTGTGTTTCTCCATTTCCCTCCCCTGACTCTCTGGCCCAATCTTGGTCCCCGGGACTGTCAGCTCGGGCTTCCCATCCACCAGGACATATCCCCTGACCTCTCCCCTGCAGCCAGTCACTCACCGACCCTTAGTACCCCCTTGCACAGAAGCTACAAAAGTACTTTAATTTTCTGTCCCTTCTCTGGAATGTAAGCTCCTTGAGGACAGGGCCCTGCACAACTTACTAGTTTTCAAATCCTCGGTAAATGTCCAAGAAAAGACGGCATAATTTAAGAATATAACTCATACATTTACTTTTATCAAAAATGTTCTAATTTACTAAATTTTATGCTGTCAGGAAAGACAAGTCCACTGGAATTCCTTAAAGAAAACAGGCAATAATAAAACTTCCAAATTCTACAGGAAAACTGTGAGGGGAAATTATGTAAAAATTGTTTTGCTAATGCACCCTCCTTGCTTTCTTCACAGGGTTGAGCTCGGCCCACGTGCACACCTGCCCTCCCCTTAAGCTGTTAAGCACAGATTCCAAGAGAGCCTGGGATTCTAAAACACCATTTGAGGTCAGTGTGCAGGTTCATGTGGGCAGGAGCCAAACTCATCTCTGCCATCACCCAGGTTTCCTGGGCTGAGCCATGTGGGGTCAGAACCTCTAGGCACCTTCAGGTAGGAGACAAACACAGAGACAAAGCTGCTTCTGTAATCCTTGACCCCTGCTTAGAAGTCTCCCAGCATCTCACGACTGTGAGAAGCAGAGCCAGGATTCAAACCCAGGTGCGCCCAGTTCGGAGACGGCACACAGCTGGGCCAGGAGGCAAGTGGACTTGGTGCCCGGGCTGCCGTGGAGCTCGTCGCCCACAGCAGAGGGGACAAGCCAGCAGCCTCGGGCTCCAGTGGTCCAAAGACAAGCCTTCTTTGGTGTGTGCTATACTTAAGGTTTATTTCCAATTTGCTTTTTATTGTGGGAAAATACACATAAAATTTACCTTCTTAACTACTTTTAAGTGTACAGTTCAATGGCATTAAGTACACTCTCGTTGTGTGGCCATCTCCACTATCTGTCTCCCAAACTCTTTTCCTCTTACAAAACTCTGTCCCCATTAAACACTAACTCCCCATTCCCCACTCCCCCAGCCCCTGGCAACTACAGTTCTACTTTCTACTGAATTTCTATGAATTTTATGATTTTATTTTATTTTTTTAAATTAATTTTTATTTTTTAGTTTGTTTTGCTTTACAATACTGTATTCGTTTTGCTATACATTGACATGAATCATCCACGAGTGTACATGAACTCCCAATCCCGACCCCCCCCCCCACCTCCACACCTCCCCCCTCCCACCCCACACCTTCTCTCTGGATTATCCCCGTGCATCAGTCCCAAGCATCCTGCATCCTGCATCAAACCTGGACTGGGGATACGTTTCACTTATGATATCATACATGGAATTTTATGATATTAAGTACCTTGTTTAATGGAATGATTTGTGGGCTTCCTTGGTGACTCAGTGGTAAAGAGTCTACCTGCCAACGCAGGAGACGTGGGTTGGATCCCTGGGTTGCGAAGATCCCCTGGAGGAAGAAATGGCAACCCACTCCAGTATTCTTGCCTGAGAAATCCCATGGACAGAGGAGACTGGCAGGCGACAGTCCACAGCGTCACAAGAGTCAGATGTGACTTGCGACTAAACAATAACAATGCTATTTGTCTGGTTGTGACTGGCTTATTTCCTGTATCATAACGTCAGTGATGTTCTATGTTGTAGTACGTGTCAGAATATTCTACCTTTTTAAGGTTGAATAGATTTCCATCATGTGAATATACCACAGTTCGTTCATTCATCCATCAGTGGACAGCGAGGGTACTTCCACATTTTAGCTATTGTGAATAATTCTGCTATGAACATGAGTGTACAAACACCTCTTTGTGAGACCCTGTTTCAAATCATACATCCAGAAATGGAACTGCTGTATCATAGGGTAATTCTATCCTTAATTTTTTGGTGAATAGCCATCCTATTTTCCCTAGCAGCTGTACCTTGCAGCATTCCCATCAACAGTGTACAAGAGTTCCAGCCTGTCTACATTTTCACCAAGATTTTTGTTTGTTTGTTTTATTATCTTTTAAATAATAACTCATCCTAATGGGGATGAGGTGGTATCTCACTGTCGTTTGACTTTCATTTCCCTAATGATGACTGATGTTGAATGTCTTTTCAATTAAAAAAAAAAGCGTCCAGCATGAAGCTAGTATTCATTCCCACAAGGCAAATGGGCCTGGGGTGAGGTGGAGGCTCCCTCTGGAAGGAGCAAGGCTCTCCTGGTCACCCTGGTCCCCACCACGGTACTCCCTCCCTGCTGCCTGACCTGGCGGCACGGGTGTCTGAGACTCCCTGAGGGGTGGTCAGCATTGCTCTCAATGAGTGCAGACCTTTAGGCAAAATCTCACCCCAGTCCAGTCTCACATTTTCCCCACCTGGCCCCTGGGGCCTCTGAAATACTAGGGGTCAGCTCTGGAGACCACATGTGACTGGATTTCTTCTCCATGTGCTTCTTACAATCATCTCCCAACAGGAGGATTTGCTAAACAAATAACAGAGAAAAGCTTTCTCCCATGAAACTTAATAAATCCATCAAGAATCTGGGCATGACCAGGGAGGGACATCCTGAGCCCAGATGATCTCGGGAGGGGCCGCCCAAGGCCTTTTGAAATCAAGTGCAGACCGAGCCCTGGTCACAGCAGCGTTTCGTTTCGCTGCTTTGGAGTCAATGGAACAGCTTGATGAGACTTTCTTGAGATGATAGTGACAATACTAAATAAGTTGCTGGGGCGAAACGTGTCTACTGCTACACCTACTAAACAAATGCGCAGAGGGTGTTCTCCGTATGAATGCCTGCCCTGTGCCCTGTGGGGAGAAGGCGGGGATGGTGGGAATCCACTCTCCCACAGTCTACAGCCTGTACCTGGGATCTGTGGCAGACACCAAGACCTAGAGAAGAAAATCTGCGATCTTGTGTGTCTGAGAAGACGGGTAGGACTTCACGCCTGCTCCCAGACTGAACCTGGTGAATCGCCCGGCATCTTGTGGTGAGGAAATCAGGAGCAGGAGAGTGGGCCAAACCCAGAGAGGAGAGGAATCACCAGGGACCATCTTCCTGGGACCTCTAAGTCTTACCTTTATGCAAAGATCTATTCCTGTTAACCACAGGCTTCTCCTTCCTAGCACCTGGAGGATGTGCACCCATTTCACAGGACAGCAAATGGAGGTTTGTCACAGTGGCACGTGACCATGGATGTGATCTATAAAAGTGTTATTAAAGGTCTGTTTGGCTATTTAAAAACTTCGAGTGCCTACCTAAGTTGATTAGGTGCAGCCTAAATCAATGAAAGCTTTAGCAAAAAGATGCTCAAGCTACCCATAGTGGAGTCTGGTCATTCTGCAAATATGGGCTGGCCCCAGAAACCTTAAGGGGCCCATGGCACATCAGAACAAAGGTGAAAGTGAAAGTCACTCAGTCATGTCTGACTCTTTGCGACCCCATGGACTGTATGTCCATGGAATTCTCCAGGCCAGAATACTGGCGTGGGTAGCCTTTCCCTTCTCCAGGGATCTTCCCAACCCAGGGATCAAACCCAGGTCTCCTGCATTGCAGGCAGATTGTTTACCAAGTGACCACAAGGGAAGCCCCTGTCAGAACAAAGGGGCAGATCTATTATTATTGTAATAACAGAAAGTAGGTTCATTGAGTACCAGCATTAAGTATCCTTCAGGCCAAGTAGACTGCTAAACCTTCCCACATACTCTGTCCCCCGGGTCTTCGAGGTCATGCTGAATTCAGGGATTCGAGGCATACACAGGTCTCCAGGCTTTGGCTCCAGGGGCTGTGCTGCCAGTCATCATGCGAAACTAATCCTCCAACCACTCCGATCTCAGGGCTCTGTGTGCTTCTCTAAACGAACTGCTGTCTGCTTGTCCTGCCTACTCAGAGCATCACTCCAAAAGCACATCTGCCCCTCTACACATCATGGCTTTTGGTTTCCTGCAAGAAGTGAGAGCATCTGTGTCCGTGATTCTCATTCCTCATGACACACTGAAGTGGGTGCTGGTCTAGAACCAGGAGAGGTGAGCAGTGTGGGCACAGGTGAGTGGCAGACGCAGGGCGCACTGTCCCTCTGCCCTAGAGGTTGGGTCCCTGTAGTCCACCCACAGTGAGTGAATAAGCATGGCCAGTTCTTCCAGGCTGCCGGATTCAGGTCACAGACAAATGCCACCCCACTCCTCCATACACCAAAAACTTCTTAAATAATATTTTGGGTTAACGTTTTTGTAAAATGCTTTACTGTTTTCCTTTCATTTTTTCTTCTTCAACTGTCAGACTTAATTTTAGCAATTTTAATGGAAAATTTCCTAAATGGCTTTACATGTTTCTTTACCTTTTTCTTTCAGGGCAGCTTGAAAAAATAAAACCTTTATTATGGAGAATTTGAAGATACACAAAAGTAGTTAATAGTAGAAACCCGCAGTGTGCCCTCTGCCAGGTCTGGCTTCTGGGCTCACATCACATCTGTGGAACAATTCACACTGTGAGTGTAGCAGGAATATGGCCATTATCATGGTGAATGTCTCTGCCAGGCATTTTCACTGCTAAGATAGATTATGTTGAGTGAACAGATCACAGTTTATCTGCCCTTCTGCTGATGGACATTTGAGTTGGTTTTGATTGGAAGACAGAGCCAGCAGAAATACTGAAAATGTTCCTGCCTGTGACACTGGAGACTCTATGCTCACTTCTCGCTATTCTTACTTTTTAAGTATAGTAGATTTATAATTGGGTTAATTTTTGCTGTACAGCAAAGTGATTCAGTTACGTGCATATGTGCATTATTTTCCATTATGGTTTGTTACAGGATATTGACTGTATTTCTATGTGCTATACAGTAGGACCTTATTGTTTATCCATTCTATATGTAATAGTTTGTATCTGCTAATCCCAAACTCCCAACCCATCTGTCCCCCACCATCCCTCCCCTTGGCAACCACAAGTCTATTCTCCATGTCAGTGAGTCTGTTTCTATTTCTTGGATATGTTCATTTGTGTCATATTTTAGATTCTACATGTAAGTGATTGTATTTGTCTTTCTCTGACTTTTACTCAATATGATAATCGCTAAGTCCATCCATGTTATTTTAAATGACATCTCACTTTTTATGGCTGAGTGGTATTCCACTGTATATATGTACCACATCTTTATCCATTCATCTGTCAATGGACATTCACGGTTTCCATGTCTTGTCTATTGTGAATAGTGCTGCTATGAACATTGGGGTGCATGTATTTTTTTTTGAATTACAGTTTTTTCTGGATATATGCTCAGGAGTGGGATTGCTGGGTCATAAGGTAGTTCTATTTTTAGGTTTCTGAGCAACCTCCATCAGTTCAGTTCAGTCGCGCAGTCGTGTCCGACTCTTTGCGACCCCATGAATCGCAGTACGCCAGGCCTCCCTGCCATCACCAACTCCCGGAGTTCACTCAGACTCACGTCCATTGAGTCTGTGATGCCATCCAGCCATCTCATCCTCGGTCGTCCCTTTCTCCTCCTGCCCCCAATCCCTCCCAGCATCAGGGTCTTTTCCAATGAGTCAACTCTTCGCATAAGGTGCCCAAAGTACTGGAGCTTCAGTTTTAGCATCATTCCTTCCAAAGAAATCCCAGGGTTGATCTCCTTCAGAATGGACTGGTTGGATCTCCTTGCAGTCCAAGGGACTCTCAAGAGTCTTCTCCAACACCACAGTTCAAAAGCATCAATTCTTCGGCGCTCAGCCTTCTTCACAGTCCAACTCTCACATCCATACATGACCACAGGAAAAACCATAGCCTTGACTAGACGGACCTTAGTCGGCAAAGTAATGTCTCTGCTTTTGAATATACTATCTAGGTTGGTCATAACTTTTCTTCCAAGGAGTAAGCGCCTTTTAATTTCATGGCTGCAGTCACCATCTGCAGTGATTTTGGAGCCCAAAAAAACAAAGTCTGACACTGTTTCTACTGTTTCCCCATCTATTTCCCATGAAGTGATGGGGCCAGATGCCATGATCTTCGTTTTCTGAATGTTGAGCTTTAAGCCAACTTTTCCACTCTCCTCTTTCACTTTCAACAAGAGGCTTTTTAGCTCCTCCTCACTTTCTGCCATAAGGGTGGTGTCATCTGCATATCTGAGATTATTGATATTTCTCCCAGCAATCTTGATTCCAGCTTGTGTTTCTTCCAGTCCAGCATTTCTCATGACGTACTCTGCATATAAGTTAAATAAGCAGGGTGACAATATACAGCCTTGACGTACTCCTTTTCCTATTTGGAACCAGTCTGTTGTTTCATGTCCAGTTCTAACTGTTGCTTCCTGACCTGCATACAGATTTCTCAAGAGGCAGGTCAGGTGGTCTGGTATTCCCATCTCCATCAGTGTAGGCGGGTTCCCTTTTCTCCATACCCTCTCCAGTATTAATTGTTTGTAGAATTTTTAATGATGGTATTCTAACCAGTGTGAGGTGATATCTCATTGTGGTTTTGATTTGCATTTCTCTAATAATTAGTGATGCTGACTATCTTTTCACTTGCTTGTTGACTTTCTGTATTTCTTTTTTGGAGAATTGCCTATTTAGGTCTTCTGCCCATTTTTTGATTGGGTTTTTTGCTTTTTTTTTTTTTTTTGCTGGGTTGTATGAGCTGTTTGTATATTTTGGAAATTAAATCCTTGTTGGTCACATTGTTTGCAAATATTTTCTCCCATTCTGTAGGTGGTCTTTTCCTTTTGTTTATTACTTCCTTTGCTGTGCAGAAGCTTGTAAATCTGATTAGGTCCCGTTTGTTTATTTTTGTTTTTATTTCTGTTGCCTTGGGAGATCGACCTAAGAAGACACTGGTGCGATTTATGTCAAAGAGCATTTTGTCTATGATCTCTTCTAGGAGTTTTATGGTGTCCTGTCTTATGTTTAAGTCTTTAAGTCACTTTGAATTTATTTTTCTCTATGGTGTGAGTGGGTTCTAACATCACTGACTTACATGAGGCTGTCCGGCTTTCCCAGCTTTGCTGAACAGACTGTATTTTCTCTATTGTATATCCTTTCCTCCTTTGTCATAGATTAATTGACTCTAGGTGTGAGCATTTCATTTCTCTTGAGCATAAAATCTTAGGAGTGAAATTGCTGGATCAGAGGCTAGAGGTGAGTTAAGACTTAGGAAATGATGCCAAACAGGTTTCCAAGGTAATTGTGCCAATTTACTCCTGCCTGGGATTACTGGTTTTAAGACCTGGGAACATGTCTTCAGTATTGAAAGAATTTCAGTATTTGAATCACTCAGTTGAGGCTTGGTATGACTTGAGTGATCTCAACTATCTTCATTTCAACAGAGATATGGAAAATGTTGCCCAAGGGTACAGAGAGGAAGGTCATTTTGGGAGATGCCCCATGGTTTTCTCACCTCCAGGTATGACCCTCTGCTTAGAGCTTCTCTCTGTTAAGTTTTATGCTCAGGGGACTCCTCCACGGGCCCCAGGGTGGAAAGCAGAGTACCTGGGAGTACCCTGTCCCAGCCGTAGACTCAGCCTTCAAAGACAACAAATTGGAAAATCCTTGCATTGCTCTGTAATGAAATCTTACAGTAAAAGTAAATGTATAAGTTAAATTTTAGGTGAAAGAATCACTACTTGTGGGTGAAACGATTGTGTATCTGGGAGATTCAACTGAAAAATGAATAGAAATAAAAAGAAAATTCAGTGATGTGACTAATTACAAATTTAACATTCAATAAGCAATGGCTTTCTGATGTGCAAGGAACCTGTTAGAAAATATAACAGAAGGAAAATTCACTTGCAATGCCCACAAAAAATGGGATATCTAGGAATAAACTCAATTAAGATGAATTTAAATGAACCAAAACTTTATAGCTCCAGTAAAACTTAAAAAATATTGAGCAAATAGCAAAATACATCCTATTTTTTAATAACAAGAACTGACATTATGCTTTTTCCTCCCTATGCTCAGTCGCTTCAGTCATGTCCAACTCTTGACCCTATGGACTGTAGCCCATCCTCTGTCCATGGGATTCTCCAGGCAAGAATCCTGGAGTGGGTTGCCATACTTATCTAAAAATTTAATGCAATCTCAATAAAAAAATATCTATTTCTTAATTAGACAAGCTGATTCTAAAGTTCATATGAGGACTTCCCTGGTGGTAGAGTTGTTAAAAATCCACCTGCCTGTGCAGGGGACATGAGTTCAGTCCCTGGTCCAGGAAGATCCCACATGCTGTGGAGCAACTAAGCCCACGTGCCTGCAACTACTGAAGCCTGTACATAAAACCTGTACTCTGCAACAACAGAAGCCACTTCAATGAGAAATCAGCACACTGCAACTAGAGCAGCCCCCACTCACCACAATTGGAGAAAGCTTGCACAAAGCAAAGAAGACCCAGCACAGCCAAAAATAAATAAGTAGAAGTATAAGATTTACACAAAGAAAATATGAAAAAATTTAGACATTAAAAAAATAAAGTTCATATCATGCAAAACTATGAAGAAAACTCTATAAAAGAAAGCTAATAGGTGAGACTGCCCTTCTAAATAATAATAGCTAGGGCTTTCCTGGTAGCTCAGCTGGTAAAGAATCTGCCTGCAATGCAGGAGACCCCAGTTTGACTCCTGGGTCAGGAAGATCCCCTGGAGAAGGGATAAGCTACTCATTCCAGTATTCTTGGGCTTCCCTGGTAGCTCAGTTGGTAAATAAGCTGCCTGCAATGTGGGAGACTTGGATTTGATCCCTGGCTTGGGAAGATCCCCCAAAGAAGGGAATGGCAACCCACTCCAGCGTTCTCGCCTGGAGAATCCCATGGACAGAGGAGCCTGGCGGGCCACAGTCCACGGGGTCGCAAAGAGTTGGACATGATTGAGTGACTGAGCACATATAAAACTACACTTACTTAAAGGTGCTTGAAACAGCATATGAATGTACAGTGAGATCAATGGGACAAAAAAGAGAGCCCAGAAATAGACCCCAACACATATGGAAAGATGACATTTCAAAGCAATGAAAAAAAGATAGATTATTCAATAAATGACACTAGGACAGCTGAGTGCCAGCTGGAGCCATAGCTTGCTCCTTACACTGAAGAAAATTCCAGATGGAGAAAAGTACTTTAAAAACATAAAAGCACGAGAAGCTTGAGGGTTTTTTTTTTTTAAAATCATCTCCAAATAAGGAAGATTTTTCTAAATAAGACATAAAACCCAGAAGCCATAAAGGAAAAGACTACTGCATTTTCATACCCATAAAGTTTTTATAGGTGATTAAGAGGTACAAACTATTATGTATAAAATAAGCTATAAGAATATATTTTACAGCATGCAGATTACAGCCAATATTTTATAATACCTATAAATGGAGTATAACCTTTAAAAATTGTGATTCACTATATTGTGTACCTGTAACATATAATACTGTAAATCAACTATTTTTTTACAGTAGATTAATTTTCTAAGGAAAAAAGTTTATTTAGGGAAAAATAGTTATTTCTAAAAGTATTTTGAAATGACAGACTGGAAAAAACATTTGCTACTAAAACAACAAAGGCCTAACTGCCTTACTACTGAAAGAACAACTGTTATTTAAAAATCAGAAAGAGCTGGTTAATATCTGTAATCCAACATCCAAAAGAAAAGTGAACAAAAGACAAGAGCAGGTAGTTTATATATAAAAAGGTGCTCAACCTAATTCACAATAAAAGCAATGGAAATTCCAACCAGACAATAAAAATTGAAATGACGGATAATCCATATTGGACGCAGGCTTTGGACACCACCAGAGTCGGTGCTGGTGAGACGCCAAGGACTCCGTGTTCTCCAGGGCACTTTGGTGTTCAGTGTCAAAAACTGGACGCATGTACCTCTGCATCCGGCACTTCTTCCTCTACAGATTCTGAGGGCAGAATTCCATAACTGAAAATTGCTTTTAATAGCACTAAACTGGAAACAATTCAAATGGCCTTTCAGTAAGAGCCTGGCCAGGTGTGCTCTAGAATGGGGACTGACAAGCTGTTTCTTAAAGGGCCAGATAGTATTTTAGACTTCTGGGGCCAAGAAGCAGCACAGAGTTTATTATGTAGGCACTTCTTTAAACTATACTCAGTCAAATATGAAAACAGATGTCTTTGGTCTCAGGTCTAGGATATCTATTACCGACTCAATGGACATGGGTTTGGGTGGACTCCAGGAGCTGGTGATGGACAGGGAGGCCTGGCATGCTGCCAGTTAAGTCGCTTGGTCGTGTCCAACTCCTTGTGACCCCATGGACTGCAGAATATGCAATCAACACACAAATATCAGTTGTGTTTCTATACACTAACAATGAACAGTGTGAAAAGGAAATTAACAAAATAATCTCATTTACAGTAGCACAAAAAGAATGAAATACTTAGGAATTAATTTAACCAAGGAGGTGAAAGACTTACATACTGAAAAGTATAAAACATTGCTAAAAGAAACTAAAGACATAAATGAAAGGCATTTTGTGTTCATGGATTGGAACACTTAATATCATCAAGATGTTACTATTACCCAAACGATCTATAGAGTCAAATATAATCCCTATCAAAACCTAAAAGATATTTTTGAAGAAATAGAAAAATTCATTCTTAAATTCATATAGACTCTCAAGAGACTGCAAATAGCTAAAACAATCTTAAAAAAAACAGAGTTGGAGGATTCATACTTTCAGTATGGTACCGGCATAAAGACAGACATACAGACCACTGGAACAGAATAGAGAGCTTGGAAATAAACCTCATATACAGGATCAAATGATTTTTGACGAGGGTACTAACACTATTGATGGGGAAAGGATAGTCTTTTCAACAAATGGTGCAGGGAAAACACTCAACTATATACAGATGACCAATCTGCCTCCAATGCGGGAAACCTGGGTTCGATCCCTGGGTCGAGCTTGGTAGGCTACAGTCCACGGGGTTGCAAAGAGTTGGACACGACTGAGTGACTTCACTTTGGCTTCCCTGATGACTCAGAGGTTAAAGCATCTGCCTGCAATGCGGGAGTCCTGGGTTTGATCCCTGGGTCGGGAAGATTCCCCTGGAGAAGGAAATGGCAACCCACTCCAGTATTCTTGCCTGGAGAATCCCATGGACAGAGGAACCCGGTGGGCTACAGTCCACGGGGTCGCAAAGAGTCGGACACAATTGAGCGACTTCACTATCACTAATAAACACATGAAACAATGCTCAAATGTCACTCATCATTAAGGAAATGCGAATCAAAACTAGAGTGATATACAACCTTATAGCAATAAGGATGGCTATTATCAAAAACCCAGAAAAGAACAAGTGTTGGCAAGGATGTGGAGAGATTGGAACACCTATTCACTGTTGGTGGGAATGTAAAATGGTGCAACTGTTCTGGAAATCAGCTTGGTGATTCCTTGAAAACTAAAAAATAAAATTACTATGTGATCCAACAACTCCACTTTTGGGTTTATATGCAGGGTCTACAAAAAAGCAGGGTTTCTTGGAGAGAGATCTGTACACCCATGTTTGTAGCAGTATTATCCACAGTAGCCAAAAAGGCTGAAGCAACCAAGTCTCCATTGACAGATGAATGAATAAACAAGATATGAGATACACTCACACACACACACACACACACACACATACACTGAAATATTATTCAGCCTGAAAAAGAAATGACATTCTAATATACACTACCACATAAATGACATTATTTGAATGAAACTTGAAGACATTATTTGATGTGAAATAAGAAAGATACTCTTGCCTGGAGAATCCCATGGATGGAAGAGCCTGGTGGGCTGCAGTCCATGGGGTTGCTGAGAGTCGGACACAACTGAGCGACTTCACTTTCGCTTTTCACTTTCACGCATTGGAGAAGGACATGGCAACCCACTCCAGTATTCTTGCCTGGAGAATCCCAGGGATGGGCTGCAGTCTATGGGGTTGCACAGAGTCGGACATGACTGAAGCGACTTAGCAGCAGCAGCAGCAAGAAAGATACAAAAGGACAAATATTGTATGATTTCACTTACATGAGGTATCTGAAATAGTCAAATTCATAGAGACAGAAATTAGAATGGCAATCACCATGGGCTGGGGGCAGGGGGATATAGGGAGTTATTGTTTACTGGGAATAGATTTCAGTTTGGGGTGATGAAAGAATTCTGAACATTAAAAGTAGTTATGGCTGTACAATAACATCAATATACTTAAGGTCATTGAATTGTACACTTAAAAATAGTTAACATGGCAAATTTTATATATATTTTATCAGATTAATAAAAGAATAATGTTTTTAGAAAGCAAAGGATGTAATAATTGTCAATTATACAAATTTATGTGCATACATATGTGTATATAGGAAATTTCTGAATGACATGTGAGGAATATGGTGGGTTTCTGGGATGGCAGAGAGCCTTGTTGTTTAGTCAGTAAGTCATGTCACCAACTCTCTTGTGATCCTATGGACTGTAGCCCACCAGGCACTTCCATCCATGGGATTTCCCAGGCAAGAATACTGGAGTGGACTGCCATTTTCTTCTCTAGGGGAATCTTTCTGACCCAGGGAATGAACCTGCGTCTCCTGCTTGGCAGGCGGGTTCTTTACCACTGAGTCACTAAAGAAGCCCAACAGAGAGCTTTACTCTTTCAATAAAAACTCTGGATTTAGAAAGAAACATTTGCCATAAAATAGTAAAGTGTTTTCAACAGTCATAGATCATCAAAATCCCTTCTGCCACACCAAACTTATAATTCCCAATCTACTTCCCCCACTGGTCACACCACACCTACTGCTAAAGTCAACATCAGCCTACTCAGCACCTTTGTGTAATTAGAGTAAGGCAACCACTCCTCTGGGTGGATATGACTCAGTCATGCAGCCTGGAGGGCAGAAAGGACAGGTTTCAGGCCCACTAACCCTTCGTAGGGGTGCCATTTTTGCAGTGCACAGTTCAGTTCAGTCGCTCAGTCGTGTCCAACTCTTTGCGACCCCATGAATCGCAGCACGCCAGGCTTCCCTGTCCATCACCAACTCCTGGAGTTCACCCAGACCCATGCCCATGAAGTCAGTGACGCCATCCAGCCATCTATCCAGCCATCTCATCCTCGGTCATCCCCTTCTCCTCCTGCCCCCAATCCCTCCCAGCATCAGAGTCTTTTCCAGTGAGTCAACTCTTCACATGAGGTGGCCAAAGTACTGGAGCTTCAGCTTCAACATCATTCCTTCTAAAGAAATCCCAGTACACATGTACAATTGTTCATGGTGTTTCTGCCTGGGGCCAATTTTCCCCTACTTGATCAATGTTATTTTTCATAGACCAAGAGAGAATTCATAGCACCTTTGTTAAAAATACAATTTTCTTAAAAAAAAAAAATGTTTCTTTGAAAAGCTTACAAAAGATAAGGGGAGTAGTCCACTCTTTTCAGTTGATACAGTACAAAAGGCACCATACAAGTTTTCTGTTCATTGTTGATTACAGTGATATGCATAACCACATGACCTGTGAAACTTTCTGGTTACTTGAAATTTGAACTTTTCTCTCAGAAAGTCCTAATTGTTTAGTTACTAGGGAAAACTCCCTTGTTCTCTATTTTTCTTTCTATCAGTGGGTCCCTGTAACCAGCTGGGTTGAGGGATGTAGTCTATCTGGATATGGTCTGAGGACTTTGATGCACCACTGTGAGGCCAGAAGTTATAGTGTCAATGTGATGTCTGATTTCAGATAAACAAAATGCACACCAAGGGGTTTCTGTATTGCCTTTTTTTTTTTTTTTAAAGAATAATGTTTGGTACAAGCCATATGACCCCATGCAAAGAACTGTGATTATTTGTCATACTTATGTACCACAGATTCATTACAAATCTGGAAAATGAAAATGACCTGGAAATACTGAGTCAGCAGCCATGAAATTAAAAGACGCTTACTCCTTGGAAGGAAAGTTATGACCAACTTAGCATATTAAAAAGCAGAGACATTACTTTGCCAACAAAGGTCCATCTAGTCAAGGCTATGGTTTTTCCAGTAGTCATGTATGGATGTGAGAGTTGGACTGTGAAGAAGGCTGAGCACCGAAGAATTGATGGTTTTGAACTGTGGTGTTGGAGAAGACTCTTGAGAGTCCGTTAGGCTGCAAGGAGATCCAGCCAGTCGATCCTAAAGGAGATCAGTCCTGGGTGTTCATTGGAAGGACTCATGTTGAAATTGAAACTCCAATACTTTGGCCACCTGATGTGAAGAGCTGACTCATTTGAAAAGACCCTGATGCTGGGAAAGATTGAGGGCAGGAGGAGAAGGGGACAACAGAGGATGAGATGGTTGGATGGCATCCCGACTCAACAGACATGGGTTTAGGTGGACTCTGGGAGTTGGTGATGGACAGGGAGGCCTGGCGTGCTGTGGTTCATGGGGTTGCAAAGAGTTGGACACGACTGAGTGACTGAACTGAACTGAACTGAACTGAAGTGGCCAAACAAGAAGGAAAGTCTCAGCTACCCTGACAGCTGGTTTTTGGCTCCTTCTCCTTAGACACACATGTTTGCAACTCTTGATGACCCAAAGTCCATGATAAGCAAGTACTTTGTAAAACTAGACTGTTGTGAACCTAAAGGTAACTCTCTTCCTATTAAACTAAAATAGACATACTTTCAAATGTATTCTATCCTTTAAAAATATTTTTCAACTTAGAGAAAAGTTGTTTACTTACCCTTTACCCAGATTCCCCTAATGTTACTATCTAGCATAATCATATGAAAGTTAAGAAGTAGTCATGGGTATAGTACTATTAACCTATCTGCAGATTTTATTTGGACTTGACCAGTTTTCCCACATCTGCATTTGGCTGTCACATATCCTTAATCTCCTTAGATCTGTGACTTTGCCTATCTTCCCTTGTCTTTCATGATGTGGGCATTATTGAAAAGCACTGGCCACTTAATTAGCAGGACATCCTCCATTTGGGTTTGTCTCACTTCATGTATCCTATCAGGGGAGCAGCATGTTGACATTTTTTACAGTGATATTACCTTTGATCACTTGGTTATGGTGCTGTCTCCTGACCAGAGGATTACTGTTTTCCTCTTTGTAATTAATAAATATCTTATGGGAGGGGATACTTGAGACTGCAAATATCTTGTTTTTCCACAAACTTTTGCTGACAACTTGAACATTCATTTGTGGATCCGAGAACTATTAGATTGATTTTCTGCAGATTTTCTGTTCCCCTCTTTCTTTCTACGTTTATTAATTAGAAATCTTTCATAACAAAAAGCTGGCCTTTCTTCCTTATTTACTTGGTAGTTTTGAAAACTTTACTTATATCAATATGTGCTTATGGATATTTATTCTATGGGTTATAATTCAACATTGTTATTTATTTTATTACTTCCATTCCTCCAGCTTTGGCCATTAGAAGCTCTGTCATGTTCCTGAACCATCTGCCACGTCCCCATTCTTTTCAAGTACTTCCTCCCTTACTGGTCCGACAAGATGCTTCTGGCTCTTCATAGCAGCACTATTTACAACAGCCAAGATATAGACACCACCTAAGTGACCGTGAACAGAGAAGTGGATAAAGCAGATGTGGCACATATATACAATGGAATATTACTCAGCCTTAAAAAAGCGTGACATTGGGCCATTTGTAGCAATATGTTGAACTTTCAGGGTATGCTTAGTGAAATAAGAGAAAGAAATACTACATGATATCACTTAAATGTTGAATCTATGGGACTTCACTGGTGATCTAGTGGCTAAGACCTTGTGTTTCTAATGCAGGGGGTCCAGGGTTTGATCCCTGGTTGAGGAACTAAACATGCCCACAACTAAGAGTTCGAAGGCTTCAATTAAAAGGTCTCACACACCACAACTGTGTGCAGCCAAATAAATACTTTAAAAATGTGGAATCTAAAAAATACAACAAGGTAGTGAATATAACAAAAAAAGAAACAGACTCACAAACATAGAGAATAAAATAGTGGTTACTGGAGGGAGAAAGGAAGGAGGAAGCAGCAAAATACGGATAAGGGATTAAAACATACAAACTACTGTATCTTAAATAAATAGGTACAAGGATACATTGTATATCACAGAGATTACAGCCAATATTTTATAATAACTGTAAATGGAGTATAACCTTTAAAAATTGTGAATCACTATGTTGTATACCTGAAACTTACAAAATATTGTAAATCGCGTATACCCCAGTTTTTAAAAAAATTTATGCTTCAGGCTCACCTTGTATTTTCCCCATCTCACTGCACGAAAAGAAGCACAAGTGATATTGCTATCTAATTAATCATGAATAAAAGTAAATATAATTATTGACAGTGGCGTGATAGGACTAAAATAATACCCTAGACCTCCATATCACCTCCGTTCAGAGGCTCTGCAACTAGCTTAAGTTCCATGGTTTGGTTCATTTTAGGTAACTTCTAGAACAGTGCAGGACACATGTGTGCTGCATGCTCAGTCGCTAAGTCGTGTCTGACTCTCTGTGACCCCATGGACTGCAGCCCACCAGGCTCCTCTGTCCATGGGATTCTCCAGGCAAGGATACTGGAGTGGGTTGCTGTGCTCTCCTCCAGGGGGTCTTCCCAACCCAGGGATTTAACCCAGGTCTCTCACATTGCAGACAGATTCTTTACCATCTCAGCCATAGCGGAAGCCCACAGGACCATATTAGGTCATAATATAACATCTCTGAGAATACGTGTTCCACACAGGCATTATTCTTTCTTAGCCTCAGAAAAATTATCCTCTTGGCTAAATTCAGGTTTCTCTTCCTTAGGACACCAGAGAAAATGAATACATCACATCTCTGTTCACCTCATGCTTAGAACAGCCCTCAATTCTGGACCTTAATTCCAGAGCCCAGGATGGGAAAGGTAAGGGAAAAGACAGTGGGACACAGCAGGGGTTCAATTCAAAGTAAAAAAGTCACCACCTCCGGAGGGCCTCTGAGCCTGTTAGTCCCCAGTCAACAGGGCTCCCCAGCTCATTTTCCAGGTTGTTATTGTTGTTATTGCTGTTTTTCCCTAAATCTGCTCATTGTCAGGCTCAGCACGGTTTAAATCTTGATGAGAAAGAGCAAGAAAGCAAAGTAACCAAACATAAGGACTTTTCTCTGCAAATGTTGCCTGGGTATGTTGGCTCTGGCCTCCAGCCAAGAAAAACATAGATGATCCAAGAATCACCACCCTCCACTGGGACCTGCCACCCTTCAGCCCAGAGGTTTTATTTTGAAGACAGCAGTAAAGAAGCAAGAGTTTGGTTTAATCCCACTCCCGAGGCCCCTGGCTGGCAGCTCTGTCGTACACATGTCAACTTGTCCCAAGCATGAGACAGGGTATTGCTGGGCACTCTTTCCATGGGATCCAGCAGAAAAGCCGGGTGGCATTTAAGAAAAAGCAAAGTGAATTAAAAAACAGAAGACTGAAGTTCAAGAACCCTGCCATCCAGTTAGCCTTGGGCTCAGAGAGGGAATAAAACTAGGCTGATGCAAAGATAACACCTACTTTCTAGGTTCTTGAAAATGATTTTTTTTTTTTTTTTGGTCCTGTTGACTGATAGCAAGTCCTGTAGCAACAATAGGAATTCCTAGGATCAGGCCAGGCTTAGAGTTGACCAAAAGCCCCAGGTTTAAAAGCTACATGATACTGAAGTTCTATCAGAGCTAAAAGAACTGACTAGATGGGACTTCAAATCATTCACTACATAACAGCGGTAATAATCATACTAGTGACCACACATTCACGTGCCTAATATCTGAAGGATGTTCAACTCCAGTCCTAACCACCAGCCCATACAGTAGGTAGTTTTACCTTTTGTGGCAGTTTGTTTTTTTTTTAATGGCCACCAATCTTTGACTATTAAGATCTTTGTCACTCTCCTTGAATCCTGCTACTTCTAGAGAAACCTGCTCCATTTTGACAACTTGGTCTTCAGTTGCCAAGACCCAGCCACCCTAGATTGTTCTTTCCCAGGTGAGGACATCCAGCCACACAGGCCGATTAAACTTCAATTGTCAGGGACTTCCCTGGTGGTCCAGTGTAAGGCTCGGAGAACCGCACTCTGAAAAGGACACTCAGGGACAGCCTCTAGTGGACTGACAAAGTTTATTATCTAACTGCGCAGTTTTATAATTCTCAGGGAATAGAGCATAAGGCAGACTTGCACGTAGCCATTTCAGATAAACATTAAAGCATTTAAGCATAAAATACAGTTCCCATCGCCCAAGACATAACATAGCTTTGGTGAAACTCTAAAGGGAGTCTTATCATGAAACAATAGTCCTTGCTCTCAGAAACAGGTGGTCAGAAGGAAGCCTCCGAACACCTCAAGGCCGGGTGTACGATCCTTCATCATGCATTCCCAGCCTTGGGCACTCGGTGAATGCTCTTAACCCTTTGTTATGCTCGTCCTAGCTTCCAACCTTCATCATGAGTGGAGCAAATACATTTTCAGTATTTGCTCAAAGCCTTCCAGCTCCTCCACAGTCCAGGGAATGTGCCTTGAATTAAGAATGTGCCTTACAATGCAGGGGACACAGGTTCAATCTCTGGCCAGGGAATTAAGATCCTACATGCCAAGGAGCAACTAAGCCCGTGGACCACAACTACTGAGCCGTGCGCTCTGGAGCCTGTGAGCCACAAGAGAGTCCCTGTCCTGCAGCGAAAGATCCCACATGATGCAACAAAGATCTTGTTATGCCACAACTAAACCTGACTCATAAATAAACATTCAAATTAAAAAATAAATAAATAGAAAATAACGACCTGGCACATAACATTAAAATAAAATAAATAAAATAAACAAAAAAAAAAAAAAAAAAAACCTCCAATTGCCTGTCCAGTAGACGGCAGACTTATATTGCTAGGAAGGTCTAAATAAGTACATAAAGGTTAAGCTTTTCTTTTTGTTCTTTTGAATTAATATTCCTATTTGGCATGGCTTGTGTTTTGAGTAAAGCATTTGCAGGTTGCATCGTTTTGACTCCCTGCATTTTCAGATGGTTGTCTCTGCCTCTGGGCGGTGGAGTTCGTCAAGTCTTCTGCTGGCAGATGTGAACAGATGGCACACAGGGCTGTGCTCAGGTGGCTACTTGGCACCCATTCCTGCCCTCTGTGTCCATTTGCCCCTGTGTGCTCAGTGAGATAACTCTCCAGGGTCACATGCCAGTAAAGGACCAGTAAGTAACAGAACCAGGGTTTTACCAGGATCTACTTGTTAATTTTCTCAAGTGGCCTCTCTGTTTCTTCATTTTCCTTTTTTTTGGCTGCAAGCACAGCTTCCCAGGTGGTCGTAGTGGTAAAGAATCCATTCCTGCCAATGCAGAAGACTTGGGTTCAGTCCCTGGGTTGGGAAGATCCCCTGGAGGAGGGCATGGCAACCCACTCCAGTACTCTTGCCTGGAGGATCCTGTGGACAGAGGAGCCTGGCGGGCTATACTCCATAGGGTCACAAAGAGTCAGACACGACTGAAGTGACTTAGCAAGCATGTTCAGCTTGCAGGATCTTAGTTTCCCGACCAGGGGTAAAACCCATGCCCTTGGTAGTGAAAGCACTGAGTCCCAACCACTGGACCACCAAGGAATTCCTCTTTGTCTTCTGAAATAACTCAGGATCCCTGTGCCTCACCAGCAAAGTTGGAAACGTCATCAAGTTACATGAAATAGCCTCTTAATAAAGTCCAATTAATTAATTTTTCCTTTGTGTTAATGCTTTTGTGTTTCACTTTACTGTGCATGTTGGCCCTGCCCATGGCTGCCTCTCAGAAAACTTGTGATGAATGATCAGAGGGAGGAAGGAACAAACCCTGTAGGCCCAGACTGTTCCAATGCTCAGTGAGACAGTCTTGTTTCAACCTGCCTGGCCTGACCTCTCCCAGAGCTCTCCAGGACCATGAAGAAGGCCCAGGAAACCCCTGGGAGGCAAGGGGTTTTCGAAGAGAGGATAGTTGAGGTAGTTAAATGGGTGACATCCACAGAAGCCACTTTTTGCCAGGTCAGAGTGTGACCTTGGCAGCCGTGGCAGACCCTTGTGGATGGTAAGTTTAGAAGACTCAGGGTAGGGTCAGTAAGGTCACTCCAGGAAAGGCCAGAGAGTAAATGGTCTGTATTGTCACCACTCGACTCTGCCCCTGCAGTGTGGAAGGAGTCTTAGACAACACACAAACCAGGGGCGTGGCTGTGCGCCAAACTTTACCTACAAGACCTGGCAGTGGGGAGGCTGTAATTTGCTGACTCCTGACTCAAGAGATGGTGGTCAAAAACAGGGCTCGGCCTTGCCCTCAGCTGTTCAGATGGAAAATATCTTTTTTTTTTTTTTTCATGTCTTCATTTAACAAACACTTAAACAGCCACATTAGACATTTGGAAAGTGAAAAATCACTCAATCATGTCCAACTCTTTGTGACCCCTGGACTATATAGTCCATGGAATTCTCCAGGCTATTTCCCTTCTCCAGGGGATCTTCCCAACCCAGGGATCCAACCCAGGTCTCCTGCATTGCGGGTGGATTCTTTACCAGCTGAGCCACAACGAACACCCAGACATGGGGAAGAACTTTATCGATGCACTTAATTATCACAATGATCCTATTAATATTAGGCAAGTATTTATTATTATTCTCCCTGGTTTGGTACAGAGAGGTTAGGTAACTTGCCCAAGGTCACACAGCAGTAAGTGGGAGCATCAGGGTTTGAATGCAGGCAGCCTCTGCTCTTCCCCATTACCCTGTGCTGTGCAGAGGCAGGCTGGCCTTCCGGAAGGAACACACTGGGCACCCTGCTCTGTGTTGGCCTGGAGGGAGGGGACAGGGACTGAGGTGAGGAAGACCCAGTTCTGAGATGGGAAGAACCCTATGGGGGCCTTCTCAGGACAGACTACCCCCGACTTCTGAAGTCTTCCACCTCCCTCTTGTCTGTACAAAATCTTTAGCCAAAGGATAAATTTCATCAGAGAGATGAGAAAATATAGAAACAAAGGAAAGCAGTCCAAGACCAAATAATAATAGTTTTGTCATGAAGCAAACTGTCGTGAACTGTCTTCAGTTCCTCCTAAAGAGCTGCAGATAATATTGAGCCATATCCTGTGAGCTGTCTTGTAGATACTGAAACCTCCACCAGATGCAAGAAGTTAACTACTTGATAACCAGACTGTAGCCATGGACATAAGCTGCCACAATTCCAGGAATTGGCCTCAAAGAAATGGGAACAAACTGACCTTGAAACTGAAGATTAACCATACCTGTAACCATCAAGATGATGCTGGTCAGACCGATGACCAATTTCAAAATGACTGTCAGAGCTGACTGTGCTGCTTCTGTATGTAGCCCCTCCCATAAGAGCTCTTGCCCACTGATGGTGGGGGCAGCTGGCCTTTGGACAGTAGCCTGCCTTCTCCCCTGGTTACTGGTCTCTGGAATAAAGCAAACTTTCCTTTCCACCAACACCTGCCTCTCAGGTATTGGCTTTGGAGCAGTGAGCAGCTGGACCTGAGTTCTGTAACATTCCTACCCTCAAGGAGCCCTGTGGGAACTGTGCAGATCAACAAGGAAAAGCATAAGATGCAGGATGACTCTACTTCTAAGAAAGCAGAGAAGTCGCAAAACTCACCTTCAGGGATAAAGGTCAGAAAACTGGTGACCTTGAAGAGGACAATGGAGGACACAGGGACTTTCTGCAGTGCTGGAAGGGGCGTCTTCAACTAGGCACCCCATATACTTGGGTAAAAAAATTGTCAAGCTGACCCATTAAAATACAGGCATTTGAAAGGAAACAGACCTGAGGTGGTGGGTGGAAGCTGGCAGGTAGTGAGGCAGCTCTTCAGGCTGTTGCTCTCCGAGGTCTCATCCAGGTGCTGGAGGGTCCCTCAGCCCCCATCCCCTCTCCTCAGAGTTCTACGGGGAGGAGATGGAGTCATAGACAGTGACATGAACTCTGAATGAGTGCCTCTGGGGCCAACACTGACATCCCTCCTCAGCAGGCAGATGGCTGGGAGCTGCTTCCAGACCAGAGTCAAGGCCTTTCCCACAAACCCCTTTGGGATGGACTGGGATACTTGCCATGAAGCCTGGGCACAGATGTGGGATCCACAACATACTCACCCAGGGGACCCCACAAAAAGGGAGGGAGAGGGCCTCTCTTTGGCCATCAGCCAGGACTGTGTCCCTGACCTTACTCAGCAAACTCTGAGGTGGGCTCAGATTGTAAACTCCTTGCAGATAGAAGTCTTCTTGGAAATCTGGTGCCTTGCACAGAGACTTGGGAAATGACCTGCCCACGTGCTGGCACTGGTTTTAGGTAGAACTGTCACCATGCCATAGGCAAGTGACCTAATAGGATTATATGACCTCAGAGTCACAGAGGAGTCAAACGAGATGGAAGTTCTCAGCCCACTGCCAGGCGAGAGACAACACCGCATGGATGTTAACTGCCATCCTTGGAGAGGGACTGTCCCACGTGAAGGTCACACCTATGACCTCAGCCAGATCAACTCTGCCAGACGTCTCCACTAGAGCATCCAACCACCTGTTCAGGTGTCATCTGCAGCCCCACCTCCGGAAGCCTGAGCTCTGCCTAAAATGTCAAGCAAAACCTTGATAAAGTTATGTAATAAACAGGTGCGTGAACTAGCTGAAGAGGGATGTTCCAAGTCTGGCTGACACACAGAGAGGCTGGACTCCCCACCATATCAACACGAGGCCCTGCCGCAGACAGCAAGACGGATTCTAACAGTCTCGTGTCCAAAGAGAAACATGGGAGGGCTGTTCTAGCCGCCTCTGAAAATGCTGGGCTTGTGTGCAACGGACACAAGGTTATGAGCAGATGGCCTCTGGAGACAGGCCTCTTTCCCACAGCCAGACAGCCTTGAACACGGTGGATTGTGAAGTTATTTGTCATACGAGCTGATCTGACTGAAATTCTAATTCCAGAAGTGAGTCATGGACTTGGCACCAATATTGTGGGTGATGTGCACATGGATGGTTTTTGCCTTGTTTGTAGTGACAAAAAAACTGGAAACTGCCAGATGTCCAACATTAGGGGCATGGCTGAAGAAATTGATACTTACACATCTTTACACAGGTTTAAAAATAAACCTGTGTCTTTTGACCTAAAAGGAGTTTTACAATGTCTTGTTAAGAGAGAAAATCAAGTTGCACAGTATTTAATGCTCTGAGAATAACCCCATTTTAATAAAAGGATAAAAGCCCATCTAAGTGTATAAATATTCGCATGTTTGTACAGGGATGGAAGGGATATGGAAGGATACACAACTGAATGAGTAGGGAGAGATTATTCGCTTTTCTCTTTTTTTTTTATTTGGAGATTTCAAATTTACAGAAAAGTTGCCAAAATTAAAAGTGGTACAAAGAACCCCTACGTATCTTTTGTCAAGATTCATCTACTGTTAACATTTTATCCTTTAGCTTTATGATTTATGCATGTTTCCTGCCCACCCTTCACTTACTTGCAGTTTCTACACACACACACACACACACAATTGTTTTTTTTTTCATGATCCACGTGAGGGTTAGTTACATACATCATGGTCATTCACCCATAAAGACTCCAGAACGTATTTCCTAAGCACAGAGAGGTTCTATTTCATCAGCACAGCACAGCCTTTGGCTTAAGGAATTAAACGCTGATACAAAGTATGTCCTCTGATCATGAGAATTAAACTAGAAATCAGTAACAGAAAGACAGATGAAAACATTCCCCTAAGATATGGAAACTAAACGACTTGCTTCTAAACAATCCAGGAGTCAAAGAAGAAATCATGAGAGAACAGTTTGAATTTAACAATGTTAAGTAATACAATCTTTGCCTAATCCACCGATTACACACTTATAATTCCTCATGTCCTTTCCTATGACTTGACACTACTGTATGACCAACTTGCGTGAGCAAAATTTATCTCCCCTGCTCTAACCGAACTGGGGATGGGAAGCATGATTTGCTTGAGCTGAAGAAAAGGGGGCTGAGTGACGTGTCGGTTCCTGACCAAGGTTTGACATTTTGGTGAAATGTAAACATATGAGTGACCCCTGAGCTGGAAAGATCCCTTGGAGAAGGGAATGGCTACCCACTCCAGTAGTCTTGCCTAGAAAATTCCATGGAGAGAGGAACCTGGCACGCTACAGTCTATGGGGTCGCAGAGTCAGACACAACAGAGCATGCACACACACACACATATACACAAAGACACAAGCAGTACATTTGCTTTTCCGCCACCACTTATCTTCAACTCAAAATTCTCTCTCAAGATGACCCGAATTAGCAGTTATCACTCAGAGCACCGATCAGTCTGTCTGGAATCCCTGACACTTCATTGCAGAGGAATGAGATGTCAGGTCCATCTGTGGGGACAAATACACACCTGGGGCTTGTATGTACAGCTGTCGGCTCTTCCTTGAACTCTGGGTTGGGAAAAAACCATTAGTTCAGTTCAGTGGCTCAGTCATATTCAATTCTTTGCGACCCCATGGGCTGCAGCACGCCAGGCTTCCTGTCCACCACCAACTCCCAGAGCTTACTCAAATTCATGTCCATCGAGTCAGTGATGCCATCCAACCATCTCATCCTCAGTTGTCCCCTTCTCCTCCCACAGTAGTATATATAATGGTCATCTGAGTTAAAATTCGCCCATTCCAGTCCATTTTAGTTCACTAATTCCTAAAATATCGATGATGTTCACTCTTGCCATCTTCTGCTTGACCACTACTAATTTACCTTGATTCAAGGACCTAACATTCCAGGTTCCTATGCAATATGACTCTACAGCATCAGACTTTACTTCCATCACCAGTCACATCCACAATTGGGTGTTATTTTTGCTTTGGTTCTGTTTTTCCTTCTTTCTGGAGTTAGTTCTCCACCAATCTCCAGCAGCATATTGGGCACCTACCAACTTGGGGGGTTCATCTTTCAGTATCCTTCCTATCTTTGTGCCTTTTCATGCTGTTCATGGAGTTCTCAAGGCAAGAATACGGTTTGCCGTTCCCTTCTCCAGTGGACTATGTTTTGCCAGAACTCTCCACCATGACCTGTCTTGGGTGGCCCTACACAGCATGGCTCAGTTTCACTGAGTTAGATAAGGCTGTGGTCCATGTGATCAGTTTGATTAGTTTTCTGAGATTGTAGTTTTCATTCTGTCTGCCCTCTGATGGATAATACATTTATGGAAGATTCCTGATGGGAGAGACTGACTGAGGAGGTCACTTAAGCATTAAAACGGATACAGTCAGAGAGTAGAATATAACACACCTGTATTATTAAAAACCTATACCTTAAGGCCAAGTGCACATCAGGTGATAGCTGGCCCCTCCCAGTCTGCTGGGGGATCCCTGGAAGGCCAGGCTGGTGCTGACTCTCTGAAAGGGAAGAGGGTAAGAAGAGCCCAGAAGACCCCTTTTTTTTTAATTGAGGATAACTGCTCTACAGAATTTTATTTTCTGTCAAACTTCAACATGAATCAGCCATAGGTATACATATGTCCTCTCCCTCTTGAACCTCCCTCCAGAAGACCACCTTCTTGAAGGCTGTTCATTGTTGCCCTGGGGAACCTGGTATCTGAGTGACCCCGTATATCTAGCCTGGGTCTTGTCAGGGAGAGGAAAAAAGCCTGGGGAGACCTGGAGCCCATCCCAGTTATCAGACATGTGACAGGACAGTCTCAGACTTTTCCCTTGAGGGAGACACACACATTTCCCTTAAATGAAGGGATTCCAGCTCCCTCTAAGCACAGATTCCAGAACAGAGGTCCTGGTGTACAAGGATCACAGATGCAAAATTTTACATGTGCAGAGCTTTCTTTGTATTCTCAAAGGGAATGGTGTCCCACCCCCACCCCGACCCCACCAACCACCCAAAAATAAGAACTACTGCTCTTAAGAGAGTTGGAAAGCAAACTGGTTAGACTGGCCATAGGTTGTCACAATAAAATATTTTATTTGAGAACATTTGATACTGTGGGAAGCATCTCTACTAAATCCAAAAGCACCTGACTGATGGTCCACTTCCACTCTCCATAAGCCAGCCAATAGCCTCCGCTGGCAGACGCGAGGTGTGTCTGTCCACGGCTGACCCCTCCACCACCGCACGCCTCCGTCAGGGGCACAATCAAACAGCAGGCTGCCCAGCTCCTCCAGCCCCAAACTGACCTCACTTCACAGGACAGGAGAACAGCTCTCGCCTCCGGGGCCGGGGCCCCAGCTGGACATGCTCACAGGAGAAAGGTGAGGTGACGTCTCACACAAGACACTGTAACCAAAGTCAGCGCATGCCCCGCTCTGGGGACAACACAGCCAGGTTGGGATAGGCTGGGTCAGCATGTGGTCGTCACCAGGACGGAGCAGGGCCTAGCGGACACAGCAAGGATCTTGGACTACATTCACCCTGCTCACTTTAAATGGGACAGAACTTCTCTCCTCAGGAACATCAGCTCAGGCCTTTCTGGCTCAACGCGATCTCGGCTGAAGGTCGGCACACCTGGCAGTCTTGGCTGACCCGCGCTCACATCAGCCCTCTCCTCCAAGCGCGAGCGCCGTGAAGAGCCGCACTCACGTCAGCCCTCTCCTCCAAGCGCGTGCGCCACGAGGAGCTGCGCTCACTTCAGCCCTCTCCTCCAAGCGTGTGCGCCACGAGGAGCTGCGCTCACTTCAGCCCTCTCCTCCAAGCGCGAGCGCCACAAGGAGCCACGCTCACGTCAGCCCTCTCCTCCAAGCGCGAGCGCCACAAGGAGCCACGCTCACGTCAGCCCTCTCCTCCAAGCGTGTGTGCCACGAGGAGCCGCGCTCACGTCAGCCCTCTCCTCCAAGCGCAAGTGCCCTGAGGAGCCGCGCTCACGTCAGCGTCGCAGACGCAAAAAGAACGCGTGCTTACACTCCGTGCATCCAGGGGGTAATACTTGTCATAAAAGTCTAAGACATACTCTTCTGTCTTGAACCCGAACTTCTGGTAGAGCAGCATGGCAGGGTTGCTAGCGGAGACGTGCAGGGTCACGTCCTTGCCCATGCAGGTCTGCAAGAGAGTGGAAAGCACACAGTGAGAACGAGAGGGCCTGGCGAAAAGGAGTGGGTGGAGAGAGTGCCTGACGTGCAGTCAGTCAGGTACGGAGGCTGAAAGAGTCCGGCCTGAGGCTGGGGCACAGGACCACCAGCCAGCGCCCGTGGGGGGAACCCAAGCTCGCTCGGCGGTCGCCAAAACCCTCGCTGAAATGTTCCAGACTGAGGCGGCAGACAGTAAGCTGATTGAATGTTTTTTCCCAGTTTTTAATGAAACTTGCTCAGTAATTCCCACATGTTGGTGTCTACCTTTGATGAGGCCTCTTAGTATAGGAAGCTTTAAGGACCCTGGTTTGTAATACCTCCAGTTTTTTCTCTCTGGAGCAAAGAGCCACTGGGGATATTTCACTGCCAACTGTTTTATAATTCAGTTACATTTAAGTATATCCAGCGTTAACAATACCAAACCCTATGACAACCTTGAAGAAACAAGGGACAAGACCAGACGTTCTGTTTGTTTTTTGTGTGTGTGTGTGTAGCAAAGTTTTATTAAAGTATAAAGGAGATAGAGAAAGCTTCTGACATAGGCATCAGAAGGGGGTAGAAAGAGTACCCGCTTGTTAGTGTTAGCAATGAAGTTATATACTCTCCAGTAAATCCAAAGAATGTCTGGAGGGTGTAAAGATCTCACCAGACCTACTCCCATAATTTACATTTTAAGATAACAGAATTAGCCAGAAGGTTTAATCCAGAGACTGTCCTCAGGCATAATACATTGTTATATAATCCTAAGGAATGTAGAGAAGGAAAAAATGTTTGTCCTTTTTTCCTCCTTGAGAATTCCAGACCCCTCTCTCCTTGGGGACCCCTAGCCCTCTTATCAACCTGCCTAAGAAATGACTCTCTCATCCCCCCTTTTCTTTTAGGAGAATCATGTTGCCTAGGGAAAAGGGGGGTCGTTCTCCTTCCATAACTGCTTCCGAGCTGAGAAGGGGCGTTGTCCCTAAATTGGGGAGGCAACATATTCTCCTAATCCTCATAATGAGGATATCTGATCCAGCGGCCCCAAATAGTAGTTGGAGGAAGGTGCAGCAGTAGCAGGAGTTTGAGCAACCATTTGTAACTTAAAGGCTTTCATGCGGCTAGAAACAAATCCAGTTATACAGTTACAAATACAGGGAGTAAACAGCAAAAACAAAACAGTCAGAATCAAAATGAAAAGTCACATTATTTCTATAGTTAAAGTGAAGCATGTTGCACCAGTCCATTTTAGGATTGGTAGATGTCATCAGATGAAGAAGAGGCATCGCATGTGATTGTTGTCGAAGGTATTCACAGACGTTCTGTTTTTAAAAACTAGATGCCATCCTGCAAGACAATCATAAACGCTCCCACCCTGGACCTACTAGGAAAGATGTCAAGTTAGGTGACCGGGTATGAAACCTCAAGACTTCTGTTTAATTATACAAGCTGGGTATCCCCTAGGGACATTCTGAATCCCAAAGACCCCATCAGCACTCCCAGACTTCTCAGAACTGAGGTTTCTTCATGTAGCACCAGCCTTATCTCGTGGGGAAAAAGAGGGGTGTCTATTCTACTGCAGCTAGGCAGGTTCTCAGATTCTTTAATCAGCCACACATAAGAGAGCACCGGAAGTTACATAAACTCAGAACTGGCTCTTTAGTGAGGAGGTGCTGAGACTGTAGACTTCATAAGTCCTGGAGATTTTACAACCCCAGGGTCCTTAAGCCTTCCTATACTAAGAGGCCTCATCAAAGGTGGACGGACACTAACATGTGAGAATTATTGAGCAAGTTTCATTAAAAACTGGGAAAAAACATTCAATCACCATCTCCTATTTAAAAAGAATCTTGCCCACATGACACACAATGCTCCATACCGAATGGCTTCTAAGTAAGTCACCAGATGAATCTGGGGTAAAAAAAAAACTTGCCTGTGTTTCTGGTGTTTGTATATAAATATATGGTCTGTCTTCTTCCTCAAAGGTGATACAGATACATCAAAGGATGGATTACTTAGAAGGTTCACAGCAGCTTACACAGTGACAGTAAAACTAAAATCAAGCGGCAATAACAGAATATACCTACTGCTGATAGCATGAGTTTTTTTTTTGGTTTTGGTCATGCTGGGTGGCATGCGGGATCTAGTTCCCCGACCAGGGACGGAACCCGCACCCCTGCATTGGGAGTGCAGTCTTAATCACTAGCTCACCAGGGAAATCCTTGATAAATGCTTTTGTTAAAATGGTTAAAAATACCTAAGAACTAAAAATCCCATGTTCACCCCACTTCTCAGAGTCACCGCGGTGGTGACTCCAAGACCAGAAGCAGTTATAAGATAGACGGTCCAGGACTTTCCAGGTGGTCCAGTGGCTAAGACTCCACACAACCAATGCAGGGTGCTTGGGTTCGAGTCCTGGTCAGGGAATGACCAGGAATTTGATTCCCATGTATTGCAACTAAAAGTTTGACTGCTGCAATGAAGATCAAAGATCCCACATGCTGCAAGTAAGACCTGGTGCAGCCAAAAAAAAAAAGACAGTCTGAGGCTCTTAACTCTGTACTCACCTCATTTTATTTATTACACATATCCAAAACTGATTTCTTTGAAACTTGGGTCTGAGGAGTGACCTCTTTGGGGGTGAGGCTTCTGTCTAGTTGTAAATAACTTTGTGGACGACGACAGAGCTGGCTCCCCTTTACCTGGTGTTGCCTGGCTCTGGTCCCGTCCGCACTCTAAGCCTTTCAGGGCAGCTCAAGGCAGGTGGACAGACAGTGAGCAGAGACAACATACCTGAATCAGATGATAAATCATGAAAGTCGCGATCCCCGCTCTCCTCCAGTCAGGATGGACAAACAGAAATGAAATATAAGCTTCATTGTACTTCACGTCGGGGACCATGAAGCCGAAGGCGATGATGACTTTCTTATAGGGACGACGACACTGAAGTCAGGGTACTGCAGGCACTCGGACAGGTCGACGCCTATGGAGAGAATCGATCAGTCAGCCCAGGCTCTGGGATGAGTGAGCAGCAGGCTGTTTAGTCTGTGCTTCAGCTGCACCTGCCTGATAAAAACACCCAGACTGCAGACAGAGACACCACCGTAGACGCCATACATAAATACCAAAATTAGCATCATCTGGTCTGTGTATATATGTTAAAAGAAGGGAAGTGGGACAGGGTGGGTAGGAGAGAGCACTCAGGCTGGAAGTGGACACACCTGGCTTTGCGCTTGGCCTCTGGGACATATATGCCAGCTGGCACGTACCCCAACACTCTGCCTCAGGAATCTGCCTCAAGTGAGATGAGAGATACCCAGACCTGAAGGGAAGATCTGAGACCGCCCAAATCGTCATGTTCTTTACCTCATACACAGACCACTGACAAGCTCTTTGGTACAAATGTCACTTTTTACAATAAAGGAGTTAAATATCACATAATTCCACGCTTATTGTTTGGAAGCCACCTTGAGCAGGGGCAGGGAGAAGGAGACACTCCCAGAACATTCCTTTCAGCCCCATCCCAGCCCCTACTACATGCACTGACATCCTGACAAAATCTTTTCCAGCCCCTAGAAGATGTATTGTTTCCTTTACATTTCAAAGCAGAGTCACAAAGAACATACTTATATTTAGCAATGAGAGAGTGTTCCTTTAATCAATGACTTCAGAGATTATATATAATATATATATAAATGGTCATGGTAAGGCTGATAAAATGACATATCGCATTGCGTCTGTTATTTTCAAAGTCTGTGATTGGGGTTTTTTGCTTTTTAAAAACAACTTTTGGCTGTACTAACACCAAGGACCAGTTAAGTAAACAAAGCACACAGAATTAAGCAATCAAGAGTGTCCAGACACACCCAAGCCACCAGCCTGTGGTGCTGATGAGTATAACACGGGATCTTGATACATGCAGGAGATAACAGGGTGAACCGTTTCTTCTGAAACAGAGATAACAGGGAAGAGAAACAAACAGAACTGTTTATTGCTTTAACTGCTCGCTTCTGTGTGGATAACAATATACTATGGAAAATTCTTAAAGAGATGGAAATACCAGACCAGCTGACCTGCCTCCTGAGAAATCTGTATGCAGGTCAGGAAGCAGCAGTTAAAACTGGACATGGAACAACAGACTGGTTCCAAATAGGAAAAGGAGTACATCAAGGATGTATATTGTCACCCTGCTTATTTAACTTATATGCAGAGTATATCATGAGAAACTCTGGGCTGGAGTTAGCACAAGCTGGAATCAAGATTGCCAGGAGAAATATCAATAACCTCAGATATGCAGATGACACTACCATTATGGCAGAAAGTGAAGAACTGAAGAGCCTCTTGATGAAAGGGAAAGAGGAAAGTGAAAAAGTTGACTTAAAGCTCAACATTCAGAAAACTAAGATCATGGCATCCAGTCCCATCACTTCATGGCAAATAGATGGGGAAACAGTGGAAACTGGCTGACTTTATTTTTCTGGGTTCCCAAATCACTGCAGATGGTGACTGCAGCCGTGAAATTAAGATGCTTACTCCTTGGAAGGAAGGTTATGACCAACCTAAACAGCATATTAAAAAGCAGAGACATTACTTTGCCAACAAAGGTCCATCTAGTCAAGGCCTATGGTTTTTCCAGTGGTCATGAAAACCATGTTTTATGGATGTGAAGAGTTGGACTATAAAGAAACCTGAGCGCCGAAGAATTGATGCTTTTGAACTGTGGTATTGGAGAAGATTCTTGAGAGTCCCTTGGACTGCAAGGAGATCCAACCAGTCCATCCTAAAGGAGATCAATCCTGGGTGTTCTTTGGAAGGACTGATGTTGAAGCTGAAACTCCAATACTTCAGCCACCTGATACAAAGAGCTGACTCACTTGAAAAGACCCTGATGCTGGGAAAGATTGAGGGCAGGAGGAGAAGGGGACGACAGAGGATGAGATGGCTGGATGGCATCACCAACTCAATGGACGTGGGTTGAGTGGACTCCAGGAGTTGGTGACGGACAGGGTGGCCTGGCGTGCTGCAGTTCATGGGGTTGCAAAGAGTCGGACACGACTGAGTGACTGAACTGAACTGAACTGCTCACTTTTTCCTGATTTTAGGAAAGAAAGAGATGTTCATATTTTAAACTGTCTATATGAGCAGACAAACTGAATGAAACCATATGAGTAAAGGTTTTGGGGTCACACGACACACACACTAGTTTTAAAAACTGCTGGAGTGAACGATACGGAAGGTGGATCTGCTGAGTTTGGATAGGGAGAACATACCAGGCCAGAAGAACTCCTGACACATGGAGTTTATGGTTGGGATGTGATTTGGCCGGACATAGCAGTAATCAAGAGGGGCGTCTGGCTCTGGCGTCCAGTGTGGGTCCCCCCTGTGTAGGTGGGAGCGGATCTGAGACAGCAGCTGCAGTTTGGGTGGCTTTGTTTCGTAATCACGCCTCCAGAACCCAGAAAAGAAACACACAGAAAACAAGGAAAATACCCATTATTCCCAGCCATTTGATCGACAGTGCTCCTTGATCTGCTGAAAATTTTAAATTAATTCACACTACTTTATATGTCAGCTGACTTAAGAGCTATAGTATTCTTCTGATATGACACTTAAAATTATCTCTAACATTCGTCAGACAAGACCTAATGGAACCTGCCAGGAAGTCCACTAGTGCTGGTGAGCCTTAATCAATGGACTGCGGAAACAGAAATGGCTTCCTAATTCCACCCTCTGACCCAGGACAGAGCCCGAGGAGGAAGGCCCAACTCTGCCTGGACAGCCGGAGACCCCAGGGCAGGGAGCAGGCTTGTGTGCTGACCCATGGGTCAGCCCAGGGGGAGGGTGGGGGGCTGGGCCGGGAGGACACATGACTGGAGTGGCAGAGATAACTGTCAGTCATGTGCAGCCCAGTGCGGGTGGGGGTGGGAACTCTCTGGCCAGGTGCTGCGTACATGGGATATTCATCATCAGTCCATGGACGGGCCCCACCATCCCCTGGTTCCTTTTGCAGACAACTATGTACAATTTGAACTTTAAAATAAAACAATGAGTATGATAATCAGAATGAAATCTCACAGAGTTGGCTTATCTCCTTGCCTTGTATATTTCTTTCAAAGGGACCAACCTTTCTATAATAATATACACTTGAAACATGCTGCATATTGTTTCAGGACAAGACTAGACACAGAGCAGAGGCCTGGTCCTTGCCAATGCCAGTTCACAGATCTGGGGAGGATGGGGTGGCTCAAAACACAAGCGCCAGTGCTTGTGCCACACCCAGTGTCACAGCTCCCCTCTGTGTACCTGATGTAGGGTTTCAGGATCCGAGACGTGTACGGGCTGATGATGCTCTGGTCCACAGCCATATCTTCCGATCCCACCAAACGGTACAGAAACTTTGTGCTCTGGTGCCGGAATCCTTTCCTGGATGGCAAGGCAGTCTATGAGAAAGACAGGCCAGTTATACAAAAATAAAATTACTCAAAGGGCTGGTTTCATTTCTACAGATGAGTAGTACTTAGGGCATTTTTATGTGTCAGAAAGTAGGTCTTTCTGCAGGACTTAACTGGAAAATTTAAGGTTCATAAAAACTTCATAGGTACCTTTGCATAAAACTGGATATGAAAACCTAATTGCAGTTTAATAGTTTAAAGGCAAAATAATTAAAAAGTTTTTTTAAGTTATGTATAGCTTCTCCAAGTTTCATGTTTTCTATAAGGCACCTTGAATCTGTTCACCAAATATCAGTCAGCCCAAGCATCAGGTGGGTCTCACACACACACACACACACACACACGGCTCCTGTCTCATGAAGGGTCTCTGTTACCATGGCAGAAACCACTGCTGCATGTGTATATGGATTTATTACAATATGTCTCTACTGAGTAAATCTCACAAAAGTAGGACTGACATAGATTATCATCCCTACAACACAGTGTGACAGCCCTGTGGAGAGGACTGACCAGAGGGTCCAGGGGACATGGTCCCTGCTCCCCACAGGCCTGCAGATGCCTCCTCTCCCATAGGGCTGCTCAAGGGCCCTCGGTCATGTCATAACAGAACACGGACAATTAGGTTTCATAGCAAACAGCTCAGACGGAAGATTAAAAAGTACATTTACAAAGCGGTTTGCCAGGGGTTGGATGAAGTTTAGAAACCTGAGTTGTTTTTGTAGAATCAGCTTGCTCTTGGGCTAGAAAATAACTTTGTTGGAAGAAGAGCATGAATTCCTTTCTTAATAATTTTGCTCTGATTACTTTCTCAAACTGGACACCAAAACTTTCAGAGGCCAATCAACTCTGAAATTCTGCCAGGACTTTGAGTTTTCAAGTGAAATTCAAACTTAGGGTACACAGTTTCCAAGTACAGCCTGTTTCCTCCTGAGCCTGAAGGCATACCCATCTCCTGTATTAAAAGGCAAAGTCAATGTCCCCTCCTCTGGAACCTGGCAGGCCTGAGGTAGGCCTTGACCAGTCAGAACAAGGCAGAAGTAATAACATTCTGGGACCTCTGAGCCCAGGCCATAAGGGAGCTGGTGGCTTCCTCCTAGAGTCCAGCTGCTGTGGTGCCCAGGTGGAACACTGAAGGGCTGGTGGCCACATGTAAACATGTAAACCAAGCTCCAGCTAAGTGGAGCTACAGGGTGCCCCTTCCTTCAGCTCATGAAGTAGAAAAATACCCAGCTGAACCCAGTCAACCCACAGACTCAGAAGAATTAGTTATTGTTTTAAGCTATTAAGTTTTGGGGTAGTATGCAACTTAAGAACAAGTAACACCAGCCACTGAGCCTGTGAACAGCAAGTCAGCATGTGGAGGTGAGGTCTGTGAGACCCCCGGATATGCACGGTCCTCACCCTATCTGTCTCCCTGGCTTCCACACCAGGTTAACCATCCTTAGCTTCTGCCTGCTCCATGAATTACCCCTGCGCCCTACCAGGCTCCTCCCTGACACGCTCATGCCACCCCATCCATCTCCACACAAGGCCATGAGCCTACTTTTAAAAACTAATAAAAGTCACCTTCCTGGTCTGAAACTCCTACGTGCTTCCAGCTATGCATTCAGAATACGATGCAGACTCCTGTCCCATGCCCTGCAGGATCCATGACCCCATCAGCCTGGTCCTCCATCATTAAGACATTCCCACCCCACGTGCCAAATGAAATCCTGCCTCAGGGCCTTCCTGCCCTGAACCTGCCTGGACAGCTCCTCCTGCGGATCAGGACATGGTTCGAGCACCACCTCCACAAAAGGTGCAGTCCACCTCCCACCCCCGCTCCCCATGGCACTCACGTGGAGGAAACGTCCCTACTGGTTCAGTACTGTCATCTCCCTGCTCCTGGTGTCAGGGACCTCCTCTGTCTTAAGTCACTGTCTAATCCAGAGCCAGGCCCTAACTCCCTTCAATTCCATGAAGGCTGAGAGGTGAGAAAGCTGCAGAAGAAAAGTTTGAGGCTTGTAGAGGTTTAAGGTTTATGAGGTTTAAGGCAAGAAGCCATCTGTTTCCATGACAGAAGTACAAATGCTGATGCAGAAGCTGTAGCAAGTCATACAGAAGACTCAGGTGAGATAGTGACAGAAGGTGGCTGCACTAAACAAGACTGTCAGTGTAGATGGAACAGTCGTCCACTGGAAGAAGCTGGCTTCCAGGACTTTAATAACTAGAGAGGAGAAGTCAGTGCCTGGCTTCAGGCTTCAAAGCTTCAAAGCACAGGCTGACTCTCTTAGGAGGAGGGGCTAATGCAGCTGGTGGTGTTAAGCTGAAGCCAGTGCTCACTCACCGTCTCATTTATGCTCCATCTACACAGCCTGTGCTCTGTAAATGGAACAACAGAGCCTGGATGACAGCACATCTGTTTTCAACATGGTTTTCTGAATACTTTAAGCCAACTGCCGAGACCCAATGTGAAAACTGAAAAGCAGAGAGGGAAAAAAAGCCCACCCGCCTCCCCCTGCCCAGAAAGGAACTCAATATCTGAAAACTGTGGTGTAACTACTAAAAGTGTTAATATATGCAAAATGGGAATAGCAGGAGGAGCACAGAAGACAGAAGAAATACCTGAAATGTAACAGCTGAGAATTTCTCCAAGTTAATCAGACACCAAACCAAAACCACAGATCCAAGGAGCTCACAGAATGAGGAGGATAAACGCTAAGAAGCCTATCGGTCACCTGTAACAAAAGGGCAGAGGTGCCAGGCAAGATAAATGAAAGCGAAAGCACTCAAAGTGTGTGAATACAAATAAATATCAAAAACAAAGAGAAAACTGTGAAAGCTTCCAGGGCATAGGAGAATAAAAGAAGACCACCCATAAAGAAGCAAGTATTAAGAATGACAATGCAGCTCCAGGAACAAGCTGATAGTCAGGTGATGATGAAGTGGTGATGCTAAATGTCAACAGGGGAAAAAAAAATGACAATTTTATATCCAGCTATACTATCATTGAAATGTGAGAGTGAGGATGTTCTGAACTTCAAAAAGACCACATTTTAAGAACTATTACAAAAAGTGCTTCAGCAAGAAATTAACCTGGAAGAAATGATGGGAAGTGAATGAAAAGTTTAAGTTTAGTGAGGTTTATTGTTGACTAAATAAGCAGCACAATGGAAAAAAGGAAAATGAGAGCAGGCAGAGGTAGTTTTTTGTTTGCAGGGCAAAGATCACATGGTAATATTAAAAAAGTAATTCAGAAAAAGAAATACATGTCTTAAGTTGACTTATAAAAAGAATAAAAATGGAACATACAATTTTCTCTACAGAAAAGCATCAATGTCACAGACTATTTTCTCTGACTACAATATAATCTGATTAGAAATTAAATCAATTACTAAAAGATAGTATAAAATTCTCATGTATTTGAAAACTAACAGTTTTTTAGCACTAAATAACTCTTGGGTTAAAGAAGAAAGGTTAACAAAAATTGCAAAACACTAAATACTGAAGTATAAAAAAAGTCACATCATTTCAAAAGTTATGAGTAATGGCTAAAATATCACAGGGACAGTTACAGCTGTGAATATACTGAACAGAGAACCAGAAGGCAAGTGGATTGAACAAATGCATTTACGGCTGCTCCCCTATGTAACTGATTAAAGTGATACTAATATTTCAGGTTAAGATGGGGTATGAAACACAAACATTTAATTTTACTTCTTCCCCAAACCCTACCACAACTATAGAAATAAGACTTTAAAAATAAATAAAAGACAAATACATAAGAACAAAAAGATCAGAAGAAACCACAGTAACTGGGAAGCAGATAAATAAAAATTAAGAGATTTCAAGCCAGAATCTGGAGCTGGCTTTGGGTGAAGTGAGAACCAGTCCAACCTGTACTGCAGAATCCTCTTACAATGCAACTGGCAGCACCACTTTTGTCTGGCACCAGGAATAAGGCAGGCAGAGCACTTTTACCTAAGGTGCAGGTAAAAGCACAAGCTGGAATCAAGATTGCTGGGAGAAATATCAATAAACTCAGATATGAAGATGACACCACCTAAAGAGCCTCTTGATGAAAGTGAAAGAGGAGAGTGAAAAAGTTGGCTTAAAGCTCACCATTCAGAAAACTAAGATCATGGCATCCGGTCCCATCATGGCAAATAGATGGGGAAACAGTGGAAACAATGGCTGACTTTATTTTTCCAGGCTCCAAAATCACTGCAGATGGTGACTGCAGCCATGAAATTAAAAGACGCTTACTCCTTGGAAAGAGAGTTATGACCAACCTAGAAAGCGTGTTAAAAAAGAGACATTACTTTGTTAACAGAGGTCCGTCTAGTCAAGGCTATGGTTTTTCCAGTAGTCATGTATGGATATGAGAGCTGGACTGTGAAGAAAGCTGAGCACCGTAGAATTGATGCTTTTGAACTGTGGTGTTGGAGAAGACTCTTGAGAGTCCCTCGGACAGCAAGGAGATCCAACCAGTCAATCCTAAAGGAAATCAGTTCTGGGTGTCCATTGGTAGGACTGATGTTGAATCTCAAACTCCAATACTTTGGCCACCTGATGCAAAGAGCTGACTCACTGGAAAAGACCCTGATGCTGGGAAAGATTGAGGGCAAGAGGAGAAGGGGATGACAGAGGATGAGGTGGTTGGACAGCATCCCAACTAACAGACATGGGTTTGGTGGACTCTGGGAATTGGTGATGGACAGGGAGGCCTGGCGTGCTGTGGTTCATGGGGTCGCAAAGAGTCAGACACGACTGAGCGACTGAACTGAACCGAACTGAAAAGCTGTGTGCGGAGCAGTAAGACCCCTCAGCAGGGCTGTGCTCTCTGAGGCTCCAAGGGACAACCTATGCCAGGCCCTTTTCTCAGCTTTTGGTGTGGCCTCAAGGCCTGTGCTCCTCAGCTCTGCAGACACACCACTCGAACCACTGCCTGGGCCGTCACAGGACATCTCTCCTGTGTGTCTCTCCTGTTCTTGGAAGGACACCAGTCGTGCTGTGCTAAGGGCCCACTTTGCCCCATGGAACCTTAGCTTAACTACTTGTATCTGCAAAGGCCCTATTTCCACATGAGGTCACATGCACAGGCACCAGGAGTCAGGACAATACACACGTTTGGGGACACAATTCAGTCTGCATCAGTGACCCGCAAAACACATTAAGTCTGTCTTCCAGAAGCCTTCACCTAATGGCAGCATGCTCCATCCATGCTTCCTACACTGTTTATGGATAAAAAGTTTAAAAAGGCAGAGGAATGGTTAACATTACAAGTCACTACACTAAGAGTGACTAAGAGTTAACACTAAGAGTTGCTTCCTCTGGGGGAGTGGGCAGGCTGCAGAATTAAGGTGGTTTTAATGCCCTGTTTCTTAACCCATAGTAATTGATCTTATTAACCTCTAAACTATACCTGTATGTGTTCTTGTATGGGTACGATGCCTTTCATAATTTTAACAGTTAAGTATAGGGATTAAAAGGAACAAAGAACAGGTGACCAGATGACAGCAACAAAAGCATATGAATAAGTGGCAAGTGACTAAGACCAGCAGAGCCCAAACCTAAGGTGGCCGTGAGGACAGGCCAGAGCCAGTGCCTCGGGTCAGCAAGGACATCAGGTCCAACTGAAGCTGAGGGCGGGCAGGGGGCCATAGACTGAGGGGTCTCTTGGGTCAAGAGGTATTAAACTCCAATGACACTTCTGCCATCCACAAACAGAAACAACCTCTCCCTTCAGGGCAGACCAGATTCTCTGGAGGCTCCAATGAGAGATTCTGATGCCGCCAAGGGTGGAAGTTCTGTCCAGAAAACAGGGAGACTCAGAGGAAGTTTAACAACTGCATGGTCAACCCCTTGCTCTCCCCACAAGGTTCCTAAGATGCAGGCAGGCAGGTTACGACTTCCCAGGAAGGAGAAACAGAGAAAAGAATTACAGGATCCAGCTGGAGTGAAGGTCTTTGGAAACTACAGAACCCGGAGACTGAATCCAGCCTGCTTTCGTACATACTGTTTCTGGCGCACAGTGACGCCTTTCATCAGTCGTGTATGCTGCTCTCACACCACACAGCAGAGCTGGCTAGCAAAGTTACAGCTACTTACTCTCTGACCCCTCAGAGAAAAGGCTTGCAAACCTCTGGTCAAGATGGTCCAACAGCCAAATAACAGGAGTGCTCCAAACAGACAGAAATAGATGCCAGGAAATTCCAGAACTCAAGAAAGAGCATTTCAAATAGAAAGGCCCATAGGCAAAGGCCCAGCACCGGGAAGAACAGCCCCACATGCAGTGCAGTGCTGGGTAACCAGAATACCAGCAGCAAAGTCCACAGCCAACCAGTGTCCAGAAAAGACAGGTAAAAGGCCAGACCACCACAGAAGAAGACAGGAAAACATGCACACAGTCCAGACATGCAATGCACAAACAACCAGGAAACAAGAGAATGTTCTAACTTCACCTGTAATCAAAGAAATGCATCCAAAAAACAAACCAACAAAAAAAAAAAGACAAGACTTCATTTTATAGCCAAATTAGTTAAGGAATGGTTAGCAGCAATGCCAGCAAGACACAGGGAGAGAGATTGGCTGGCTGTGGTGGAATCACCTGTCCCTGGAGCATTCACACAACAGTGTCCTCCAGCCAGGAGGACATCATGCTGACCTGCTGCTCTTCCTGCAGGGCATCTCCTAACTACCCAGATGAAACCACGCCTTCCTCCTGCTCAGCTCAGTGTCCAGTACACTGACACACTGTACATCCTCAACAAACCTGCCAATTAAAGCTACAACCCAGACCATGAGTAGCTGCCCTCGGAGACTAAGAGATATGAAGAGAATGTCTAGGTTCTGTCTAGAATACCCAGAAGGAAAACAGAAACCCAAACTCAGATGCATTCAGGAATGTTCACATCGGACAATTAAACACAGCCCAGTCGTCTTTGCACCTCTCCCCTCACTGTTCTTCCACTCTCCCGAACACACCAGGGAGCCAGACAACACCCACCTGGTACCGGTCAAGGATTCTGAAGTCCTGACAGGTCGTCCTGTACGTGGCCTGTCCAGCAGGAAGCCTGGAAACTCCTCCATCTTTGGCCCCGTAAATTCCGTCCACTAACAGGAGTGCAGCGTTCACGACCTGGTCCAGGTCAAAGAGCGGCAGCCCCCGGTCCCTCTTTGCCTGCCGGACGATCAGCTTCCGCTTCAGCCGCCGGGCCTCAGGGGTCATGGCCACGGCCCCAGGACAGGCCTCCAGCCGCCTGAGGAGCAGCTTCTCCTCATAGATGCTCACAGGGGTGAACTTGGGCCCCTTGGGCTTCCGGTCCTTCTCCAGCACGGGTTTCCTCTTCTCTCGAGCCCTCGTCTGCAAGGACGTGTTGGAGTCTGTGTCCTCACTGTCGATGTCCATCCTGTCGGGCTTCTCCTCCTCACTCTCCACCTCCTGCTTGATCTGCTCGGGGGCCCTGACCTTCTTTCTGCCCCCGAGCCCCGTCCCTGAGGTAGCCGCGCCGGCAGGGGGCGGGACATACTCCATCCCAGGGTCTATGACACCGTCTCCTTCCATCTCATCGTCATCTGTGAGGAACAGAAAGCAAGTGAGGAAATGTGGCCCCACTGCCCCCCAGGGAAAGCACACTCACTGCCCCAAGGGCCACACAAGCCCTGAAGCCCCAGAACAACGGCTCACCGTGAAACAAGGCCTGTGGCGGCATCACATCTGGAATGAGGTCGGCTTCCGAAGCAGGCTGGGTGTGGCTGAGTGAGAGGCCGGGGTCCCTGGGGCGGAGAAGTCCAGGGATGGCGAGGGCGATGGGCTCGTGAGTGGAGTGCGGTCCGAGGAGCTCAGGGACGAAAAGTCAATGACTTCTCCTTTCTCGAGAATCACGTCGGGCCTGCGGCCTCGGCTGATGAACTTGACGGGCGTGGAAGAGCTGCTCCGGTCAGCAAAGCCAGCCGCCTCCTTCTGGGCTCTCCTGATATCCTTGGCTTCCTGAGTCCGAGACCTTTTCTCTTTCAGTTCCATGGCAGATTCCACAGGATTCCGACTCGCTCGCTTTCTAAGTCCCTCAACAGTGATGATGGGATCTAAAGTTGGTTTGGAGGCTGCTGGTGAAGAACAAAAGATCTAAATTTTTAAATACCGATTCAGCGTTAGCTACTTTTACTAACTTATTGTGAATCTACTACCATAGAAAGAGAAATGTTCGATGAATGTCCTGAACTAAGATTAAGATTTCTCTTAATCAAGAAAAAGGAATTATAATGCAAATACAAACACTTCCACATGGTCTTTCACTTACTAGAACTGGTAAAGGTTAAAAGTTTAGAAACTGGGATGGCTTAGGGATGATAAAGAACCTGCAATGCAAGAGGCCTGGGTTCAGTCCCTGCGTTGGGAAGATCCCCTGGAGAAGGGAACGGCAACTCACTCCAGTATTCTTGCCTGGAGAATTCTGTGGACAGAGGAGCCTGGTGGGTTACAGTCCATGGGGTCACAAAGAGTTGGACACGATTGAGTGACTAACACTAAAAGTTTGATAATGCTCAGAGAGCATTATCAAATGGGAAATGGGTATTTTCATGTCTTTTTGGTAAAGCATAAAGTTTATCACATCTTTTTGGAGGGTAATTTGGTAATATGACTAAAATTTTGAATAAATATATGCCCTTTGATACAATAACCTATTTCCAGGAATTTATCACAAAATATTGGCAAATGTATATAATTACAGTATTGTTTAAATAACAAAAATGATAGAAATACCAAAATGTGCATCAGCAGGGTAATGGTTTAGTTATCATGCAGCTACTCAGTGAAATGTAATGAAATAAAAGAAACAGGATAGACCTACATGTACTGCTATGGAAAGATGGCCAAGATATACTTGTTAAGTGAGGAAAAACAGGAGAAGAGGTGATATAGTACGAACCAGTTTTGTTTTTAAGAAAATGCTTAAATATACAAAAAGACTTCTCAAAGCACTCATAAAAGACAACAGTGGCTCCACTGAAATTAAGCTGCAGGAGGTGGGAGAGGGACTTTTAGACTTTATAGCTTCAATAATATGTGATTTATTCCCAGTTATATTGTTAAAAAGTTAGAAGTTTATTATCAAAACAATTTTAGATTAAAAAAATCAGATCAATATGTGACAGTAAGGAGCTACTATTAGTTTTTTATAAGTGAGAAAATGCCATTATGGTGAGGTTACAGGAAAGAATCCTTATGGCTAATAATGAACTATTTAAGAAGGAACTGCTGATACCTGGAAGTTGCTTGAATAACTCAAGGGTGTGGATGGGCTGGGGGGCTGGGAAGAAGCACTCAGGAGCCCAGATAAATGAGATAAAAGGAGAGTTCCAGGGTTAACAGCTAAAGTGAAGACAAAAGTGTGAAGGGATTCACTACATGACTCTCTTCACATCTGTATATTTAATATTTTCCATACTAAAGAGGTTAAAAACATAAAAAAACTTACTGAAAACAGACAACCTTTCAGATACCAAAGGAAATTTATCAAGTTGCTAAGTCGTGTCTGACTCTTGTGACTGCACGGACTGTAGCGCCCCAGCCTCCTCTGTTTAGGGTATTCCCTGATTAGGAAGTTACAAAATATTTTTTTACAGCATAAAATATTTATTTACAGCATAAAAACCTATGTTAGAAGAAAACTGTGGAGCAGAGCAGCTCCAGGGAGGCCATGGTGTCTGCCTAGTAAAAATGGGTCATCTATACTGGCATTTCTGGGCTCATGACAGTACCTTTCACTTTCAGAGCGGAGGCGATAGCTTCTCTCCCTCGGGTTTCAGGGTTGGGGGCCTGTTGTGGACGAGCTTCCACCATCCCGGTTCTCCGAACTCCTGAGCTCCCGAGCGGAAGTACATGGGGCTCCCCACGCTGAGGCAGCCGGCGACCGTGCTCCACCAAGTGGAAGTCTTCTTCCTGAGAGGATTAAAAATTATTGGCTTTACAGCTCTCTCCTTACCTAGACGGTACAGTCTTTGCCTCCAGGTCTGGGATGGGCTAGGGAACCTGCCTCTTTGAAGGAACAGAGCTCCTCAGGTTAGGGAGAGGCAGCAGGGTCTGTATGGCTTCAAATCCCATCTCCACCACCCCTTCTATTAACAGCTGCTTCAGGTTCCTCATCTTTAAAATCAGGATAATAAAACTTGCAAGGCTGCTGAGAGGATTAAATGGAATGCCATAAAACAGAGCTCATAAAACACTTTATTAGAATCCACATGATTATAGAGTTCCAATTGGGAAGATCCCCTAGAGCAGGGAATGGCAACCCACACCAGCATTCTTGCCTGGGAAATTCTGGTGGGCTATAGCCCATGGAGTCTGACACAACTTGCGACTAGATGACAACAGGCTAATTTTATTTAACTTGAGCTGCTTTTATGTATGGGGAAAAGGAAATGGCAACCCACTCCACTATTCCTGCCTGGAGAATCCCATGGACAGAGGAGCCTGGTGGGCTGTCACCTATGGGGTCGCACAGAGTCGGACACGACTGAAGCGACTTAGCAGCAGCAGCAGCAGCTTTTATGTATCAGTTAAACCAAGTCTCAGCAAAGCAAGCAGGAGAGTCCTTAGCCCTGGTAAGTGGTTCATTTTACCCACAGAGTCGGAGGCATCCCTCATTCTGCTACCTGCCTTCACGTAGCAGAGGAGGAATAAAACTATATGGTACGTACCACAAACAGAGTTGAACCTTGGGGGAATAATCAACTCTAACCAAATCCCCCACCCCCCAACCAAAACACAAGCATTTAAAAATAACTACACTAGAGTGTATACATAAAAACTTTTAATATGTAAAATGCCAACTGGGGCTTCCCAGGTGGTACAGTGGTAAAGAATCTGCCTGCCAATGCAGCAGACACAGGTTGGATCCCTGGGTCAGGAAGACCCCCGGGGGTAGGAAATGGCAATCCACTCCAGCATTCTTGCTGGGAAATCCTGGTGGGCCACAGTCCATGGAATCACATAGAATTGGACATCACTGAGCATCCACAGCCCACAAAATGTCAAGTATTCAGGTTCCTATAAAAAAATTGGTCTATTATTTAAGGAAAGTGTTCTATTTCTACCTCAAAAACATAAACCAATGACCAGAAATCCTAAAGAATCATCTTTAATACAAAGGCCAGTCTAACAGATGGAAAATACTGCTGAAAAGGCAAAGGAGAAAGGTATCCTTAAGAACAGAGATATACTAGACAAATAAGACAAACCAAAAGAACCCCACAAAAAAAAAAAACAAAAAGACTGTAAAGGGCCTAAGCACTGAGATGGCAGAGTGACTCCCAGCCTCTGGCCCCAGAGTACCTCTCTTCTGCCACCATCTCACCTGGTTTTGAAACTTCCAGACCCCCACCCAGAGGTCTGACCAGGGGAACCCACTCCAGAGGTCTCTGGAGCTCTGTTCACTTTTCTTCCCATTGTCCTATTTGGCTTCAAATCCCTCTAGTCAATTTCCCATTTCAGTTACTGTACTTCTCAGCTCCAAAACTACTTTTTTATTTACTTAGGTTTTCTATCTCTTTGATGGTATTTCTGTTTCATTCATACCTTGCTACCTGATGTTTCCCACCTCTTCCTTTAGTTCTCTGGGCATCTCTAAGCTGTTCTAAAGTCTTTGACTAGTAAATCCACCATTAAGTCCTTCTTCAGGGATAGTTTTGGGTTAGTTTATTTTTTCCCTTCAAATGAGTCATACTTTCTGGTTCTCTGTATTCCTTAGGGTTTGTCTGTTGAAAACAAACATCGGACATTTGGACGTCAGTCTTTCTTCTTTCCCCAGGGTTCACTGGACATGATGCTGCAGGCTGTCTCTGTGCCAGAAATCAGCTGGGCCAAAAACTCAAGGTCCTCTTGGCTCACGTCTAAGCCTGTGCCTTCCTCCAGACATGCATGGAGACTAATCGCCCCTGTATAGGCGGTTGCTTTAGAACATCTGCAGTCTTCAATGTCTGGCTCCAAAAGAGGGACAAAGAGGAAAGTGAAGGTGGGAAAGAAGGTGCCAGCCCTTAAGTTCCTTTAAAGTCAATCCAGCCAGAGGGGCGGGGCCTGCAACAGTTCAGGGAGGTAGGTGCAATGACAAAGGCTGCCTACCCCTTTGTCAGCACTTCTGTGATCAGAAGCAGCAGCGGGAGGTTAGAGCACAAATATGATTGGAGGACACGGTCCTGTGTGTCCACCCAGACCCCAGACTGTGCCAAGCTGCTCCTGGAAGGCATGTGTGGCTGTCTGTCACAGGATTGAAGGATGTGAGGTCATTAGACATCACTGTACTCAGAGCTAAAAGTGACCAAATGGACTGTAATTTATGGTCCAGCTTCTTCCAGAGGACAGTCCACCAAGTACAACAGCACTGACCATGAAAACCTGCCAAGATCTAATTTTATCAGTTTTTTCCCTTCCCTGCCCCTTACAAATGGGGTGTATTCAGTTCCATAAATAGACCTATATAATTAAACTAAGACAACAGATTTCCTTTCCTTAAGAAAAAGAACCAGTTAAACTGTCAATTCTTTTCTTAGTACCACTAAATATCTCCAGAACAAAAATAGCTCCTTTTGTAAAAAGGCACTGAATCTATTTTTCCTCATGGCAGCCTGCAGACGGTCACCCGTCCCCGATTCCACAGCAATTCCGGCACAGCTGTGACTTCTTGGCATCTGAGGACGTGGGTGAGGACAGGCACAAACTCCCTGTGCCCACCTTTATCGTGTCCATATTGTCCCAAATCTGCAGGATTCGTGTATCTCACCCAGGACTTCAGAAGGCAACTAACAATCACAGTCTCAAACAATCCTCCAATGCAACTGCCAACTTGCCAAACCCTGAGAGCAATGAACATCTTGCTCGATGCACATGTACCTTCAGCTTCAATGTCTGGTCTGGATGTCTGTGGCCCGGCATCCCTACATCTGATAACCCAAGGAGCGGGTCACAAAGGAGGGGCAAACTCAAAGCACCATGATGAAAAAGAGTAACGAATGTGCAGTAGGAAATGGCAACCCACTCCAATATTCTCCCCTGGAAAATTCCATGGACAGAGGAGCCTGGCAGGCTACAGTGCATCGGACAAAGAGTCAGACACAACTGAGCAACTGAGCACCCAAAACATATGGCTTAGAATATATAGGTACCATTTTCCAGGGAATGCAATATACTTCATATTAAGTCAGATCTCCAAAGTGTCTGTATCTATTTTTTTAACTTTTTATTTTATATTTGAGAACAGTTAATTAACAATGTTGTATTAATTTCAGGTATACAGTAAAGTGATTCAGTTATGCATATACATGTATCTATTCTTTTTCAAATTCTTTTACCAACTAGGTTGTTATAGAATATTGAGCAGAGTTTTCTGTGCTATATAGCAGTAGGTCCTTGTCACTTATCCATTTTAAAAATAGAAATATGGAGCTTCCCTGATGGCTCAGTGATGAGGAATCTACCTGCCAATGCAGGAGGTACAGGTTCGATCTCTGGTCCAGGAAGGCCCCCATGACAAAGCAACTAAGCTCATGTGCCAGGACTACTGAGCCTATGCTCTAGAACCCAGGAATCACAACTACTGAAGCCTGTGTGCCCGAGAACCCGTGCTTCACAGCAAGAGAAGCCACCTCAGTGAGAAGCCTACTCACTGAAACTAGCGAATAGCCCCTGGTCACTGCAACTAGAGAAAGCCTATGCAGCAACAAAGACCCAGCAGAGCCAAAAATAATGAATAAATAAGTAAATTTTTTACAAAAAGAATAACATATGAATAAACCACATGCATGTGAATCTGCCTAGACTTGGCAAAGTGTTATGAACGCCAAAAAGTACACAATGGTTTCTACCTTCCAGAGCTATAAAGACAAACACTAGTAATTAATGAAGAGCAACTTCAATGAGTCTAGTCAATAACTGCCATTATTTCTCTTCTTCTGACCTCCTACAAGGCACTGATTCTAAAAGGACATAACAGTCCTCTGTCCTCAAATTAGTCACCTACCCAGCTATTATGCAGCTTCATTTAATCAAACTCTGTTTTTCAACAGTCGAAGAATCTGTTCAAACATCTTCCTGCTCAGTAGAAACCAGCAGTTTCCCCCGGATGTAGGGTAAGAAGTATGGAAACCTACACTTATATCTATGCTGGTAATTATACCCACCTCTGCTGAGATTGTTAACTTAAAGAGAAATCATCTTGTGGATTAAAAAATTCTTAGGAACTGCCGCAAGTGTATACACTAAAGCTCTAAAGGCTTGCATTAGGCTGTCTTAAGTCGCATGTATTTTGTTCTTCACATCTTCATTCAAGGATAAGACTTTTAGAAGTCACATTACCTATTCCCTAGTAGAAAAGTCCAGTGTTTCTCAATAAAGGCGCAGATGTCTTCTTTCCACCGGAAATAGCCCTGCCTCCCGCTGCCTTCCAGGGACAAGTTGTACATCGCCAACACGACCACCTGGAACACAAGTGCACAGGCTGGGAGAAAAGTACCAACAGGAGGCATGTTTGCTGTTTGAGTGGGCATCAGGGGAGGGGAAGGATAACACCCTGGAGAATCTTCAGTATAGAATTCTACTTCTTGTTTGCTTTCCACAGATGAGCATCACTTAGCCTTGTAATCACGTGCACTTGCTCCTCACATGTCACTAACGCCAGGCTGCTGTGTGGCTGAGCTGGTGACAAGTAAGGACTGTCCTAAGCACCCCCATCCCCGCCCCCTCCATCATTCAAACCACAGGCATCAGGAGGCCCCAGGGCCTGCTCCAGCTGGCGTTGCTGACAATGCTGACCTTTACTAAATATTCTGAGCATCACCCCTGCACATACATTTTCTAAGCCTTTCAGAGGCAGAAACGAGAGACTATCAGAATTTCAGAATGAAGACAACGTGAGGTACCATCTACTCTGGGTTTAGTCTTTCTCAGCCATGGCCAGCTTCTCCCGAGATGGAACTGGCATGGACAAGGGACAGAGACCTGACAGGCCTGGCTGCCCTGTTTTTCCTCAGAGAGCATGACACCCCCAGCTCCACTGCATCTGGCCCGTGTATTTCACAGGTAATGCATTCACAGCCCCAAATGGGGAAGTACTTTCTGGAAATATAAATAACACACTGTATAGAAAAAAAATCATTTTAAATCCACCATCAAGAAATCTTTTTTTAACATTTTCGGTGATGGTCCTTTCAGACATTTCTCATCTAAAGAAAGTTTTGTAGTCATAAATGGACAAGAACCTATACATGCTATTCAAAACTATGCTTTCATCCTTATAAAAATAATGATTAATTTTGAGTCAGTGAAACTGAAAAGGGGACAGAGAATCTAAGGAGAGAGTCCTTGCATAATTCCAAATCTGCCTATGTGTGCACACATCAGAATAATGCTAATATTAATCTAATCTTGCCAAGACAAAGTATTCCATGTATGCTTTGGAAAAAAAAAATCCTAGTTATAATATTCATTAGACTGTAAATATCCTCAGTATAAGCTTCATTTTCTACTCACATATTTTCAGGCAAGTCAAAGAAGGCTCCCTAAAACCACCATTGACAGATTTCATTAGATGTCCTAATAAAAACAACAATAATTAAGATGACAGCCCCAGGCTGCAAACACAACTACAATCTATAAGGCCACTGTAAGTGACTTAGAGGGTAAATCACCTTCTCATTATTTCCCCTCATAGCAAAAAGTGCTAGGGATAATTAATCTACGTATGTGTCTGCTTATCATCTAAAATGTCCAGAAAGTCAGCTGCCTGGGGCTGTCTTGGCTATCTCATTCACCATAGAAAAGAGTTGAATGAGAATTAGCTAGTCTCGACTAGACTCTACTCTCCAGGCCTAGAACAGTGCCTGGTGCATGTATGCACTCAGTGTTTGTTGAAAGAATAAACATAAAACCGAGTGAAAGTGAAAGTGGAAGTCGCTCAGTCATGTCCAGCTCTTTGCAACCCCATGGATTATAAAGTCCATGGAATTCTCCAGGCCAGAATACTGGAGTAGGTAGCCCTTCCCTCTTCCAGGGGCTCTTCCCAACCCAGGGATCAAACCCAGGTCTCTCCAGCTGAGCCACAAGTAAGTGATGTCTAATTCATTATTTTTAGAACTTAAAAGGCTGCATATACCATTGGTGCCTTGCTATAAACATATTAATATAAAAACAACCCCCCAAAAATTAACACAACCTGGAGATCAGTTATACTATTCAGGCAATAGTTGGGCAGGGTTAGGTTGGCCAACTCCACTTTTTTTTTAATTGAAGCACAGTTGCTTTACAGTATTGTGTTGTTTTCAGGCGTAGTGTAGTGATTCACTATCTTCACATTTTTTAGAATGGTTTTATTTTTCTAAAAACAGCTGCCAGAAAAATGTGAACCTCTTTGATTAAAATCAGAAATTTGGTATTATATATAAATGAAACTGTGTGGGTGAGATTTTCAAGAATCTCAAACCCAGTATGCTAAGTTGGCAGTGAGTAATTTTACTAAGAACTCTTTTCTCCACATATTCAGTATGATTTTCATTGTGAAATAAAGTGACCCTCAAAACAACTCAAAAGCTCATATGTAAGTTCCTCATTCTCTAGACACTCCAATAAATCTGGGGCAGATCAACTTCACAAACTCTAAAGGAAGAGCTTTTACTCACTTGCTGCCATGTCAGCTTCAGCCTCTCATACTGCTCCTTGCCATCTTCTGAGCAATCAGAACAGGTAAACCTAAAAAAATTATCGCCCTTAAGGTAACTGAGCTGTTCCCTCAGCTGACCTAGGAGGAAAACAAAAAGATCCATCACTAGAACAGAGGTAACCAAAGGTTTAATCAGTTTACCAACCATTTTCCAAGTTTCCCAGGCTGTCTTCCATTTTTCTTTCAGCCAACCTAAGTCGGTAGGTTATTCTTCTAACATCAAGTGCATCCCAGTAAGATAGATCCGTGGTTCTCCTGACCTCCAGGAGAAAGACATTGGGAAGACAGGTAGGGTTATCCTCACTGGCTGTTCCAACTGTTAACATTCCTGACTCCTACAAGATGTCTCCTCAAGAAATATCTGAGCTCCCACTGTGCCACTGGGCTAGGAACTGGGAACAGGATGCCCAGGGCAGATGTGCTGAGCACCCTCAGAGGCTTATAGCTGCTGCGAGGGGCACAGGGGGGCAAGCAGGTAACAGCAACACAGCTGTTCTCCATCCTGTGTATCAGAACCACCCAAGAAGCTGTTTGTTTTAGTATGCCTGGGCTTGTCCTACACAAAGTTAATCAACCTCTAGATGCAGGACATTTTCTGAAGTTCCCCAGGGGATGCTGAAGCTCTGGGAGACATGAAGACCCCTGGAGTGGAATGTGAGGGGCTCAGTAGGGCAACGTAAGGGCACATAAAAGAGATGCCAACCTACACTAGGAAGACAGGAGAGCTGGAAAAAGTGGGGGCACTGGGGCCTGAAGGATGGTTAGAATTGGCAGGTGAAAAAAGGTGCTGGGGCTGTGGGGAAGACAGAGGCTGCAAAGACACATGTTCCACAAAGGAAATTTACATGTGCAAAGTCCCAGGGAGAAGAAAGACCTGCTTGTGGAGAATGAAAAGCTCACCCGGCTACACAGCTCTGAGGGGATTATCTGTGGGGAGAGGAGGACATGAAGGAGAGGCTAGAGCAGTTGCAGGTGGGCAGGAAGGGCAGTTTACAGTGTAGGCTGTGAGGACAGGAGAGAGCCACCCAGGCCACCCAGCCATCCAGAACCCTGGATCTACAAGCAGAGACAGCTCAAGAGCAAAAACTAGCTAGTGCACGTGTGTGTCCGTGTGCGCACGCGCACTCCTATGTGCTCAGTCGTGTCCGACTCTGTGACCTCACAGACCATAGCCCCGTCAGGTTCCTCTGTCCATGGTATTTTCCAGGCAAGATAACTAGAATGGGCTACCATTTCCTACTCCAGGGATCTCTTGACCTAGGGATTAAACCCATGTCTCCTGCACTGGATTCTTTACTCCTGAGCCACCTGGGAGGCCCCAAAACTAGCTTATAGGTAGTAAATTTTAGGTTTGCTTTCTGTGAAAATGATGTTACTTTATTAAATAGTAATTAGGAATCTGAATAGCTGAATCCATCTTAAAAACTTCTCCACATACCAGAAAATGACCCAGTTCACAACAAAATATACACATACACACACATATCTAAATTTCTCTGACCTGGTTACAAGTTCCAGTACACAGAGTACTCCTCCAATACGTGTCTTTACTAGCCTCCATCCAATGGAAAAGCCCTGCTTCAGTAACTGCCCTGATGCCTGGCAAAGGACCTCCTGGTGTGTGTGTGTATCTACTACTAGCAGATCGAGGAGACCAGCAAGTAGAAAACACTACAAACAGGCGCAACACATTTCTAATCTGCTAATTCCTTATATCAGCAAACTATCGCAGCTATTTTCCATGTAAGTTAAATATTACCTGAGTTGTAAGTCTGAACTTGCTGGGCCTAGAATTTGGTTGCAAATTCACAACAATGTGACCCTGATAGAAAAATGCAGCTGATCTTTAAGTCACACAGAATTTCTAAGTTTTATTGGGTGGCAATCAAGAACGTTAATTTAACAAAGTGACAGAAGTTGGCAGTCATATTTATTAGGACAAACGTGTGTTATGTTTTATATAAACCTGCAGTTAAGCAACTAAACTAGTAATAAATGTAAGAGTTAGCTTTTTATTTAGGTCTACTTCACATTCCTGTTTCTTTCACAGGTTAGGAAAACACGTCTTCCCACAGGAACTGACAGGGCAAGGGAAAGGAGAAGCTCCTTACTGGCTGGGATCCATTTCTGGCACTTGTCGCAGAAGTAGGACAGCTGCTCCTCCATCCACGACACGTCCCCTTCGTCACTGTTGAGGGAGTCCCCGCTATGGTCGTGAGACAAGTCCACGGACGCCTGGTCCTCCGACTCCACAATCAACAGGGTCTCCCCCTCACCTCCCCCTCCTCCAATCCCTCCGAGGTTGATGTTCTGGTGGCTTCATCGTCGTGCCGACTAATCAAACCACTCAGGTGGATGCTACCCTCCATCCCTCCAGACTCACAGGGTCAGGGTTCTCGGGAACAACCCCAATCCTTGGACACCAAGCTTGAAGGGCTCCTTGCTGACCACACGAACAGAAACTCTCAGAAGGGTGTCTGCCCACCTCTACTCAGACACAAGGGGCTCTAAAGGCATTATTTAGAATATATGAGCCATTGTCCTTTTTCTGATCAAGTTTAAAAGGACAGTGAGAAAAAAAGATTTCACTAAGCTGTTCTCCATCAACACACACATTGAATGCTGTCTCTTTCATCAATACTTCACACACACTTCAAGTCATGTTTCTTGAGATCCCTTTGCCAACATTTTCTCTCTTTCTGCTTCAAGTTGCTCAGTCAGAAGAATCTGTTCTCCCAAAAGACGAATATTTTCTTTTTTCCGATTTTGCCTTTCAATGTCTCTGATCACTCCATCACGAAGCCTCTAAAAATGTAAGAAACAAATTTCAGTAAAACTGAAACAGGTAGTTCCCATCCTTTTATCATTCAAATCTAAAAAATAGTTTAGATACAGTTAAAACTTTTAGATTCCAACTACCCAATTACTATTTTAATTTACTGTATAAATGTAATAAAGAAACCATAAGATTAACTTGAATTAACTTGGTAGACTGCCATAGTATTATTACAGACTTCTTATTGTCTTTTAGGGAATTCCACATCATTTAATACAATATGGTAAATAACAATTAAAATTAAAAACTGGGGCTTTCCTGGTGGTCTAGTGGGTAAGAATCCTCCTGCCAATGCAGGGGACACAGATTTGATCCCTGCTTCTACTGGGAAGATTCCCCATGCTTCAGGGCAACATTAAGCCTGTGACCCACTATTTAGCGGATGCACCTCAACACCCTCAAGTCTGTACCCCACCACAGTAAAAAGCCTGAGCACTGCAACCTGCAAAGAAGAGCAGCTCCACGCCCCGAAATCAGAGAAAGCCTGAGCACAGCAACAATGACCCAGCACAGCCAAAAATAAATCTTTTTAAAAAAAGAAAGAAAAACTGCCACTGTGCTGAATTTTAGAAGTTTAGTTGATATATGATACTTTAAAAATTTGAGGCCAATGGGAAAAAATAAAACAAAAAAGTGAAAAACAAAAAAGAAACAGAAGGAAAAAAAGAGAGCTAAATAAAAATTTGAGGAGGAAATTCCCTGGCGGTCCAGTGGTTAAGAATCTCCGCTTCCACTGGTTGGGGAACAAAGATCCCGCAGGCCACCTATGTCCCTGGCCCCCCCCAAAAAACCTTGATGAGTTAAAGTAACTGTGAACTACATTCCTGTTAGCAATTGTCCTAGCTGAATAATAAATATCACAGAAAAAAGGTACTAAAATTTGAATAAAGTGTAATGATGCAAGAAAGTAAAGAACCTGGCTTGTTCTGTTACGTAAAGAGAATAAGTAAAAATTACACAGAATTACCATCAATTACCTAATGGGCAGAGAAGGGGAAAAAAAGAAAGCTATCAGCAGAGGAAAAACAAAGGCCCACCAATGGCAGTTACTTTCACAAACACTAATGACAGAAGATTCCAGAATATGAATGTGGCATCTAAGATGACTTTCTAAAGCATCAATCCAGTCATTACTAATAACAAACACTGTATAGTTTAGAGGTCATTAAATACTCTCATAACAGTGGCCTGTGAGGCAGAATAATGAGGGCAGGGCATGGGACCTGGGTAAATGTTGTTTTGTTTTTTTAATTTTAAACCAGACCTCTTTCAAATAAACTACAAGATAAATATCTCCATCTGCAAGGCTAGCTTGCAATTCATCAACAAGCACCAAGTTACAGATCTGTTTGTCTTTGGTTTTTAAATTTACTATTATGTCTACTTTAACAACTCACCAAGTACCTCGGTACTGGCCCTCCTCCAGGCGTGGAGCTTCAGTCCCCATTATCAGGGAGCTAGGAAATTTAAGAGTCCTGGGATGATACACAACTGAAACCCATCTGTCTTGAACCTTGTGCCCTTGGCCAGATCTCCAGACAGAATCGGAAGTTCTCATTCTACTCTTCCCTCCCCAGCTCCTGTCCTGTGGGCCTCCTGTCAGGACACATTTATACACCCCACCCAACCTTTGAAGCCCACATCTTCCACACCTACTCTGAGGTCCTCCCTTCCTTTCTCAGACTTTGGCACGTGGCTTGGATTCTTGTTCTCCATCCATCATTTGCTAGTTTCCCCCTCAAGTTTCAAGACCTGTGCCAACTGCCTGGCACACCCTTCCTTGGTTGACAACTGTGCTGACCACCCAGACCTCTTCATTACCATAACTCCTATACCTGGAACCCAACTCGTGGTGCAGTTCTTACTCCTTGGGTAATTTTGCTGGCTTCCTGTGAGGATGAGTGCTCCGTACAGTGCCTGGTATGTGGTAGACAGTCAGGAAACAATGGGGGACCACGCCAACCACTGGTTTATTTCTTGCTTACCTGAACCTTCCAACACCAAACTATGTCAAATCACATGTCCTCCTCTTTCCCAGGAAGTAAGCCGCATGAATGACTGGACGTATAACAAACACAAGCTATTCTGGTCAACCTTCACCTCGTAACTTCCAAATATCTAAACCTTCCACTTTTCGCATTCAAACAGCAGTTCTCAACTCTGGCTGCATGTTAGAATCCTTGGGTCGCTTTTAAAACATACTTAAGCAGGATCCACACCAGCAAGAGATTCTGACTTGACAGGTCCGGAGCAAGACCCAGGCGGTTTCACGGTATTTAAAAAAAAAAAAAAAACTTCCCAGGAATACTGGCACGTATAGCGGGGGGTCAGAACCAAGCTTGAGCCCAGCCTTACTCTACACTTGGAAAAACCCCTGCTCCCTGACCTCAGAGTTACATCCGATAGAGCATCCTCAACCCCCCTTGTCAAATTTCCTCCCATCACCACCTTTTCCTTCTTAGAGAAGGAAGCCTCCTGCCTCTGTTCGGAAAGCTATCCCCTTGCTGTGTTAGTTGCTCAGTCGTGCCGGACTCTTTGTGACCCTATGGACTGTAGCCCCCGAAGCTCCTCTGTTCATGGAAATTCTCCAGGCCAGAGTACCCGAGCGGGTTGCCATGTCCTCCTCCAGGGGATCTTCCCCACCCAGGGATGGAACCCAGGTCTCCCGCATTGCAGGCACATTCTTTACCCTCTGAGCCACCAGGGAAGTCCCTTAGAGCCCTACTTTAAGCCCAAATCTCTCATCTCCTCCGTGTCCTGTCATCGTTAATCATTCCATTCCCTCCGCTAAATCCCTGTACCACCGTCAGCTTCGTCTGCCCATTTCCAGAGCGTGGAACCTGACAAAGGCCGGCAGCATCTCCGCACCACTAGCGTACGCACAGATTTTCCCCGCGCTGCCTGTGCCCACTCCAGGCGACCCAGGCTCCGCCGCCCCTGCGCCTCCCCTCGCTCGACCCTCAAGCCCAGGACCAGCTGCGCTTCCTCTTCTTTCTTCCCTACGAGCTCAGGGCCAAGGCTTGCACCAGGGAGTCACGCTGACCGATTGGGAAATGGAAGACGCGGGAACTGAGAGAAACAGGGCGGACGGTCAGTCTCCCGCGCTCCGACCCGGGTGGGCCCGGGGGCGGGGCAGGGGGGCGTCTCGGAGCCCAGTGTACCCGGGGACTACCCCCTCAGCCCTAGGACCGTTCCTCCCAAGGGGAAGGGGGGGTCCCCCAGCCCCGGAGGAGGGAAGAAAGGTGAGGAAAAAAGGCGCCACGACGAGCCAGGCCCGAGGCCCGAACCGCGCGGGCCTGGGACACCGACCTGCCGGTCCTGCCGCTGCTTCAGATGCACGCCCGCCACGGTGGCCGCAGTCAGCAGCACCGAGAGGCCCAACACCACCTTGGAGCGTCTCGACATCCCCCTCGCCTGCCTGCCTGCCGACCGCGGCCTCCGCTCGCAGCGCCTGAGGCCCGGGGCCGCCGCCGCCGCCGCCGAGTGCGCGTCGCCGCCCGGGGCGGGGCCAGGCGCGATGCCTCGGCGCAGAGCCCGGTCGCCGCTAGGCGCGGGGAGTCGAGCGCCGAGCGCCGTCCATACTTCGCCGGAGAGCGTGACTTCTGGGGCCTGGGGGGAACCCGAGGGACCAGATCATCTCCCTGCCCTGCGGGCTGAAGAAGGGACCACTTCCAAGAGCCCCCGCCCAGAGCTGGACCCGGCATCACCACCCGGGACGGGGTTTGGAGGCCTGAGCCCCCTCCTCTCATCCGCCGTCCTCTGCGGCTGGAGTGTCGGGAGGCAGGATTTCGGGCTTGAGTACCTTGCGGAGCCTCCGCCGCGCGTGTCCCCTCGGAGCGTCGGGCGCTGCCACGCCACCATCCCAAAACGCGGCGCTCGTTGCCCCTTGGCGGGGGAGGGCACCAGGAGAGGGAGTTCTTCTGGTGAGATGTGGCAGTCCACCTGCTTCCACCTTGACGCGGTGGGAGGGAGAGGCAGGGTCTGGTTTTTCTTGACGTCGTCATCGGGAAACCTGGCTGCAGAGTCAGCTCTCCAGGCAGCGGTACCTCTCTTGCTGGTACGAAAGATGCTGTCACCTTGTAGCCCGGTAACCTTTGGGACATCCCGTATGCACCCGTTTCCGCGTTCAGGTGCCCGCGTTACTCAGTTCAGTTCAGTCGCTCAGTCACTCCATGGACTGCAGCACGCCAGGCTTCCCTGTCCATCACCAACTCCCGGAGTTTACTCAAACTGATGTCCATTGAGTTGGTGATGCCATCCAACCATCTCATCCTCTGTCGTCCCCTTCTCCTCCTGCCTTCAATGTTTCCCAGCATTAGGGTCTTTTCAGATGAGTCAGTTCTTCGCATCAGGTGGCCAGAATATTGGAGTTTCAGCTTTAGCATCAGTCCTTCCCTAGTGGCTCAGATGGGAAAGCGTCTGTCTGCAATGCAGGAGACCCGGCCTCGATCCCTGGGTTGGGAAGATCCCCTGGAGAAGGAAATGGCAGCCCACTCCAGTATTCTCGCCTGGAAAATCCCATGGACCGCGGAGCCTTGTAGGCTACCTCCATGGGGTCGCAAAGAGTCAGACACGACTGAGCGGTTTCACTTTTACTCTTCCAATGAATATTCAGGGTCTAGTTTTTCTTGACGTCGTCGGGAAACCTTCTGGCTGCAGAGCAAGCTTTCCAGGCAGCGGTTCCTCTTCTGCTGGTACGAAAGACGCTGTCACCTTGTCTCCAGGTAGCCCTTGAGACATCCTGTCTGCACCGGTTTCTGCGTTCAGTTGCCCGCGTTACTAGGGTCAGAAATGATGGAGCAAGTGGAGAACAGAGAAGCCCAGAAGATACTATGCCCAGCTCACGCAGACGATGTGCTTTCCAAGGAAGAGAGGTATTAGGATCAAGAAATGGTTGGATGGCATCACCGACCCAGTGGACATGAGTTTGAGCAAACTTCAGGAGATAGTGAAGGACAGGGAAGTCTGGCATGCTACCGTCTATGGAATCGCAAAGAGTCCGACGCAACTTAGCGACTGAACATCAATATTTTTTCCCACTGGAATTCCCAAAGGACAGATTTCCTCCTGTGCAAACAGCTGTGGACACTGTTGATTTGGGCTGAGTCTCACCCTGAGGTTTCTTCCACCTGGATCTCTGTAGTGCTATTCCAGGGTCTGTTGTGCAGTGTCAGCTGCTTGAAGTGAATGCTGCTCTCCAGAAATGTAATGAGATAAAAATAACTTTTAAAGTGAAAATAACGTTTTCAAATATTTCGTCTGCAGCATTTTTCTCTGCAGAAGAGGAAGTACTGTTGAGTTGGAGAATAGTGTCCCTGTGTTGACCTTGGAGTTAGAAGCAATTTAATTCAGGGCATATTGGCTTTTTCTCTAAAGAAACAAAAAAAAAGGTGGAGAAGGAAATGGCAACCCACTCCAGTATTCTTGCCTGGAGAATCCCATGGACAGAGGAGCCTGGCGGGCTGCAGTCCATGGGGTCACATGACTGAGCATGTGTGCATGAGGGTGGAGGGTGACAGGTTGGTAGCAATAAACTGGTAGAACTAAAAAAAAAAAAAAAAAGTAGACTACTTTTTACTTTCGGTAGACTCCAGATATTTTTTCTTTCTTAGTCAGTGAGCCTTCAGTAAAGCTGCATGTCTTTAGAATGTATGTCAGAGTGAGATCATGGAAAAAGCAAGAGAGTTCCAGAAAAACATCTATTTCTGCTTTATTGACTATGCCAAAGCCTTTGACTGTGTGGATCACAATAAACTGTGGAAAATTCTGAAAGAGATGGGAATACCAGACCACCTGACCTGCCTCTTGAGAAATCTATATGCAGGTCAGGAAGCAACAGTTAGAACTGGACATGGAACAACAGACTGGTTCCAAATAGGAAAAGGAGTACGTCAAGGCTGTATATTGTCACCCTGCTTATTTAACTTCTATGCAGAGTACATCATGAGAAACGCTGGGCTGGAAGAAGCACAAGCTGGAATCAAGATTGCTGGGAGAAATATCAATCACGTCAGATATGAAGATGACACCACTCCTATGGCAGAAAGTGAAGAACTAAAGAGCCTCTTGATGAAAGTAAAAGAGGAGAGTGAAAAAGTTGGCTTAGAGCTCAACATTCAGAAAACTAAGATCATGGCATCTGGTTCCATCACTTCATG
>SJXQ01011074.1:12034-38855 GCA_006408695.1 Aepyceros melampus | reverse complement strand
TTTGTAAGGCCTCCCCAGACAGCCATTTTGCTTTTTTGCATTTCTTTTCCATGGGGATGGTCTTGATCCCTGTCTCCTGTACAATGTCATGAACCTCATTCCATAGTTCATCAGGCACTCTATATATCAGATCTAGACCCTTAAATCTATTTCTCACTTCCACTGTATAATCATAAGGGATTTGATTTAGGTCATACCTGAATGGTCTAGTGGTTTTCCCTACTTTCTTCAATTTAAGTCTGAATTTGGCAATAAGGAGTTCATGATCTGAGCCACAGTCAGCTCCCAGTCTTGTTTTTGCTGACTGTATAGAGCTTCTCCATCTTTGGCTGCAAAGAATGTAATCAATCTGATTTCGGTGTTGACCATCTGGTGATGTCCATGTGAATAGTCTTCTCTTGTGTTGTTGGAAGAGGGTGTTTACTATGACCAGTGCGTTCTCTTGGCAAAACTCTATCAGCCTTTGCCCTGCTTCATTCTGTACTCCAAGGCCAAATTTGCCTGTTACTCCAGGTGTTTCTTGACTTCCTACTTTATCATTCCAGTGCCCTATAATGAAAAGGACACCTTTTTTGGGTGTTAGTTCTAAAAGGTCTTGTAGGTCTTCACAGAACCATTCAAATTCAGTTTCTTCAGCATTACTGGTTGGGGCATAGATTTGGATTACTGTGGTATTGAATGGTTTGCTTTAGAAACGAACAAAGATCATTCTGTCGTTTTTGAGATTGCATCCAAGTACTGCATTTTGGACTCTTTTGTTGACCATGGTAGCTACTCCATTTCTTCTAAGGGATTCCTGCCCACAGTAGTAGATATAATGGTCATCTGAGTTAAACTCACCCATTCCAGTCAATTTTAGTTTGCTGATTCCTAGAATGTCGACGTTCACTCTTGCCATCTCTTGCTTGACCACTTCCAATCTGCCTTGATTCAAATTGGAGCAACAGCAACAGGAGACGGAAGACAATATAAGGCAAGCTGCAGTTTCACTCAGGCCTAATGTTGATGGCATAGGTTCTGGTTCCTTGCTGGAACTAGAGGTACGTTCACATTTTTGAAAGTTCCGAAATTGAAGGTTCATAGGAGGGGGACTTTGTCACAGAACAAAGGACTGACTAGAGCTATGCGAAAAGCCCTAACCCTGGCGCCGGCTATAACAGACCGTGCAGAAGTGTGGCTGAGAGGAGCTACCCCTCGCCCAAGGTCAGGGCAGCAGCCAGGAGGAGCTACCCACGTCCGAGGTCAGAGGCAGCAGCTGAGAGTGTCACACCGCAACGTCGCAGGAGTGGCCGAGAGGAGCTACCCCACGTCCAAGGTCAAGGGCAGCGGCCGGGAGGAGCTACCCCACGCTCGAAGTCAGGGTCCACGGCCGGGAGGAGCAACCCCATGTCCAAGGTCAGGAGGGGCGGCGGTGAAGAGATACTCACGTCCAAGGTAAGGAGCAGCGGCTGCGCTTTGCTGGAGCAGCCGTGAAGAGATAATCCATGTCAAGGTAAGAGAAACCCAAGTAAGACAGTAGGTGTTGCGAGAGGGCATCAGAGGGCAGACACACTGAAACCATAATCAAAGAAAACTAGTCAATCTAATCACACGGACCACAGCTTTGTCTAACTCAGTGAAACAAATCCATGCCATGTGGGGCCACCCAAGATGGGAGGGTCATGGTGGAGAGGTCTGACAGAATGTGGTCCACTGGAGAAGGGAACAGCAAACCACTTCAGTATTCTTGCCTTGAGAACCCCATGAACAGTATGAAAAGGCAAAATGATAGGATACTGAAAGAGGTACTCCCCAGGTCAGTAGGTGCCCAATATGCTACTGGAGGTCAGTGGAGAAATAACTCCAGAAAGAATGAAGGGATGGAGCCGAAGCAAAAACAACACCCAGCTATGGATGTGACTGGTGATAGAAGCAAGATCCGATGCTGTAAAGAGCAATTTTCTGGTTAGTCAGTGTTTATTTTGCGTTGAATATAAGTTGAAACCTGTAACCCAGTCCCATAAAAGACTGGTGGGTGTGCCGCTCCTGACATTTATTCTGCCCTTTACAGTGCCGGTCAAGCCCTATTCATGTGGATAGAACCGTTGCCCTAACCATGTGTGCTTACAGCTTCCATCACCATGAAAGCCTCTGATTAACAACAGCAAAAGCAGGTGGGTGGATCACAGCCAATTCATCCACAGTGTGAGTGAGTAGCTTGGAGGATCATGATTTTAATATACAATGGACAATGACTTTATCATCATCACACCATCACGTGCTTTCTTTCTGTCTTGGGGCCAGCACTGTGGGCAGGTCAGGATGAGGCAGTCAAAGAATGTGGGTTTTGTCAGCAGGGGACATAATTTCAAATCCAATGCCACCAATTGCTAGTGATGTAAACTTAAGTAAGTAATCAACCTGAATACTCATTGGAAGGACTGATACTGAAGCTGAAGCTCCAATACTTTGGCCACATGATGCAAACAAGACAACTCATTTGAAAAGATCCTGATGCTGGCAAAGAATGAGTAGAAGGAAAAGAGGGTGACAGAGGATGAGATGGTTGGACACCATCACCAATGCAATGGACATGACTTTGGGCAAACTCTGGAAGATGGTGAGGGACAGGGAAGCCTGGTGTGCTGCAATCCATGAGGTCACAAAGAGCTGGACATGACTTGGTGACTGAATAACAATCAGTTCAATCACTCAATCATGTCCGACTCTTCAAGACTCCATGAACCACAGCACGCCAGGCCTCCTTGTCCATCACCAACTCCCAGAGTTTAACCCAAACTCATGTCCATTGAGTCAGTGATGCCATCCAACCATCTCATCCTCTGTTGTCCCCTTCTCCTCCTACCTTCAATCTTTCCCATCATCAGGGTCTTTTCAAATGAGTCAGCTCTTCGCATCAGGTGGCCAAAGTATGGGAGTTTCAACTTCAACCTCAGTCCTTCCAATGAACACCCAGGACTGATCTCCTTTAGGATGGACTGATTGGATCTCCTTGCAGTCCAAAGAACTCTCAAAAGTCTTCTCCAATATCACAGTTTTGAAAAAGCATCAATTCTTTGGTGATCAGCTTTCTTTATAATCCAACTCTCACATCCATACATGACTACTGGAAAAACCATAGCCTTGATGAGATAGACCTTTGTTGGCAAAGTAATGTCTCTCCTTTTAAATATGCTGTCTAGGTTGGTAATAACTTTTCTTCCAAGGAGTGAGTGTCTTTTAATTTCATGGCCACAGTCACCATCTGCAGTGATTTTGGAGCCACCAAAAAAAATGGTAAACCACTGTTTCCCCATCTATTTGCCATGACGTGATGGGACCAGATGCCATGATCTTCATTTTCTGAATGTTGAGCTTTAAGCCAACTATTTCACTCTCCTCTTTTGCTTTCATCAAGAAGCTCTTTAGTTCCTCTTCACTTTCTGCCATAAGGGTGGTGTCATCTGCATATCTGAGGTTATTGATATTTCTCCCAGCAATCTTGATTCCAGCTTGTGCTTCTTCCAGTCCAGCATTTCTCATGATGCACTCTGATAGCAGTTAAATAAGCAGGGTGACAATATATAGCCTTGACGTACTCCTTTTCCTATTTGGAACCAGTCTGTTGTTCCATGTCCAGTTCTAACTGTTGCTTCCTGACCTGCATACAGATTTCTCAAGAGACAGGTCAGGTGGTCTGGTACTCCCATCTCTTGAAGAATTTTCCACAGCTTGTGGTGATCCACACAGTCAAAGGCTTTGTCATAGTCAATAAAGCCGAAATAGGTGTTTTTCTGGAACTCTCTTGCTTTTTTTATGATCCAGTAGATGTTGGCAATTTGATCTCTGGTTCCTCTGCCTTTTCTAAAGCCAGCTTGAACATCTGGAAGTTCACAGTTCATGTATTGTTGAAGCCTGGCTTAGAGAATTTTGAGCAATAGACTTGAGCAAATTACCCTTTCTGAGCCCCAGATTTTCATATTTCTTGTTCTTAAAATGTAGATAATGCCACTCTGTATTGTTTGATTAGGAAATGAAATAATAAAGGAGAAAAGTCATTGAGAAGAATAACTTAGTAGATATTGACTCAATAAACATTAATTCTTTCTTTTTTTCCAGAAGATTGAGTCCATTCAACAGATATTAATGAGTATCTATATCCCTGGGTGCTATTCAATAGTGGAAGTTGGGGGGTATTCTCTGATGGCAAAATGACTTCTGGCAGCCCTTGGACTGGCCCAGAGATTAGTCCTTTACAGGGTTTTATTGGTCTCTTTCCTGGGCAAAGTCTGATGTTGCTGTTCCTGCCTTAATTGTCCTCTGCATCTGTCCAGCCTCTTTCTGATGACTCTTGTTTCCTGAGTTAACTTTACAACTTGTGAAAGTGTACTTATCTGTAGCCTGGCTAGAAAGAGGGCAGAAGTATCGAGGGGAAGGTAAGGGACCTGGGCTTTTCAATAGCTTAGATGGGAAATAGATAGATGAGACTGAATCTCATTTAGTCTCTGATTGTTCAGCCCTAAAGGGGAAGGGTCATCATTTTGTCTCCCAGATGAGAGCTTAGGAAATGTCTTATTGGGTTTCCACTTAGACATAGTTCACTCTTTAGAAGAGCTTCTCAGAAAAGGTGTCTAAAGATGGTGCTGGCTGCCTTTGGAGACATCATAATATATACCACCATACAAGGTGTTCAAGATTAGAAGGAATATTTGAAGATATTGTTGAAAAGAGGTTCTCAAATTTTGAGTGGGCATCAGAACTGCCTGGCAGGCTTGTTAAAACACAGATTGCTGTGTTTCTAATTAAGTAAGTTTGAGGTGGGGCCAAGGAATTTGCATGTCTAACAGGCTCCTGGATGATGCTGTAAATATGGGGGTAATTATAGGGGTTATTTAAGCATCAGATAGAAGTTATCTTTAAATTGGGGGCCACCTCTGAAATGCTGGGTTGGGAAGATCCCTGGGAGAAGAGAATGGCTACCCACCCCAGTATTCTTCCCTGGAGAATTCCATGGACAGAGCCTGGTGGGTTACAGTCTATGGGATCGCAAACAGTCAAGACATGATTCAGCAACTAACACTTTCACTTTCTGAAATGTGATGCTCCTATAAATTCTTGAGTGTCATATCAACTGAAATCTTAGCTTTTCTCCTGAAACCTTTTTATTACTCTAGCCTTTTCCATCTGAGTAAATGGCTGTTCACCCAGTTACTTGAGGCAGAGACCTTGGTTTGTCCTTAATTTCCCCCTCTTCCTATGCTCTCTGACACCACGGAGATGTTTGAGAACACCTGATCTTTGGGAACAATTGTTCTAACCCACTGGCATGGAAACTTTTGGAAGCTAGTGGCCATTGTGGATAACAGTATTTAAATTAATGTGTGCATCTAGAAGTTATGAATGTACAGACATTTCATACAGGAATTTGTCCCTGTCCTTTTATACATAAGGATGTACTAGCCTCATAACTTTGTAAGCTATCATAAGACAATGTTAACTCGAGCTCTATTGCATCAGTTATAACAGCAAAGAAAAGGGATTGATCATTTTAGTGGATAACTCATTCTTTCCAAAGATCTTCCCAACACTTTCTTATTGACTAAAAAGTTTGCTTCCTCAACTTTCCTTGTTCTCTGCTTTTCTCATTCCTTTTATTATTTTTAATTAAAAAAAATTTTTGGAGTAGAGTTGATGTACAATGTTGTGTTAGTTTCAGGTATACAGCAAAGTGAATCAGTTATACATATACACATATTCATTCTTTTTACAGATTCTTTCCTCATATAGGTTATCACAGGTATTGAATAGAGTTCCCTATGCTATACAGTAGGTCCTTGCTGGTTATCTATCTATTTATATGTAGTAGTGTGTGAATGTTCATCCCAAGCTCCTGATTTATCTCTCCCTGCCACATTTCTCCTTTGGTTATCAAAAGTTTGTTTTTGATATCTGTAAGTCCGTTTCTGTCTTGTAAATAAATTCATTTGTATCAATTTTTAAAATTATATTCCACATATGAGTAATATATGATATTTGTCTTTCTCTGTCTGACTTCTTCATTTAGTATGATCATTTTTGGTTCTCTACATGTTGCTGCAATCAATGCTTTCCACATTCCTTTTTTATTCACTACCAGACTAAATCAGATCCCTGCCTGTTCTCTCGCTTCATATCCCCACATTTCTTCTCCAAGTCAGAGAAAATTGCTTGTATATTGTCCTCTCTTATGAGGCCAGAATTTCCTTGAGGTCAAGGGCAGTTGTGTTCCCCAGTGTTCACCCTCCTTTTGCTGTGACTAGAGCCTTAAACATATCAAATCCTCTGCATATTTATTAAATGAATGAATAATGGAAAGAATGAAGGTTGGGTTGTCTAGACATGTGTGGCACAGACACCCATGCATGGATGCCCTAGGGAGGACCTTTTCTTGTTAAAATCCATTTTAAATTCCTGTCTACTCTTTGAAAGAACAGCACAAATACCAGGCTGAATGGAATGAAGTCCAGGAATGCACGCTATTGGAGAGATGTTTCCTTTAGATTGTCAGGGAAGGAAGAATCTGGTTTCAGGAGCCCAGACAGGGGAGGTATTCTTTTGGGTTCCAGTGAAAAATGCTTCTAAACATTTGGGTTTGCTTATTTGTCACCCTGGATCGCAGAATAATTTGGTGGCGAGTTCTCTGGTTCTGGGATGCCCGCTGGGTTTGTCACATAGACATTTGGGATGACCACGCCCACCTGGAAAACACAGGAAAACAGGAAGTGTACCAGTGACAAAGTAAGAAGGACTGGGCATGCCTTTAGGTACCAAGGGAGCCCTCCTGTTCCTGGGCAGGAAGGGGAGTAGGATGAACCTTCTAGTCTCCACCCTCTTTAGGACCTCTTCCCATCCTCCCAGGAGCCTCTGGGACTCACGTTGTTGCTTTGGTAGCACGTCAGCTGGCAGCCAAAGTGGGCAGATGCACTTGCAACGCACACCTCCAGGAGGCAGAAGATGAGCAGCAAACCAGAAATGGCCATTCCAGGGACCTGGAACCAGAATGGACCAGGAGGACCTGAGTGCGTGTCTGGGAGTCTGAGCTCTGACTCTGCAGTGGCCATCCTATGGCTTTGATGAAGTCCCCTAACCTCATCTCAGCTTTGTGGGGAAAATACCTCACTGGGTTTTTGTGAAGGCCAAGTGTGTTTGTGAAACAAATTTTATCTTAACACTTACTAGCAATGCTGCCCTAAAAGAGAGGATAGTCACTATCTAGGGAAACCCCTTGAACACCTTGCTTCAGATATCAGGGACCTGAGGGTACGGTCTGGAGTCAGACAGTGAAAGAGTGGAACTGTTCTGTGTAGGAAGTGAATAGAAATTTGGGAGTATGGACAAGCCACAGAAAGAAGCAGTATCAGTAGAGGAGAAAGATGGGACTGAGCAAAGTGGTGGGAAGGTGGCAGCTGCAGATAAAGGCATCTCATGAAAAGATGACACTTCACAAAGCAGGAATATCTAATCTTCAGGAATCAATAGTTTCCTAGGTTCTGATGTAAACCTCTACCATTTCTCTGAACTTTTAGAGAAAGTCAGCTACTGAGGTCATTCTCTTGGCTGTGACAGTGCCATTTTGTAGAGGGAAGTAATTGGGGCTGTGTACAAATATATGTTATTGATTATAATTTTAAAATGACATAGGTGAGAGTCAGCTGCTCAGAGAATTCTCCCTTTTGGAGAGGCCCCATCTTTCCTTCTTTTCTTTGCCTCCCTCTCAATTTAGCAAGTATTTACTAAACATCTGTTCAGTACAAAGGGCTCAGAGAAGCATCCCAAGAGGCACAATTGAATGAGAGAGAGAGAGAGATGGATGTGGATAATTACAATCCACATCAGACAGAGTAAGAGCTATAAAAGAGTGGAGGAAAAGGTGCTTCAAGGGCACTGAGGAGAGCGAGAGATGGAATTCACCCTACATGAGTTAGAGAGGGTGGGGGTAGAAAAAGGTGGTCCAAGCAAATGGAAAGGTGGGATGATGAGGCTTAGTCAAAGAATCACAGAGTTTCAGGAAGGAAGTGTTTTCAAATGATTCTGGTCCTTTCTAGAGTTGTTTTTAACACAGTTCTTTTACAAAGAAAACTCTTCATGGAAAAGGGGTCCTTCAAGCAGCTTAGATGGATTTCCCAGATGGTTCAGTGGTAAAGAATCTGCCAGTGCCTGCCAATGAATGAGACGCAAGAGATGTGAGTTTGATCCCTGGGTTGGGAAGATTCTCCAGGAGTAGGAAATGGCAACCCACTCCAGTAGTCTTGCCTGGGAAATCCCATGGAGACAGGAGCCTGGTGGGCTATAGTTCATGGAGTCACAAAGAGTCAGACATGACTGAGCTACTGAGTGCACACACAGAGAATTTAGACATGTATCATTTGATGGGCATTAATTCATGCTTGTCGAGCTCCTGGAGCACCCCATCCCTTGGGTTACCATTAACAAAGATCAGATGAAGTCCAGCTCTTCTTGTCCGATGCCAGGCCTGAGGTCTGAGGGTGGGATGGGCAACTGGGGTGGAAGGAGTTCTCCTTCTGAGATCAGACATGGGCAGAACCAAGATTAGAAGCCACGTTTTCTGACTTAAAGTTACTGCAGCCTCCACTCCAGGGCACTGGCAGTGCCGCGTGGTTTAGTTTTCCTGAGCCTCTTCCCCTCCCACCCATCCCCGCTCCCTTAGCTCTTCAACCTGCACCTGCCTCCTCATTTCTTACAGTGAGCACTCCATGCCTCCTATTTCCCAGAAGAAAAGACACAAGCATTCTTCAGTGCCTGCCTCTCATGGGGTGATGGGTAGGGGGCGGGGATGGGGGGCGGGAGGAGCTGGAGGTCCCAGGGAGCAAGGGATTGGAAGGGAAGTGAGCGGCAGGGCACACAGAGTTGGAGCCAGGTCTCTGTGCAGCAATAAATACCTGGCCGAGGAATTTAGACTTTAATCCTAAAGCAACTGGGAGCCATAAAGTTTTTCCAGAAGGGGAAAAACTCAAGGTACTTCTGATAAAAGACATGGGCATGGTTGATAGGTTCTCTGGGGCGAGGCTTTTCCCACAAACCTTGGAGACAAAGGTCTTGGGAAGGACTTCTGATCAAAACAAATAACAATTAATGGTTTCTATTTACCGAGTGTAGGCCATGCCAGGCACATTTATTTCATTTGACAAATGGTTATGAGCTGTCAATCATGTTCCAGACATGGGCCTGGGTATTTGAGACAGGACAGTGAATAAAACAGAAAAATGTCCCTGCCCTTATGAAGCTGATATTCTAGTGGGAGGAGACAGTTAGTAAGCATGAAATATAACAGACAAGTAAATTGCAGAGTTCATCAGATGATGTAAGGCTGCTGGGAAGTAAATTGGGGTTGTGGGGGAGAAGGATCCTGGGATAGTGTAGGTGATGCTTTTAAGTGCAGTGGTTCTGTCATTCAGGTGGGTCTCTTTGAGAAGGTGGTTACTAAGAAACAGCCTGAAGGACCAAGGGGGCTGGTGGAATAGCCGAGAGAACTTTCCAAGCCCGAAGATGGAAACATGCCTGGTGTGTTTGCGGAAACATCAAGGAGGTTAGTGTGGTTCAAGTGGGGAGAGCCAGAGGGTGGGGTCAGGCGCCACAGAGGCCAGCATCTTTAGGCTCCCATAAGGACGTTGGCCTTTTTTTTTTTTTTGGTGTGTGTGAGTAAAATGGGAGCAGTGGCAGGTTTTGAGCAGAGAAGTGATGTGATGTTACATCTCAGAAAGGCTCACTCTCGCTCTAGTTGCTGTCCTTAACAGCTGTAAGGAGACAAGGGAGGAGCAGGGAGAGCGGTTATGAAACAGGCTGAGATCTGGGACCCTCTGCAGCAATGCTGCAATGCTTGTACCTGGAGGTACCTCATCTTGAACAACAAAATATAAAGAAACTATATGGGACTAAAAATAACTGTGTGCTTATTCATTTGGGGCAAAATTATGGACAAAAGATACAAAGAAACCAAAAATCCCAACTGCCACTTCTGAAGAGCCTGGAGCAAAACCAGGGTGTTAGGAGCAAAAGCAGCATGCTGCGCATGTTCAAGGCACACAATACCACCTGGGGGGTGGGCAAAACACCAAAGCCACCCCTCTGGCCCAACCCCTGGACACACTCCTGCTGTTGCTTAGTCACTAAGTCATGTCTGACTCTTTTGCGATCCCATGGACTGTAGCCCACTAAGCTTCTCTGTTTGTGAGATTTTCCAGGCAAAAGTACTGGAATGGGTTGCATTTCCTTCTCTGGGGCATCTTCCTGAACAAGGAATGGAACCCATATCTCCTGCACTGGCAGGTGGGTTCTTTACCACTGAGCCACGTGGGAAGCCATACCCTCATCTTATGCAAGGAACAAGCTCACTGCCCCCCCCCCAACCCCTCCCACCCTCCCAGGTAGTGAGCAAGCAGGGGAACCTCTTGTTTGTCCTCATTCACCCCCTGCTGCACCAGGGGCCCCTAAAAGCCTTGCTTGAATTTCTCCTCTGACCTCTAGTCAATTTCGATTGATTGGGGAAGGCCAAGAGCCCTAGTTGGTATCATTAGGAAGTTGAGAGGCGATGATGACTCTGGCCAGAGAGGAACTGGAGGAACTGGTGAAAATGGTTGGATGCTGGATGCATTTTAAAGGTAGAGCCAACAGGATTCCCTGAGGAATTGGCAGGGAGGCATGAGAGAAAGAGAGGGTCAATGATTACTCCAAGGTTTATCCTAAGTGACTGGAAAGATGCAGTTGTCATCAACCGGGATAAGGAAATCCCAGGGAAGGTCTGGGAAGTCAAATCTGAAGATGAGAGTTGGATACATTCATTTCAAGATGTTGTGGGACAGTTGATCACAAGGGACTGGAGTATAGGAGAGATTTGGGTTGGTGTTCTTTACTCTGGAGAAGGTGTTTGTGGTTACCTTCAGATGAGATTGCCAAGGTAGTGCAAGCAGGGGGTAAAAAGAGGACCAAGGACAGCCTAGGAGACTGGGAAAAAGAGCAGAACCAGCAACGGAGAGGGAGGAGAGAGAGTAGAGGAGAACCAGCCGCAGAGTGCAGCCTGGACACTGTGAGACATCCACCACAGAGGAGTCCTCACTGGGGACTTAGAGCACAGGAGGTTTTTGGAGAAGTGAAGCAGCAAGTCTGATTAGAGTTGGCTCAAGAGCAAATGTAGGGACTGAGGCACGGGGATAATCCAGAGAGACGGTGTGGGGCAGGAGCGGGGAGGTGGGGGTCGGGATTGGGAGTTCATGTACACTCGTGGCTGATTCATGTCGATGTGTAGCAAAATGAATACAGTATTGTAAAGCAAAACAAACTAAAAAATAAAAATTAATTAAAGGAAAAAAAAAAGAGCAAACATAAGAGGAGAGAGAGTTGGAGACAGTGAGGGCAAACAAATCTTTTTAGGATTTTTCTGCAAAGAGGACCGGAGAGATAGCGTGGTATCTGGCCCGAGAGAAGGTTGGTTGGTTTTTTACAATGGAGGAAACAAAAGCATGTTCATATGCTGATGGGAAAGCTCCAGTCAAAGGGGAGAATGGCTGATATAGAAGAAAGGACGTGAGGAGGGGGAGAAGATGAACTCTGCTGTACAGATGGAGAGGTTGAATTTACATGAGACTCATCTATAGGTGGTTTCTTGTATCCAGCAGCCATGAGCCCTGTGTGGCTGTTGAACACTTGAGATGTGGCTAGGCTGCAAGTGCAAAATACACCGTGGATTTCAACCACTTCATATCTCAAATACAAAATAAAAAGATTTTTTTGCATGAATTACATGTTAAAATGGCATTTGGATCTATTGGATTAAATAAAACATATTACTAAAATTAATTTCATTTATTCCCCCCTTTCAGATGATGACTAGAAAATTCAGAATCATATACATGGCTCATGTCCTATTTCTATTGGATGGCACTGGTGTAGAGCACAGGTTGGCAAATGATGTTTGCATCCTGCCTGTTGCCTATTTTTGTCAATAAAGTTTTATCAGCACATAGTCAAGCTCATTTGTTTCTGTATTTTCTATGGCTCCACTCCCACTATGAGATAGGGTGGAGTAGTTGCAACAGAGACCAGATGGCCTGCAAAGACTTAGATATTTACTCTCTCACCCTTTACAGAAAATCTTTACTGACTCCTTGTCCTTAGTGATGGGGAGGAAGGCAAAAAGTGAGTAGAGGCAGGTTGGCAGGTACATATGCATTAAATATATAATTACATAAATGAAATTATAAATTAAAAAATTTCCTAACAGTGTCATATGGTAGATACTATTTTACAAAAGTAGAAACTAAGAATGATCAGAGACTTTAAACTCTGTTGCAATTCTTACCACAATTGGAGGAGAAGGTTGGTTGTTGGGCCCTTTCTTCTTGTTTTATTGGAATATAATTGCTTTACAATGATCTGTTAGTTTCTGCTGTACAACAAAGTGAATCAGCTATAAACATACACATTTCCCCTCCTTCTTGGGCATCCCTCCCCCAACACCTCACCCATCTAGCTCATCACAGAGCACTGAACTGAGCTCCCTGCTATACCACAGGTTTCCACTAGCTATTTTATACATGGCAGTGTATTGCTATCAGGAAGTCCAGTGTATTTATAGCAAACTGGTCACCTAATTCATTTCACCCTCCCTTTCCTGCCCAGGGCCCACACGTCCATTCTCTACATCTGCATCTGTATGCCTGCCCTGGGAGCTAGATTGATATATACCATTTTTCTAGACTTTCTATATATGTGTTAATGTATGATATGTATTTTTCTCTTTCTGACTTACTTTACTCTGTAAAACAGACTCTAGGTCCATCCATATCTCTACAAATGACTCAATTTCATTCTTTTTCATGGCTGAGTAATATTCTTTTGTGTAAAGCACCATGTCTTCTTTATTCATTCATCTGTCAGTGGACACTTAGGTTGTTTTCATATCTTGGCTGTTGTAAACAGTGCTACAATGACCATTGAGATACATGTGTCTTTTTAAACAGAGCTGGAGGAATCAGGCTCCTTGACTTCAGACTATACTACAAAGCTACAGTAATCAAGACAGTATGGTACTGGCACAAAAAACAGAAATATAGATCAATGGTATAGGACAGAAAGCCCAGAGATAAACCTACATACTTATTGTCACCTAATCTATTACAAAAGAAGCAAGAACATACAATGGAGAAAAGAGAGTCTCTTCAATAAGTGGTGCTTGGAAAACCGGATAGCTGCATATAAATGAATGAAATTAGAACACTACCTAACACCATACACAAAAATAAACTCAAAATGGATTGAAGGCCTAAATGTAAGACTGGACACTATAAAGCTTTTAGAGGAAAGCATAGGAAAAACACTCTTTGATGTAAATTACAGCAAGATCTTTTTTGACCCACCTCCTAGAGGAATGAAAATAAAAACAAAAATAAACAAATGGGACCTAATTAAACTTAAAAAGTTTGCATAGCAAAGGGAACTGTAAATAAGCCAAAAAGACAACCTTCAGAATGGGAGAAAATATTTGCAAGTGAAGCAATGGTCAAAGGATTAATTTCAAAAATATACAAACAGCTCATGCAGCTTAATGAAAAAAAAAAAGAAAAACCCAATCAAAAAATGGGCAGAAGACCTAAATAGATATTTCTCCAAAGAAGACTCACAGATAGTCAAGAGGCACTTGAAAAGATGTTCAATATCACTAATTATTAGAGAAATGCAAATCAAAACTACCATCAGGTATCACCTCCCACCGTTTAGAATGACCATCATCAAAAAATCTACAAATAAATGCTAGAGAAGATATGGAGAAAAGGGAATCCTTTTGCATTGTTGGTAGGAATATAAATAAGTATGGAGAGTCCTTAAAAAAACTAAAAATAGAACAACCATATGACCCAGCAATCCACTATTGGGCATATAAGCTGGGAAAACCATATTTCAAAAACACATGTCAGGCCCTTTCCAACAATTTCTAAACTGAACTAAGGTGGAACCAAGGCGGGCACTGGTCAGGAGGGATACTCACCCTGCCCCAGGTTGGACAGTGAGGGTCATAGACAGGGTAGCCGTAGGGAGCGAAGATAATTAAATCTACGATGAAGAGTGAGATTCCAACCATGGAGAAGATTGCACTGACGATGTTGAAACCTATGCTGCTATTCAGCTGAAAAAGATACAAAAGGTCAGGGTGGGAGAGGAAAACAATTGTAACTGAGATGAGCAGTGACTCAACAAGTATTTCTTAACAGGATTTCCCAGAATCTTAGTTCTGCTGCAAACAAGGCAGGGTTTTGTGCAGAAAGGAGTGTGGCTGGGGTTTCCCTGGTGGCTCAGTGGTAAAAGAATCCACCTGCCAATGCAAGAGATGGGTTCCATCCCTGGTCTGGGAAGATCCCACATGTTGCAGAGCAACTAAGCCCAGGTACCACAACCACTGAAGCCTGTGAGCCGAGAGCCCGGTGCTCTGCAACAAGAGAAGCCACTGCAGCGAGAAGCCCTCACGCTGCAACTAGAGAGTAGCCCTTACTCACTGCAACTAGGGAAAAGGCCCTTGTAAGGTAACAAAGACCCAGGGAAACCAAAAGTAAATAAATACTTTAAAAGTTTTTTAATTTAATTTTTTTAACAGAAAGTTTTGGGGCTGAATTAACTTTGAAACAAAGTTAAACAAAATTAAACAGGTCTTTGCTGCAGGACCTATAAGAGGTTTTAACAAGGATTATGGATCTTTGGGGGCAGGGTGCTAATAAATAGAAATCTCTCCAAGTTTACCTACCCATATTCACAGAGTATGTCATTGGACAAGTGTCGCCAAGAATAATCTTTGGGAAACACTCCATCCTTTTCTCCCATAGGAGATGGGCAGGAGGATCAACCTCTGGTGTCTTGGAATGTGACAGGCTCTGGTGGCCCGTGATTCTGGGCCCATGCAGAAAGTTGTTGTTTAATTGCTTCAGTCATGTCTGATTCTTTGTGACCCCATGGACTGTAGCCCCCCAGGCTCCTCTGTCCATGGGAATTCCCAGGCAAGAATACTGGAGTGAGTTGCCATTTCCTTCTCTGGGGGATCTTTCTGACCCAGGAATCGAACTCATGTCTTCTGCTTTGACAGGCAGATTCTTTACTGCTGAGCTACTTAGGGAAGCCCAGGTGCAAATAGATATGCCCATAATTTTGAGCTTTCCTTTGGAGAGTTTCAAATAGATTTCCTCCAGTGTAGGGAGCTGGCTATCTTGAAGCCTCTTAGGCTAGATAACCTGCTTGTGAGAGGAACCAGGATACTTTCTTGGCATACTGCTAGGGGACCATGAAGCCTTTGTCCATGCTGATTTACAGACCTCCTTTGGCTGGATTCCTTAGAGAGGCAGATGCCTGAGCCTCCTTGGCTGTCCTGAAAAAATGGGGGCCCGCTCTGTGTGCTGCTCAGCTGTAGGGGAGCCCTGGACCCCTGGGAGCTCTGTGCCTCCTCTAAGAACATCTTTGGGAAGCTATTCTTTCTCTCCACTCTCTGATGCCCTAACTAATGTGGCGGTGTTGCCCTCCCCTCCCCTAAGTCCTCTAGACATTTTCCTTTTTGGAATTCTGGCTAGGTTCATGTGGCTCTGTGATTATGTGTGAGCAAGTATCAGAAGAATTGATGCTTTTGAACTGTGGTGCTTCAGAAGACTCTTGAGAGTCCCTTGGACTGCAAGGAGATCAAACCCGTCAATCCTAAAGAAAATCAACTCTGAATATTCATTGGAAGGACTGATACTGAAGCTGAAACTCCAATACTTTGGCCAAAGAGCCAACTAATTGGAAAAAAACCCTGATGCTGGGAAAGACTGAGGGCAAGAGGAGAAGGGGGCAACAGAGGATGAGATGGTTGGATAGCATCATCGGCTCAAGGGACATGAATCTGAGCAAACTCTGGGAGATAGAGAAAGACAGGGAAGCCTGGCATGCTGCGTCTATGGGGATCACAAAGAGTCAGACACAGCTGAGTGACTGAACAACAACGTCTCAGAGCCCCATGTCTGGTTATGAGTAGGTGCGTGGATGAGCGAGGGATGAATCTTCTTTCCCCCCTGGTGTGTCTTTCCTATAGGTCCCCAGCTGGGAGAGTCAGTCCCAGGATGTGACTTACCAGACAAGAAGATCGTGAGTGCTTTTCTGCCAACACCGAGAGGGTTCCTGAAATGATGAACTGGCAAGGAAGAGAGGTGGTTTAGAAAGAGGTCAGGGGGTAGGGCCCCCGTCTTCAGGTTTCCATTATTCTGTTTACACGCATATTCTCTCATACACAGTATGTTCCTCTGCCGAGACCCTAGCTCAACATGAAGGGAAAGAGTGAATGCATGGATGATGAGTGCCTATTTTGCACCACATCACAGGGCAGTGAAGTGGGATCCAGCAGATTAGTTGTAAATTCTGGCTTGAAACTCATGTGATCTTGGGTAAGTTACTCATCTCTCAAATATTTATTTCCTCATTTGAAAAAGGGGCAAAGGACATGTCTTCCTAAGTGTCATTGTCACTAGAAAATGTATGCCCCTCATCTGGCATTTAGTGTATCTTGCACATAGTAGATCCTATACAGAGTAAATGTTGTTTATTTCTTTCTCTTTTAGTTTTCCACACTCAGTATCTTGTTGGTTTCCTACCCATATCTCAGGATTCAGTTGGGCACGGGGGCTCAGGATGGGGAGAAGGAAAGGCTACCAGCTGTACTGCTTTGAGATGTTTTAACCCAACCTCAGTCCTTGCCTGTCTGCACACCTAGGTGAGTACCTTTTAGTGACTCAGAAAAGTGTCACATGTCTATAAAACTGAATGTCCAGTGTGAGAACTGCAAGGTAGATTGCGTGCATTCATTTCAGCACTGGTATTCTGTAGGCACAGCGGCTGGACAGATTACCTACCATCATTTGCCCAATATGGCAGCAACAGTGGTCTGAAAGGGCATCAGCCACTGTTTAGGAAAAGCTTTGTGAGCACTACATGACGTGTTTCTTGTAACTTTATCTTATTTAACTGCATGATGTCCTATCGGGCACTATTATTATTCCCATTTTATAGATGGTGGACTGAGGCTTAGAGATTTATTTATTTACATCCTGCTTTTTATTTTATTTATTTTATTTTTATTTTTTTGCCACACTGTACAACATGCAGGATCTTAGTTCCTCGACTGTGGATTGAACCCGCTGCACCCCTGAAGTGGAAGTGAGGATTCTTAACCACTGGACTGCCAGGGAAGTCCTGTGGCTTAGAGATTTAAAATAATGCATCCAAGACCACCCAGAAAGTAGCAGAGTTGAGAGTCAGATCCAAAGAGTTGACTCCAGATCCCGCGGTATTAACACTCACTGTCTACCTGCTCCCAGTCAGGGTGGATGCATGTGCCTGGGAGGGTAAATGGTGATTTACACTGAAAACTTACTCGAGTTGCTTATGCCTTCTAAAGGGAATGCCATTTTTCCTAGAAGTGTAAAAACGAATCTCAGTTGTACACCCTTCTATTTATAGAGAATTAATGAAGAAGAAAGGGAACAAAAGGCTGGATTTCTGATGTTCCTGCTGGCCCTTTTGAGATATCAGGTGTCCTTTGTTTTTGAAGAGGGCATTAGTAATCTTTAAGAAATAGAAAGACAGTCCTGGAGTCAAGAAGGCAGCTAAGAACAAAACTGCAGAAAAACGGGAGGAGGGCTGAAGGTCACTGAGCATTCTGGCAGAAGAGGAGAAAGCTAGTGAGGCATTTGAAATGTCAGGGCAGCCACTGGGCACTTAATACTCAGTGGAGGCTAATGCTCAATAGCAAGTTGTTCTTTGTCTGGCGTGTTAGTCCTTTCTGCCACTCCAAACTCCATTAAAGTTAGTGATACCAAACAGGTTCCCTGTGAGTGCTTGGGGGCAGGAAAAGGGGTTGCTTCCAAGTTAGGTCTGTGTAGAGAAGAGAGAAGACCAGAATCTCAGGAGACGAGACAGATGGGAGCAAGAGAGAGAGGGGGAGAGTGATGCAAAGAAAGTCATTCCCTAGAGCACAAACCCTGCCATTTTGCAGATATTGTGTGGGAATGAGAGTGAGGGCTAACTCTAGGCTATTTTATTTTATTTATTTATTGTGAAATTTATTATAGTAGTCCTTAAATTTTTGAGGCCTGTTCCCTTTAATTTCATTTATTTATTCATTTTATTTTTGACCGTACTGGGTCTTTGTTGCTGTGCTAGCCTTTCTGTAGTTGCAAACAGTGAAGACTACTGTCTAGTTGGGATGCACAGGCTTCTCATTGCAGTAGCTTCTCTTGTTGCAGAGCATGGGCTCTAGCACTCATGAGCTTCAGGAGTTGTGGTTCCCCGGCTCTGGAGCACAGCCTCAATAACTGTGGGGCATGGGCTCAGTTGCTCCGAGGCTGGTAGGATCCTCCTGGCTTGTTTCCTACATTGACAGGTGGATTTTTTTATCCCTGAGCCACCAGGGAAGCCCCAGGCTATTTTATTTAAATCTCACGGGATAAGGTGATTTTGGCTGACATCTAGGTTACTCTGGAATTTTGCTGTTTGTCAGAAAAGTTGCATTTGAGTCATAGATAGGTGTGTGTGTTGAGGGACAGACTGTATTAACAGTAGGGAGGAAAAGGAGACTGGTGGGTGGAGGGGGAAGAAGGAGTGTGTATGTATGAACGTGTGTGCGCGTGTGTGTGTGTGTGTGTAGGAGGAAGACACTAGGGAGAATGCAAAACAATCTTAAAGACAATGCCTTGGAGAAGAGAAAGGACTTGTACTCCTTAACCTTTTCAGTTCAGTTCAGTAGCTCAGTCGTGTCCAACTCTCTTGTGACCCCATGGACTGCAGCAAGCCAGGCTTCCCTGTCCATCATCAACTCCCAGAGTTTACCCAAATTCATGTCCATTGAGTCAGTGATGCCATCCAATCATCTTATCCTCTGTCATCCCCTTCTCCTCCCAGACCTTCAGTCTTTCCCAGCATCAGGGTCTTTTCCAGTGAGTTAGTTTTTCACATCAGGTGGCCAAATATTGGAGTTTCAGCTTCAGCATCAGTCCTTCCAATGAATATTCAGGACTAATTTCCTTTAGGATGGACTGGTTGGATTTCCTTGCAGTCCAAGGGACTCTCAAGAGTCTTCTCCAATACCACAGTTCAAAAGCATCAATTCTTCTGCACTCAGCTTTCTTTATAGTCCAACTCACATACATACATGAGTACTGGAAAAACCAAAGCTTTGACTAGATGGACCTTTGTTGGCAAAGTAATGGCTCTGCTTTTTAATATGCTGTCTAGGTTGGTCATAAGTCTCCTTCCAAGGAGCAAGCATCTTTTAATTTCATGGCCACAGTCACCATCTGCAGTGATTTTGGAGCCCAAGAAAAGAAAGTCTGTCACTGTTTCTACTGTTTTCCCATCTATTTGCCGTGAAGTGATGGGACCAGATGCCATGATCTTTGTTTTTTGAATGTTGAGTTTTAAGCCAACTTTTTTACTCTCCTCTTTCAGTTTCATCATGAGGCTTTTTAGTTCTTCTTCACTTTCTGCCATCAGGGTAGTATCATTTGCATAACTGAGGTTATTGATATTTCTTCTGGCAATCTTGATTCCAGCTTGTGCTTCCTCCAGCCCAGTGTTTCTCATGATGTACTCTGCTTATAAGTTAAATAACCTTCTAGGAAGTCACAAATCATTCTGAGAATCTGATGAAAGCTACGGACTTTGACAGAAAACACCCCCCAAGTATTTTACCAGAATGGGGACTCAGAAGCCCTTCCGTGGACTCTAAGCTGAGTCCCCATTTTTTTAATGGCTTATTGACCCTTGAGCATGGGTGGAAATGCTTTTCTCCTGGAGTTCAGGCTGTGGGTCTACACTGAACAACATTTGAGGGCTGTTCCCAACATATATTTTTATACATGGGTGCTTTTGTGGGAATTAGAAAATGGTAGCTCCTCTGGGTTGATAAACTAGGAAAATATTCCCTGCCCTCTGGGGTGGGTAGATTAGGAAAGTGGCCTTTCTGGGTGAATGCTGTCTTGCATTGTCTTTAACCCTTGGTGTTATGGATGAATTATGTCCCCTCAAAATATATCTTTTAAAGCCCTAATCTATAGTACCTCTGAATGTGACTCTCTTTGAGACAGGGCCTTTAAATAGATGATTAAGGGGGATTTTCATGGTGGTTCAGTGGTTAGGAATCTGCCTTGCAATGCAAGGGATGTGGGTTCGATACGTGGTCAGGGAACTAAGATCCCATCTGCCACAGGGCAACTAAGCCCATGCACACAATTACTGAGCCTGCATATGGCAACTAAGTTGCAGAACAGCCAAATAAACAAATGCATAAATGAAAAAATCAACCAAACAACAACCAAAAGACTTGACTTAAAAAAGAGCTGACTAAGGTTAAAGGGGATCATCAGGGGTGGACTTGGACCTAAACCAATATGACTTATGTTCTTATGAAACGAGATTAATGAGAGTGTTAATGGCCGTGGTAGGGAGCCCCGAGGTCCCCAAGCAGCAGGAGGAAATAAAATTACAAGTGGCAGACATTTTTTTTTTCTTTTCTCTTCTAATCCTATGTTGTCATGGTGATACCTAATTCTGTCTGAACTTAACTTTATCTCAAACCTTGGGCTAACCAATATGTTTTTCTCATGGAAATCTCTTCCTTAAGCTATGTTCATGAACTAGGTATTTGCTTGGAAGTCTGCCTTTCTTCAAGATTCATGTCAATTGTTTTATGGCTGGGGATGACTCACCTTGTGCCAATGCTATCTCTACATACATGTTGCGGGTGAAGGGCCTGGTGCACCTCTCTCAGTTTTGAGGTGTTCCCTTTCTCTAATTAGTAGCTTGCTGATAGGTATATAATTCCTTGCTAAAACTAACAAGGGGCACTCTTTTTGTCCCCTTCTGATGTCTATTTTAGAAGCTTTCTCTATCTCTTTTATACTTTAATAAAACTTTATTACACAAAAGCTCTGAGCGATCAAGCCTTGTCACTCGCCCCAGAGTAAATTCCTCTTCTTCGGAGGCCAAAAATCCCAGCGTTGTTCACAGCTCACTTGTAGCAGCAACATTTCATTAGGGTACACACACACACACACACACACACACACACACATTTTCATTAGGGTATACACACACACACACAACTATGCAAAGATTCAGGGGAAGAGATAGCTGTTTACTAGCCAAGGTGAGAGGCCTCAGAAGAAACCAAACCTGCTGGCACTTTGATCTCAGATCTCTGCCCTCTAGAACTGTGAGATACCACATTCTGTTGTGTAAGTCACCCAGTCAGTGGTACTCGTCTGGGCAGCCCAAGTAAAGTAGTTCATTTGGTGAACAAGACCTGAGCTGGGTTTCCATCCAGCCTGCCCCTTTGGCTGGGAACCTACAGGGCACAGCTTGACAAGGTGCCCCAGAGTGTGCTGGCACTTTCTGAGAACTTGGTTGCGAGGTGACTCGTATTACTCACCCAGATGCCTCCCCAGAAGGGAAAGCCTCCGTAGAATGAAATGGCAACATAGCTCCTCAGGACAATCCCCATGATGCAACCGAGGCCGAGGTGAATCAGGCCGATCAGGATCTGGATGGCCTGTCAGGAGAGCCACAAATGGAAGCCTTTGTTTCTGAGTCTGGATTCTGCTCCCTTTTTATTTTAATAAATCTTTTGTTTCCCTGGTCTAAAGCATAATATGGAAAAATATAAAACTGAAATAAAAACTGCCCACCATTCCCCCTCACTCAGAGAAAACAATGGTTTACATTTTGTTGGATAAACTTCCATTATTCTTTTCAGATATATACATGGATAATTCACAATGTCTCTATAGATTTAACATTTCATCATGAACATGTCCCCATAGAATTAAATATCCTTCAAACTTATATTTTTTTAAAGGCTGCCCAGATTCTGTCGTGTGGATGTTCTGTGGAGTCATTGGAGCAGAGAGCTTGTATGGGTAAGACTGTTTCTACTTTTTTCATATTATACATAACACTGTGATGAACATCTTTGTAGATAAATCTTCGTGCTCATCCCTTATGTCTTTAGGATATTGTTATGGATTGAATTGTGACGCCTCTCCCCCATCAAATTTGTGTGCTGACATTCTGATCCTCAGATTATAGCTTTGTTTGGAAATACTGTCACTGCAGATAATACTAGGTCATATAAGGTGTACTGGAGTAGGCTGAACCCCAAATCTTATATGTGTGTGTGTGCTTAGTTATGTCTGACTCTTTACGACCCCGTAGCCTGTAGCCCGCCAGGCTCCTCTGCCCGTGGGATTCTCCAGAGGCAAGAATACTGGAGTGGGTTTACATTTACTTCTCCAGGGGATCTTCCTGATCCATGGATCAAAGTTGCATCTCCTGCATTTTCTGCATTGGCAGGCAGATTCTTTACCAGGGCGCTACCTAGGAAACCCTTAATCTTATATGACTGCGGTCCTTTTTAAATTTTTTGGCCATGCCATGAGACGTGCAGGATCTTAGTTCCTTGGCTATCAAACCCATAACCCTTTGCAGTGGAAGTGCCAAGCACTAACCACTGGACCACCAGGGAAGTCCCTGACTGCTGTTCTTTGAAAGAGAACGCCACATGGAGAGACACATTCGTGAACACAGGAAAATGCCATGGGTGTCAGGATTGAAGTTATGCTGCCACAAGCCAAGGAATTATCACTAGGAGAGAGGCCTGGAACAGACCCTTCTCTAGTGGCTCCTCTTCTGAAGGACCTATCCTTCAGAGAAATCATGGCCCTGTGGACAGTTTGATTGTGTTTGGCCTCCAGAACTGTGAGAATAAAATTCTGTTGTTTGAAGCCACCCAGTTTATGGCACTTTGTGATGGCAGCCCTTGGAAACTCATGCAGATATGTTCTCACACAAATACTCTACATACTAATGGTATCTAGATGACAAACATGGAGCAGATATGAATATACTATTTCCTTAAATTTGCACAATAACAAATTATATACAATGTCTGTCTCTGTTTTTTTTTTCATTAATGTCACATCTTGGGGTTATGTCCACATTGTTGCACAAAGAGCTTACTCGTTCTTTTTAAAGCTTCACTACATTTCATTCTTTGAAGGATGATACATGGCTTTAGCCAGAATTTTGTTGATGGATATTTTGGTTGTTTCCATTCTTTTGTGATCACCAGCTGTGCTGCCATGGGTAAGCTCATACCTGTTACATTTCTTGCATTTGCAGGTATACCTGCAGGACAAAGTCTCAGAAATGGAACGATTGGGTATTTTGTAAATGTGGCAGATACAAATTGGCCTACAGATTGCATTTATTGACACTCCCATGGACAGTGAATGGGAGGTGGGGCTAGGATTTGAGCTCCAGACAGTCTGGATCAGAATCCAGAAGCTGCAATGAAATGGTCCTCTCCTTGAACTACCCAGGACAACCTCTTAGGGGGAAAGTTGTTGGGATCTCTTATTTTGTTAGTTCTCTATTGTGCTTTTTTTCTTCTTGGGCAGATATTCCATTCAGGCTCTTTTAGATTTCACTGCATGGTGTGCTGAACCCACTTTCTTCCAGAGGCCACATGGATCAACACAGGTGTCAGCTTACTGCTTTTTTTTTTTCCCTATTGCTTTTCTTCCACTTTCCTAAAATGCCTGAGTCAAAAAATACAAGGCCCTGCACAGAGGCTCTAGTGATGCTGCACAGCTGAGCTTTCTCATAGATCTGAGTTTGACAAGGCCGGATAGGCTCCAACCCCACTTACTAGATTTGGAGTGTCCGTATTTCCAAAACTCCCCCCTCCTCCAGCTCCAGGCATGTGATCTCCTCCTTGCAGAGTGAAGTTTCACTTACCCCTAAGGTTTTGCCTTCTTTTAGGGTCCTCTCGGTGGGCTGCTGACTCACAGATGGCCACGATCCAGGTGGGTTCCCGTGAATTACATGGACTTGGGACTGGTAGTTTGGATATATGGGCACCTGAGACATGCCCCCAGGGAACACTGTATATCCATTTGGGGGTGTCACCACAAACATAGAGTTGGCCATGGGGCCTGCTGAAGTTGTTGGATTCATGCTGCTGAAAAACAAGTGCAATAAAATAAATAGCAAGGGCCTATTGTATAGCACAGGGAACTATCTCAATGTCTTGTAATAACCTATAATGAAAAAGAATCTGAAAAAGTGTGTGTGTGTGTGTATATATATATATATATATATACATACATACACACACACACAGAGGTTACTGGTGAATTCTGGTCTGGTTTAAAATTTTCTTTCCTTTTTCTACTCTGTTTTGGAGCAGACCCCCAAAAGCTGGTACAATAAACCCTGCCACATGTTCCACCCCACACCCAGGTTCATTCAAATCTCATTTGGCAGCAAATCTTATCACTGCCCCTCAGTTATCCATAGAAACGATTAGATCAAGGGTACTCACTTTGCTCTGCCAGCGGTGAAGTCTCTCCCACTTCTTTCTGTTTATTCCCAGTTCTTTGCTGTAGGTGGCTTGTTCTTCCTTAGAGAGTGAACACACTGAGCTGGGTTTGGGGATGTGTTTAAAAAGATCCAAAGTCTACTCTGCTTTCCTCCCAGATACAGACTTGGTTACCAGTTACGCAGAGCTCAGCTTCCACACCCATATTTACTTCCTGATTTGGTCAAAGAACCACTTAATTGCAATTCAGTATTTACTGGAAAAGGAAGAGTTGTGTGTGGTGCCCTGAGAAACACAGGAAGGAGGTGGGTGTACAGTGGTCACATCTCAGCTGTAACGCAAGACAGAGCAGCGTAAACAATCCAGTAGAAAAACAAGAGACCCTCGCAGGAGAATGAAGGAGAAACTGATTAACTGGATGTGAAGAGATTAGGAAATACTTCAAACAAAAAGTGGAATTTGAAATCAATAAACTGCATGAGAAAAGAGGAGCCACAGCCTGTAAAATAAGAATTGCAATGAACTGAAGTCATAAGCTCTACATCAGAGTCTGCAGAAAAGCAGAAAATGCCCAAGAGTGGGCAGGCATATTGGTGCATCCGTGATGAACATCACATGAATTACACAGGCAAAGTGTACAAAAACTGTTGTACTAGACTTTGAGGATCTAATGAAATAGTCCACGACACACTCACCTTTGTATTCCTACTGATATATAATAGCACTAAGGAAATGCTTGCTGAGTGAATAGATGAAACTGATCAGATGGCTAGAATTTGGTAAAATGGTCAATGTAAGAACATTATCTGGAGAAGGCAACGGTGACCCACTCCAGTACTCTTGCTTGGAAAATCCCATGGGTGGAGGAGCCTGATAGGCTGCAGTCCACGGGGTCGCTAGGAGTCAGACACAACTGAGCGACTTCACTTTCACTCTTCACTTTCATGCATCGGAGAAAGACATGGCAACCCACTCCAGTGTTCTTGCCTGGAGAATCCTAGGGACGGAGGAGCCTGGTGGGCTGCTGTCTATGGGGTCGCACAGAGTCGGACACAACTGAGGCACCTTAGCAGCAGCAGCAGCAGCACCAAGAACAGTATCACAGGCAGAGGGAACGGAGGAGGGCGAAGGCATGAAGAGAGAAGATGTAGGACATATTTTGGGTATGGCAAGGTTTATATATTCAAAGTTATGATTTTTCCAGTAATCATGTATGGATGTGAGAATTGGACCATAAAAAAGCCTGAGCACCAAAGAATAGGTGCTTTTGAATTGTGGTGCTGGAGAAGACTCTTGAGAATCCCTTGGACTACACTAAGATCCAAACCAGTGAATCCTAAAGGAAATCAACCCTTAATATTCATTGCAAGGACTGATGTGCTGTGCTGTGCTTAGTCGCTCAGTTGTGTCCAACTCTGTGACCCCGTGGACTGTAGCCCTCCAGGCTCCTCCATGGGGATTCCAGGCAAGAATACTCAAGTAGGTTGCCATGCCCTCTTCCAGGGGATATTCTCAACCCAGGGATCAAACCCAGATCCTGGCATTGCAGGCAGATTCTTTACCAGCTGAGCTACCTGAGAAGCCCCTAAGAAGGACTGATGCTGAAGCTGAAGCTCCAATACTTTGGCCACCTGATGCGAAGAACTGACTCACTGGGGAAAAGACCCTGATGCGGGGAAATACTGAGGGCAAAAGGAGAAGGGGGAAGCAGAAGATGAGATGGTTAGATAGCATCACTGACTCATGGACATGAATTTGAGCAAACTCTGGGAGAAAGTGAAGGACAGGGAAGTCTGGCATGCTACAGTCCATGGGATTGCAAGACTTGGACATGACTCGGAGACTGAGCAAGAACAAAAATAGAGGCTAAGGCAACCAACTAAACCATGCAGAAGGAATTAATGTGCAAACAAAGCCTGCACCTGGAGGAAGAATAATACTCAGTCAAGCTGGTAAAAAAAAGACCAAGAGGCCAACCTCTTGACATCATTCTTTTTGATGTACGTTGCATAATGATTGGCTAGTCATGAGGAAATTTTTCCAAAGTCTCAGAATTTCTCTTGGGTTTTGTTTCTTTGAAATTGTTTTTTTTAAATATGGTATATTAACAGCAAGCATTTTTTAAAATTTTGAAGTGTCATCAATTTTTTTTCCTGTTTAAATGGCAAGTACACTCACTAATTTCAACAATTCCCTGTCATTACACAAGATATCCTCATAAGATGTAAAAGTTAAAATCACATATATCCACACAAAATAAACCATTACTCTATGAAATCATTTCAGGAAGATTGGTTAGTGTAACTCTTTTAATACTTCTTACTTGTTTTGTTACTCAAAAGACTACTTTACCTGTTCAAATTATTTATTATAGTCCTCAAAAGGTTGAATATATTGTATTAT
>SJXQ01011074.1:0-11862 GCA_006408695.1 Aepyceros melampus | reverse complement strand
GGTATTATATAACCCGACAATTCTACTCATATATATATATATATATATATATATATATATATATAAAATTCTACTCATATATATATATATATACACTTTCCCAGGTAGTAAAGAACCCACCTGCCAAGGCAGGAGATATGAGAGATGTGGATTCGATCCCTGGGTCGGGAAGATCCCCTGGAGAAGGGCATGGCAACCCACTCCAGTATTCTTGCCTAGAGAATTCCATGGACAGAGGAGCCTGGTGGGCCACAGTCCATGGGGTTGCAGAGTTGGACAGGAATGAAGAGACTTAGCATATATGTGTGTGTGTGTGTGTGTGTGTGTGTGTGTATGAAATGAAAATATAAGTCCACATGCAAACATATACAGAAATGTTAAAAACAGTCCAGAAGTGGCAATCACTGAAATGTCCTTAATTTGATAAAAGGATAAACAAAAGTGGTATAGACATCCATGGATATTACTCTAGAACAAGAAAAAATGATGAAGTACTTAATACCTGCTACAACACAGATGGACCGAGCTAAGTGAAAGAAGCCACACACAAGGCCACATGTTCTGAGATTTCATGGCTATGGTGTGTCCAAAATAGGAGAGTCCATAGAGATAGAAAGTGGATTAGTGGTTTTCTATGGCTCAAAGCAGGTGGAGTAATGGGTGACTGCTATGAGTATAAAGTTTGTTTGGGGGTAAAAAAAAGATTCTAAAATTAGATAGTAGTGAAGGCTACCGAGCTCTGAACAGTCTAAAAGCCATTGCCTTGTACATTTAACTTCTTTCGTTTAAAACTTTTTAATTATATGTTGGCGTACAGATGACTAACCACGTGTGTTTCTTTCAGGTATACAGCAAAGTGGTTCAGTTATGCATATACACAAAGAACTGTACAAAAAAGAGCTTCACGACCCAGAGAATCATGATGATGTGATGACTAATCCAGAGCCAGACATCTGGAATGTGAAGGCAAGTGGGCCTCAGAAAGCATCGCTACGAACAAAGCTAGTGGAGGTGATGGAATTCTGTTGAGCTGTTTCAAATCCTGAAAGATGATGCTGTGAAAGTGCTGCACTCAATATGCCAGCAAATCTGGAAAGCTCAGCAGTGGCCACAGGACTGGGAAAGGTCAGTTTTCATTCCAATCCCAAAGAAAGGCAATGCCAAAGAATGCTCAAACTACCGCACAATTGCACTCATCTTACACGCTAGTAAAGTAATCCTCAAAATTCTCCAAGCCAGACTTCAGCAATACGTGAACCGTGAACTCCCTGATGTTCAAGCTGGTTTTAGAAAAGGCAGAGGAACCAGAGATCAAATTGCCAACATCCGCTGGATCATGGAAAAAGCAAGAGAGTTCCAGAAAAACGTCTATTTCTGCTTTATTGACTATGCCAAAGCCTTTGACTGTGTGGATCACCATAAGCTGTGGAAAATTCTGAAAGAGATGGGAATACCAGACCACCTGACCTGCCTCTTGAGAAATCTGTATGCAGGTCAGGAAGCAACAGTTAGAACTGGACATGGAACAACAGACGGGTTCCAAATAGGAAAAGGAGTACATCAAGGCTGTATATTGTCACCCTGCTTATTTAACTTCTATGCAGAGTACATCATGAGAAATGCTGGACTGGAAGAAACACAAGCTGGAATCAAGATTGCTGGGAGAAATATCAATAATCTCAGATATGCAGATGACACCACCCTTATGGCAGAAAGTGAGGAGGAGCTAAAAAGCCTCTTGTTGAAAGTGAAAGAGGAGAGTGAAAAAAGTTGGCTTAAAGCTCAACATTCAGAAAAGGAAGATCATGGCATCTGGTCCCATCGCTTCATGGGAAATAGATGGGGAAACAGTAGAAACAGTGTCTGACTTTATTTTTGAGGGGCTCCAAAATCACTGCGAGTGGTGACTGCAGCCATGAAATTAAAAGATGCTTACTCCTTGGGAGAAAAGTGATGAGCAACCTAGATAGTATATTCTAAAGCAGAGACATTCCTTTGCCGACTAAGGTCCGTCTAGTCAAGGCTATGGTTTTTCCTGTGGTCATGTATGGATGTGAGAGTTGGACTGTGAAGAAGGCTGAGTGCAGAAGAATTGATGCTTTTGAACTGTGGTGTTGGAGAAGACTCTTGAGAGTCCCTTGGACTACAAGGAGATCCAACCAGTCCATTCTGAAGGAGATCAACCCTGGGATTTCTTTGGAAGAAATGATGCTAAAACTGAAGCTCCAATACTTTTGACCACCTCATGTGCGAAGAGTTGACTCATTGGAAAAGACCCTGATGCTGGGAGGGATTAGGGGCAGGAGGAGAAGGGGACGACCGAGGATGAGATGGCTGGATGGCATCACGGACTCAATGGACGTGAGTCTGAGTGAACTCCGGGAGTTGGTGATGGACAAGGAGGCCTGGCATGGTTCGATTCATGGGTCACAAAGAGTCAGACACGACTGAGCGACTGAACGGAACAGAACCTGGCTCCTCCTTCCCCCTTCTTTGGAGCAGTTCTCTCAGTGTTCCTTGAGAGAAGGAACCTGCTGCCTCCTGGACTTAAGTCCTAAAAATTTCCACTGAATAAATCATAATATTCAATTTTTCAGTTGCTTTTTTTTTCAGTTTACAGAAGCTTGAAAATCTTGGAGTTTCCATTTTCCAGATGCAGCATTCAATGAGACTGATTTCTGCTGATAGACTCCTAAAACTTCTGTCTCTTTGTTTCTTGGGACTCCTTGGTTCCTACCCAATTTCAAGGCTGGTTCCTTAGCTTTTCTATTTCACATATCCTTCTTATAAATTTCCCTTGTTTACTTTAGCCAAAGTAATTTTCAATGATTTTGAAAAAAATAAACCTAATTGTTACATACACAATTAAGCAAATAAAAATGGATGTGTGTAGTTGAAGTGAAAATGATTACATAATTGATTTATTAGAATATTATTAAGGAGCAAAAAATAATAATTTTTGAATTAAGAACCACATTCAGAATAGTACAAAAAACCCTTCATCCTTTGAGAAAAAATATTGATGTAGCCTTTGGTTAAGGAATTTTCTAAGTTGGAATATGTAAGAATTAGAGAAGAAGCCTATTTTTATTAATAGTATGAGAAATACCAGGGTACTCTGCTCTCCCAACTGCCATCCCTCTCTACTCTGCCCCTCCTTTTCTAATCTCTGCAAGAAGTTGCATTCCCTCTACAATTAGCTGCATTCTCTCTACAATCACTGAGCTCTTTCAACATTGATTGACTTTACTGATACAATCTGAAATTGTAGAAGTAGGCAAACACACATTAAACAATTCATCTTATATAACATCCTCTCACTTCTGCCTTCTGTGTCTTTCCATCAACAAATTTATTACCAAATGCATAAATTAAAAAGATACAATAGATGCAAAACCTTGACCATTTTCTTCAGCAATGTTTTCTGTTGATTTAAACATATCTGGACTGGTGGGTTACAGTCCATCGTGTTGCAAAGAATCTGACACAACACGATTGAACACACTCACACAAACGTATTTGGAGAATTGAATTGCTTACAATTTGCAGCTGAAAGCACAACCTGAATTGGAAAAATTAAAACAGTATGATAACACAGATGTTACTGAATTGCTTACAATTTTCATCCGAAAGTACAACCTGAATTGGAAAAATTAAAACAATATGACAACACAAATATTACTTTAGAAATATAAATAGCTTCATTTAAAGTACAGCACCAATAAATCAAGTGTTAGGAAAATAAAAATATCATATGTAATTAAAATACAAAGCAAACAAAAATTGTGTACATAAAACTGAAGCTCCAGTACTTTGGCCACCTCATGCGAAGAGTTGACTCATTGGAAAAGACCCTGATGCTGGGAGGGATTGGGGGCAGGAGGAGAAGGGGACGACCGAGGATGAGATGGCTGGATGGCATCATGGACTCAATGGACGTGAGTCTGAGTGAACTCAGGGAGATGGTGATGGACAGGGAGGCCTGGCGTGCTGCGATTCATGGGGTCGCAAAGAGTCGGACACGACTGCGCGACTGAACTGACTGATTCTCTTTCTAATTCTTTTCCTGTTTAGGTTATTATGCCTTGTGTACTTTGTGCTCTGCTGTGCTTAGTCGTCCAGTCATGTCTGATTCTTTGCGACTCCATGGATTGTAGCCCACTAGGCAACTCTGTCGGTGGGGATTCTCCAGGCAAGAATACTGGAGTGGGTTGCCATGCCTTCCTCCAGGGAATCTTCCCAACCCAGGCATCAAACCCAGGTGTCCTGCATTGTAGGCAGATTTTTAACTGAGCTACCAGGGAAGCCCCTTGTATACTTTTAATGGCTCAATTATATGGTCTGTAAATTATATCTCAAAACAAAGCACTTAATTAGCTGGGAGATTACCAAGACATGAATAATTCTAACCAACTGTTCCCTGGAGCTCATGAATGCTGAAGGGAAAAAGAAACTATGAGAATAACAGTCACCTCAGAAATTATAAACAAGAGCCTGTACAAGTGAAGCCAGAGAATAGAAGGACCGAAACACAGAATGAAATCACAGAACAAGAGAAAGATCAGACAGAAATACTTCAAAATATATTTTGATCTTCAGCATCTCTGTCAGTGCTAAACACTTCTGGGAGTTGAGAACTCATTGCTACTCTTGTTCTCTAGTTAGGGGAAGGTAACGAACGGGTTATCTTCCCTTAGTGACCTAGAGAGAACTGAGTATCCCCCAAAATGCAGTCTCTACATTGATCCCACTCATTCTGGTCCTGCTGATGGCTTATGCAAACTTTTGTACATTACTGTATCACTCGGGATCCTGGAAGAAAAAGAAGTCAGTCTTAAAATGTTTAACTAAAGGAAGATTAATGAAGAAAGTGTTTATAGAAATATGAGCAGAGTCATAGGAACGGAAAATGATGTTGACACATTTGGGAACCAAAATTGGAGGGAAGCTATTACTTCCCCTAAGCCTTAAGGGGCAAGGTGCAGGAACCATGCAACCACAGCAGTAAGAGCTGCAGCTCTGTAGCTGAGGAAGTGTGATGCCTCATAACCGAGGCCTTACATAGAAGAACCCAGTTACCATCAAAACTGTGACCAGAAAAAGGGACTTGTTTTCTCCTGATTTCCAGTTTGATTGGATGAACACCATCCGAATGATAAAACCAAGGCATGAGATGTTGCAGTCCACGTGGGCTAGCCTCCCAGGGTCCAGAGCAGGGCACCTGCTTTCTGAATCTCCCCTCCCCACTTTTCCATTGTGTCCCTGGGGGCTGATCTTTATATGGATTTCCTCAACAGGCACCCTTGCCCTCCTACTCCAGCTGGTTGCAAATAGCAGGACACCCTATTAGGAGATTGCAGGAGAGAAAGGACAAGTTATTTAATTCTCTCACTTTCCCCCTCTGTGATGTTTCAAGGGCTGGTAGGCTCCTTGACCAAAGGTCAAAGTGGCTTCTCTGCTTAGCTCTGTCTCCTGAGGAACCACTACTTGCTTCATCAGGCTTGGAAGATTGTGATTTGCTTCTTAAACAACTTGCAATATTATTCTATCACTTGTGGTTTCTCTACATCCCACCCACATTTTGCAAAAAGCCCCTGTATTAACTATCCCTCAAATGAGCCCATTTGAACATTCCTTCTTAGTCTGATCAGTTACCTGACTATTCTAAGGATAGAAAATGGATCCACCCTTAGAACAGTTTGAACGGGCAAGTGGAGAGTTGTCTCTCTCTCTGGTCTTCCTGACCCTGCCCCAAATGGAAGCAAACATGATCCCTATGACTTTCCTTTTCAAGGAAGAATCTCGAGTCCTACATGTTCAAATTAGTACAGGGGTTCCAATGAGTCATGACAACTATCTTCCCCTGGAGAAGGTCTGGTTCATGAAAAGTTTAGAGCAACTGTAGGCATCATTTTTTTTCTACCTAATGGATATATTTTTTTCTACTTTCTCTTTGGAAAAAAAAAGTGCGTATAACCTCCAACTCACTCAATGATTAAAAATTGTTTTCCCACTATTAGAGCACATTCTTTTCCCTGTTGTGGAAGAGTCCTTGGGGAGTAAGAGCTAGGAGTGGGGAATCCATGAGCCTGCTAGGATACCGGTCGAGACTTCAGTCTTTTTGATTTGAAGCATTGTACCTGTAGGAACAGCATGTTTTGCAAGAAAGAAACACTGAGGAAAATCAAAGTGTACAGAGGTAAATCAGTTTAATTTATATATTTCTAGAATTCTCAACTTTAAATGCCTAGATTCTCCTTTCCCCCAAATAAATGCAAGAATGTCTAATGCTGAAACAATACAGTTGTGCAAAGTGTCAGTTCCTCAAGTTCAAGACACTTCTGAACAATGAAGAAGAAAATATTTCCTTCAGAAGGTTTCATCTAAATTGAATTGACAGTCTGTCCTTGAGGGCAGGAAAGAATAAGACTGTAAAGTCTCTTGAAACAGTGGAGTTCTATTTTGATCTGTTTCAAGAAACTGTTTAGCCCTTATATACAACAACCCAAAACCTGTGGGACACTATAAAAGCAGTGCTAAGAGGAAAGCTCATAGCAATACAGGCATACCTCAAGAAACAAGAAAAAAGCCAAATAAATAACTTAACTCTACACCTAAAGCAACTAGAAAAGGAAGAAATGGAGAACCCCAGAGTTAGTAGAAGCAAAGAAATCATAAAAATTAGGGCAGAAATAAATGCAAAAGAAACAAAAGAGACCATAGCAAAAATCAACAAAGCCAAAAGCTGGTTCTTTGAAAGGATAAATAAAATTGACAAACCATTAGCCAGACTCATCAAGAAACAAAGGGAGAAAAATCAAATCAATAAAATTAGAAATGAAAAGGGAGAGATCACAACAGACAACACAGAAATACAAAGGATCATAAGAGACTACTATCAGCAATTATANGGAGCCTGGTGGGCTGCCGTCTGTGGGGTCGCACAGAGTCGGACACGACTGAAGCGACTCAGCAGCAGCAGATAGGACATCAGTACTAAAGACTTGTCTTTGTGGATTTGTATATCCTGTTTTTAGAAGACTGGATACAAGATACTTCTCTCCAGCTCTTTGATATGATAATAAATCGATTACAATATTTAAAATAAGTAACAATAAGATATGGGCTTGCCTGGTGGCACAGTGGTAAAGAACCTGCCTGAAATGCAGGGGACATGAGCTCTACGCCTGGGTCAGGAAGATCCCCTGGAGAAGGAACTGGCAACCCACTCCAGTATTCTTGCCTGAGAAATCCTATGGACAGAGATGCCTGGTGGATCTACAGTCCATGGGGTTACAAAGAGTCTAACATGATTTAGTGACTAAACAACAATAACAAACAACAAAATACAGTAAGATACAATTAAACACCAATGATTTATTGAGTTCTGATAAACTCATGATGGCACAGACAAAAAGAAATCTTATACCAATATATTTATTCAAGAACTATGGGCCCCAAATCAAGTAATTGTGAATAAATTTATTCACAGTTAAATTTCATCAAAGAATTAAATATTTACAACTCAGAATCACTCTGTTTTGGGTGGACTCATCTTCTAAACATTTTTATACATTCTGAGCTTAGCATTCTACCAAAGCATTTTTTTCTGCCCACTATCTAAAAATAGGGCCCAAAGAAAAATAACAGTAATAAAATTAAATTCTTTTTTCCTTCACTCCATAAAGTTTACCTAAAAAGAGTAAGGAGTATATTTCTGTTTATAGGGTGACTGAAAATTTTACTGATGCATGAGATATACCATTGCTCTTAAGGAGAGTGAATGATGAAGAGTGAATGACAAATTGTTACCACCCCTTCACTGAAAATAATTCGTCTGTGGAATGATCAATGTAAAGGATCTTCAAGTGACTTAAGCTTGACTCCACACTGAAAGCAAATCAGGCTGAAACTATCGATGGGCCCACTAATGAGAAATCACAAGAAAGTAGAATTAGGATAAAGTCTTTTTCTTCCATAAGATTTTTCTCAAAGCTTGTTTGACATCTTTGTTTCTTAGAGAGTAAATCAGAGGGTTTAGCATGGGTGTAACCAATATGTAAAATACTGAAACCACTTTACGAAGTTCTGGATTGTTTGGAGGTGTGAGATACACAAAGGAGACAGTCCCATAAAGCAAGCTTACCACCCCCAGATGGGAGCTGCAAGTGGAGAAGGCTTTCTTTCTCCCTTCACTGGAGGGGATCTTCAAGACTGTGATTATAATATACATGTAAGATACTACAATAACAACTATCGAGGGCAAAATAATGCAGACAGCCAAACTAAGAGATACCATCTTATTGACAAAGAGATTAGAACAGGAAATCTTCTCAATTTGGTAAGAATCACAGAAGAAGTGATCAATGACTCGGGAGGCACAGAAAGACACTGAGAATGTTACACTGACTTGGAGGAAGGAACTGACCCAACCACAGAAATAGGAACCAGCCACTAGCTGAGTGCAAAGGCGTCTTGACATATGGACACTGTAAAGAAGAGGGTTGCAGATGGCAATGAAGCGGTCATAGGCCATGGCCGCCAGAACAAACCCTTCTGTTACAATGAAGAGTGCAAAAAAGAAGAACTGGGCAGCACACCCTACAAAAGAGACAGTCTTTTTCTCAGACATAAAGTTGACCATGGCCTTAGGTGCAATAACAGTGGAGTAGGAGAGGTCAATGAAGGAGAGATTGCCTAGAAAGAAATACATTGGTGTGTTCAGCTGGGAGTCAGCCACAATGATGCCAATCATACTAATGTTCCCCAAAAGGACCATGCCATAGACAAGCAGGAATAGGAGGAAGAGAAGAATGTGGAGCTCTGGGCGGACCCTGAAGCCTACAAGAATGAAGTCAGTTACATCTGAATGGTTGCCTGCTCCCTTGTCACCCATGGCAAGAACCTGCTAAGAGGTATAAGAAAGATTAAAAATAGAGACTTCTACCTATTTCCTGGTGTCACAAAATATCTTTTGCCTCTTGTATAAGACATTGAAATTTGTCTTATCATCTCCTTTATAACATTCTGTTGTGTTACGTATGATTTGCTGCATCCATTTATAGGAATTGACTCTGAGGTATATTGTAATTGCCCATCAGCACACAACATTTGAGTCACCTAACGCATAATGTTCTAGTGTGATTCTCCAATTCCAGTCCTCTTTCCATTATAATGCAGATGACTTTCACACATAAAGCATTTTCTCTATACCTGTTTAGTGCCTCATTTGATTTACATAGTAAGTCTAACATATCTGAAGGTTTTGAGAGATAAATAATATTTGCTCTCTGTAGTTTCAAATTCATTTTAATGCTTCCATTTTACAAGAGAAGGATCAAATTTAAGAGCAATTTTGTTGTTGTATAGTCGCTAAGTTGTATCTGATTCTTTTGTGACCCCGTGGACTGTAGCACTCCAGGTTCCACTATCCATGGGATTTCTCAGGCAAGAATACTGGAGTAGGTTGCCGTATCCTTCTCCAGAGGATCTTCCCAACCCAGGAACTGAACCCTTTTAGCCTGTGTCTCCTACATTGGCGGGGGCTTCCCTGGTGGCTTAAAGGTTAAAGCATCTGCCTCCAATGCGGGAGACCTGGGTTCGATCCCTGGGTCAGGAAGATCCCCTGGAGAAGGAAATGGCAATCCACTCCAGTATTCTTGCCTGGAGAATCCCATGGACGGAGAAGCCTAGTAGGTTACAGTCCACGGGGTCGCAAAGAGTCGGACACGACTGAGCGACTTCACCTTCCTCCTACATTGGCAGGCAGATTCTTTACCACTGAGCCACTTGGGAAACCCAAAAAGAGTAATTTAAATTCTGCAAGTAGGCATTAGAGATTAAAACAGGTCAGTAGCTAAACAGTTTTGTGAGAGTTTAAAGTAGGATAGCAAGAGGTTTATTTGGTTTTCCAAAACCTTCATCCAAAATGAAGGCATCTTCAGCTTTTCAAAGTGGACAAACCTCGGACATGCTACTGGAAAAATCGACAGCTTATAAAAATTTTTGTAAAAATTTGACATTAATCTATCTCTTACCTGAATATTTCTCACCTTACTTCGGTGGAGCAATTTTCTAATGGTAAAAGCAGGATACAAAAGTTATTGTGTTTAATCCTAGAAATGGAAAAAGGAGTGTAAAACCATAGAAGGGAAACTAAAGACATTGTCAAAATTCAGCATATTTTAAGAATTAAAATTTTACATGAGGTATAAAATCTTGTTTTGAAATATATAAATTTTATTCAGTTTTTGGCTCTGCTCAGAGATTAATATCTCATTTTTTAATTAAGAATAGCCTTTTCATTTCCTTTGTTGTGTTTTTGCCAGAAAGTCCCCTATAGCTATATACTTTTATCTCTTTCTAGAGGATAACATAGATGACCTGGTGAGGTCTCTGACCCTGTGAACATTTCTCTATGGAGAATGAAAAGAAAATGCACCTGAACCTGAAGAATCACATTGCATGGCCATGCACATGAGGATATATCTTACAGGTCTCAGAATGAAAATGATGAAAGCCAGATGGAATTTAAGTACAGCAAAGACAATATCACCAGTGAGAAGTAGTAGTCCCCGATGACCTGAAGGAATAGAGTAGGAGGCAACCTGGTACCCTTAGTCATCTCTGTTGCAACTATTTCAAATAATTGCAGCATGAATTGGGTGCAAAGGTCCCTCTGAGAGAGGCTAAAAATAAAGTCAATTATGGGGTGATAACAGTGCCAAGTTCCAAGTCCATCCCACGAGGACCATATAGGAAAGAAACAAAAGAAAGAATATCATCTACTCTTCCAACTCACCTTGAACCATCTCTAGGTCTTTTGAGAAATGATTTCTTATTAGAAAAGTTTGTTTTAAGGTTGAAATATATTATCTCACATAATTTTCATTTTTCAGTTTTTTGGTTTTTTTTTTTTTTTTTTGGTCTCCTACAATCACACTGAATTTATCTATTGATGCTGTTACATGGCATATCATCAGATGCAACGAGTGTTCCTTGATTGACTCTTGGTTTTAACAAGCCAGTCACAAAATACATATTTGGGGAAGTCAGGGATTTTTACTTTAAGAAGAGTATTAAATGACATAATGAATTATCAGTAACCTGTTTAAGCATGTAATGAATTGGTAATGTAAGGAGAACACTTCATTTTTGGAGAAGTCTGTTAAGTACAAGGAATGAAGAATAATTGTGCTTCTCATCCTGTATGATAAAATATTGCAATATAATGCAAAATGTTGCATTAAAATAGTGAATATATAGAAGTGGATTTTACTATTTTCCATTTTATTATAGTCTGTATATTTTGAAATTTTTATAATAAACATCTTGTTTTTTAAAGACCTCTAAGAGAGAAAATTAAAATTTTTTTCCTTTAGACAAAAATAATGAATTGATAGCTGGATGCAGCCATGATGTGACCACAGATGGTATTACTGACTTGATGAGGATGGCAGAGCAGAAAATAGAAAGAAACTTGTGCCTTTGATGAAGTCCGCATGCCAGTGAACCACCCTGGAATCAAGGTGTCTCCAGCAACCCTGTAATATGAAATTATAGACCTCTTAAGGCTTAAACTATTTTCAGTGAGTCTTTAGTTACTTTCTGCTAAATGTATCTTATTCAATTCAATACATATGACATTACTGAAAAAAAAAAAAGATGGGAAAGAGTTATTTGAGCCTGTAATCTAACAAAAATAAGACTGCTTGGAGATAACTAAAGTGCTAACAAAGTAAAAACTAGAATCAATCAGTGAGGTTGCCAAAAGGGTAAACTCTCCTGCTAATAAGTGAGAGCAGCATAAATTGGGGGAATCCATCCAAGATCTGAAATAGTACACACACACAAACACACACA
>SJXQ01011073.1:340530-364574 GCA_006408695.1 Aepyceros melampus | reverse complement strand
TTTCTTTCCACTTATACCACTGATTCTTTTGAGTTTTGTGTGCATTCTGAGGTGAGCTGATTTGGTAGCATATAGGTAAAAAGATGTGGGAAAAGCTGGTTTGTATGCAAAATAATAAGTAAAAATCAATTGGTGTTCTGGAGATCAACTTTTTCATTAAAAAAAATAAGAATGCAATTTCAAAATACATATTTTCCCATATCATCACTTTTGTTTCAGGTCTTTTATTTCGAGAATATGATATGTATTCCTTTCCCAAATTTCAGACACTCACATGCCAGCTTCAAGATATTTTTGCAATATTTCTTCAGTAATTTTGTTAATATGTGTTCATTTTAAGCTTCATCGTAACAATAACACCTGGGAAATTAAGTTTGATGTTTTAGGTTGCATCTTTCTATTTATAATGATACAAGTTCATCATTATCAAAATGAAAAGTGTTCACCTGTGTACCATGTAGAATTAATTATGAATCTTCACAATTTAAGTACCACTTTTAGGAAAGCTATTATGTATCATTTGTAAAGTCACCCCTACATAGTTGACACCATATCTAATTATGTTTTTATATAAGCTAGGATGAAAAGAATTTTATTTCCTGAGTATGGACCAGTTGGAGACATTAAAGATATTATGGGAAGCATGTAGCCAGGCTAAAATTAAAATTTGTCTTGTGTAATAGGAAAGATATAAAACCCATCGATGAATAGAAAGGGATGTGGTTTACTGCGGTACATCCATCTCTCTGTATTAATGTTTATGTTTTGAGCTTTACTCCATTGATGCCAGTTTGTGAAAGGGACTGGTCACTTCCCCTTGGCATTAAGAGACTCTGAGTCCATCTTCAGTCTTTACAAATGATGAACGATTATATATAGCACACATATGCAGATGAACCCAAATTCCCATGCACAAATCTCTGTATAAAAATGAAAGTTACTTTTCAAAAGAATGATGGATGGCTGACTATTTATTATTCTTTGGTCCTCCTTTTCATGAACTACACCTATTTGTTACTCAGGCAACATGGTTAGGTTGGGATCTTGGTAATAGAACAGATCAAAATTAATTGGACTATATGGGAATTGAATGGAAGACCAACTTTGACCTCATTAGCACAATGTTGTAGTCAGCTAAGGTGGTCAAATCCAACAATCATGGAGACACTCAAAGGAAAAATTCATTTTAAGGGGAAATTGAGTGTATGTTTATCACAGTATTCAGCTTTGTAGATAGAAGATTAAAAATACAATTGTAAAAATATCAGAGAGCACATAATTAAGTTGGATTTTTAGCTCAGCATTGTTTCTGTTTCTCATTTTGTACTCAGTGGTAAGAAAATGCTTAGGAAAGAGAACTACTAATTTGCCATGGGGTTATTAACAGACAGCCACATAGAATGATACAGTAAGCTGTTAGAAAATGGTCACTCTCTAAGCATCCTTGAAATTATGCTAATTGTATGGTGCTCAGTTCAGTTCAGTTGCTCAGTTGTGTCTGACTCTTTGCGACCCCATGAGTCGCAGCACGCCAGGCCTCCCTGTTCGTCACCAACTCCCGGAGTTCACTCAGACTCACGTCCATCGAGCCAGTGATGCCATCCAGCCATCTCATCCTCTGTCATCCCCTTCTCCTCCTGCACCCAATCCCTCCCAGCATCAGTCTCCTCCAATGAGTCAACTCTTCACGTGAGGTGGCCAAGATACTGGAGTTTCAGCTTCAGCATCAGTTTTTCCAGTGAATATTAAGGATTGATTTCCTTTAGGAAGGACTGGTTGGACCTCCTTGCAGTCCAAACTGACTCTTTGCGACCCCATGAGTCGCAGCACGCCAGGCCTCCCTGTTCGTCACCAACTCCCGGAGTTCACTCAGACTCACGTCCATCGAGCCAGTGATGCCATCCAGCCATCTCATCCTCTGTCATCCCCTTCTCCTCCTGCACCCAATCCCTCCCAGCATCAGTCTCCTCCAATGAGTCAACTCTTCACGTGAGGTGGCCAAGATACTGGAGTTTCAGCTTCAGCATCAGTTTTTCCAGTGAATATTAAGGATTGATTTCCTTTAGGAAGGACTGGTTGGACCTCCTTGCAGTCCAAGGGACTCTCAAGAGTCTTCTCCAACACCACACTTTAAAAGCATCAATTCTTCGGCACTCACCTTTCTTTATAGTCCAACTCTCACATCCATACATGACTACTGAAAAAACAATAGCTTTGGCTGGACGGACCTTCACTGGCAAAGTAATGTCTCTGCTTTTGAATATGCTGTCTAGGTTGGTCATAACTTTTCTTCCAAGGAGTAAGCATCTTTTAATTTCACGGCTGGAGTCACCATCTGCAGTGATTTTGGATCCCCCCAAAATAACACCTGTCACCATTTCCACTGTTTCCTTATCTATTTCCTATGAAGTGATGGGACCAGATGCCATGATCTTCATTTTCTGAATGTGAGCTTTAAGCCAACTTTTTCCCTCTCCTCCTTCACTTTCAAGAGACTCTTTATTTCTTCTTTGATTTCTGCCATAAGGGTGGTGCTATCTTCATATCTGAGGTTATTGGTATTTCTCCCAGCAGTCTTGATTCCAGCTTGTACTTCATCCAGCCCAACGTTTCTCATGATGTACTCTGTATATAAGTTAAACAAGCAGGGTGACAATATATAGCCTTGACATATTCCTTTTCCGATTTGGATTCAGTCTGTTGTTCCATGTCCAATTCTAACGGTTGCTTCTTGACCTGCATACAGATTTCTCAGGAGGCAGGTCAGGTGGTCTGATATTCCCATCTCTTGAAGAATTTTCCACAGTTTGTTGTGATCTACACATTTAAAGGCTTTGGCATAGTCAATAAAGCAGAAGTAGATGTTTTTCTGGAACTCTCTTGCTTTTCCTATGATCCAGTGGATGTTGGCAGTTTGATCTCTGGTTTCTCTGCCTTTTCTAAAACCAGATTGAACATCTGGAAGTTCATAGTTCATGTACTGTTTGAGCCTGGCTTAGGGAATTTTGAGCATTGCTTTACTAGTGTGTGAGATGAGTGCAATTGTGTGGTAGTTTGAGCGTCCTCTGGCAATGCCTTTCTTTGGGAATGGAATGAAAGCTGACCTTTTCCAGTCCTGTGGCCACTGCTGAGTTTTCCAAATTTGCTGGCATATTGAGTGCAGCACTTTCACAGCATCATCTTTTAGGATTTGAAACAGCTCAACTGGAATTCCATCACCTCCCTAGCTTTATTCATTGTGATGCTTCCTAAGGCGCACTTGACTTTGCAGTCCAGGATGTCTGGCTCTAGGTGAGTGATCACACCATTGTGATTATCTGGGTCATGAAGATCTTTTTTGTACAGTTCTTCTGTGTATTCTTGCCACTTCTTCTTAATGTCTTCTTCTCTTAGGTCCACACCATTTCTGTCCTTTTTGTGCCCATCTTTGCATGAAATATTCCCTTGGTATCTCTAATTTTCTTCAAGTGACTCTAGTCTTTCCTATTCTATTGTTTTCTTCTAATTCTTTGCATTGATCGCTGAAGAAAGCTTTCTTATCTTTCTTTGCTATTCTTTGGAACTCTGCATTCAAATGGGTATCCCTTTCCCTTTCTCCATTGTCTTTAGCTTCTCTTCTTTTCACAGCTATTTGTAAGGCCTCCTCAGACAACCATTTTGCCTTTTTGTATTTCTCTTTCTTGGGGATGGTGTCGATCACTGCCTCCTGTACAATGTCATGAACCTCTGTTCATGACATAGTTCTTCAGGCACTCTATCAAATCTAATCCTTTGAATCTGTTTGTCACTTCCTCTGTATAATCATAAGGAATTTGATTTAGGTCATGCCTGAATGGTCCAGTGGTTTTCCCTACTTTCTTCAATTTAAGTCTGAATTTGGTAATAAGGAGTTCATGATATGAGCCACAGTCAGCTCCCGGTCTTATTTTTGCTGACTGTATGGAGCTTCTCCATCTTTGGCTGCAAAGAGCATCATCAATCTGATTTTCATATTGACCATCTGATGATGTCCATGTATAGAGTCTTCTCTTGTGTTGTTGGAAGAGGTTATTTGCTATAACCAGTGCATTCTCTTGGGAAAACTCTGTTAACCTGTGCCCTGCTTTGTTTTGTACTCCAAGGCCAAATTTGCCTGTTACTCCAGATGGCTCTTGACTTCCTAGTTTTGCATTCCAGTCCCCTATAATGAAGAGGACATCCTCTTTGGGTGTTAGTTCTAGAAGGTCTTGTAAGTCTTCATACAACTTCAGCTTCTTTAATAATGGACATTCAGGGGTCTAGTGCAACTTTTGGAGACATGTAATAAGCTAATCTTTCTTGGGTGCAGTGACTGGATACTATAGCTACTATTGCTTGCCATTTAAGCAAAAAGACCATGTTCAATGAGAAGGTTAAGGTTCGGATTTCCAAAGCAATAGACTAGAGAGGCAGTGAAGGCAATTTTTATTTAGGAACAGGGCATACATATATGATCACCTGTGGGATATTATCTCCTGGCCACTTTTGTAGATGTAAGAAATAGCATTAGTGCAAAACAATCAAAGGACAACTCTCTATGTAGTTCTTTAAAAATTTTTATTGAAATATATTACTGATTTACAATATTGTGTTAGTTTCAGGTATATAACAGTGTGTATAGTATATGTATAACTATATAGATATGTATCTATATATATATTCTTTTTAGATTATTTTCCATTATAGATTATTATAAGGTATTGAGTATAGTTCCCTGGGCTATACAGGAGGTCTTTGTTGGCTATCTATTTTATATAAAGTAGTATATGTATATTTAATCCCAAACTCCTAATTTATCCCTTTCTCACCTCCTATATATTTTTGATCACATCTGAAAACCTATTTTTCTCTTTAAACTAAAAACAAGGAGCTTAAAATTTTTCCTTCCCCATTTCTCTTTGTTTCTCCTATTGTTCTCATTAAAGACATTTTCTTCACACTTGTTTTCCACAAATGATTTTATTGTTAAACACTTTACATCTTGATCTTGAGTTTCTTGTTTGGTATCTGTGAGTTTATATTAATGGTACTCAGCTGGTACCAGACATTCCTGTTCCTAGTCTAGACCGAACTTTTGAATAAGGTATGATCTGAATGGCAGCCCCTACAGCCCTCCAAATATTGTGTTCTTAAAATTAAATTGTTAGAGACTAATTAATTTATCTATTCAGTTATTATTAATTGAGCAACTAACACATGTTAAGTACTGTGATAGGTACTTAAAATTAAATGGTGTGCAAAAACAGACAAAATGTATTTCATAGCACTTTCAGTAATGTAATAGTAGTTACAACAGTTACCTTTTGAATTTTGCACTTTTGAACTTAGAATGAGGATTTTAAAGTAAATATCTCCTGGACTAAATACCAAGACTTTAGCTGTTAGTGATTTAGAGGAGATTTGACTTCAAGCTTAGAGGAAGACTGTAGAAACAGCTTTAGACTTAGTCACTTGAGAGGCAGGACACAAGATAAGAGGAAATGGCATTTTGCTTACACACTGATTTGAGGAGGTGCAAGCTGGTGAGTGTCTTCTGGGAACCACGTTCATATATTGAGAGAGAAGAGAAAGCTCGAGTCTTCATTCATTTGCCTTTCTTTGCTCATTATTGTTCTGGAATGCATAGGAATTAGATGCCTGGGTTTCTAAAATTTCAGTTGCTCTGGTTTAGTCATTAACCTTGTATTTGTGTGTTGCAGTTCATCTGCTATGGCTTTTCATGTTTTTATGTGTATTTCTCAGAATTGACTTTTTGACTCTTTACATGTCATTAATGAATCCAGTAGTCATGTATGGATGTGAAAGTTGGACTATAAAGAAAGCTGAGTGCCAACGAATTGATGCTTTTGAACTGTGGTGTTGGAGAAGACTCTTTTGAGAGTCCCTTGGACTGCAAGGAGGTCCAACCAGTCCATCCTAAAGGAAATCAGTCCTGAATATTCACTGGAAGCACTGATGTTGAAGCTGAAACTCCAAAACTTTGGCCCGCTGATGTGAAGAACTGACTCACTGGAAAAGACCCTGATGCTGGGAAAGATTGAAGGGGGGAGGAGAAGTAGACGACAGAAGATGAGATGGTTGGATGGCATCACCAACGCGATGTACATGAGTTTGAGTAGGCTCCAGGAGTTGGTAATGGACAGGGAAGCCTGGCGTGCTGCAGTCCATGGGGATGCAAAGAGTCAAACATGACTGAGTGACTGAACTGAAACTGAATGAATATATTAGAAAACTATATGATGTTACCTTCCAAAGGATATAAAATCATTATACTAAAAGGATTTGAAATAAATTTTTATTTTTTTAAAATTATGAAAGTATATAACACATTTACAAGAGACTCGGAAAATACAGAACTAGGTTACATGTAGTCCCACTATATATTACAATTTTTTTAAGTAGATAAATTAAGATTTTTAATTGGGTTTCAACATCAAACTCTTAAACAATAATAGAATGAATATATAGAGAAGTAGAAGGATATAGGAGAACTGAAAAGCTTTGTGAGCCAATTCAACAAATTAAGATTTATACAATTTTCACACAGTGCTGGGTACAAATTCTTGGTATAGTCTGTATCCTTGATTGTATCCTTGAAGGATACAGTCAAGCTCCCATAGCCTGTAAACTAGGAGACACTGGAATATATCCAGAGACATAAAGCAAGGTACAAACATTTCATGGCTGAAAGGTATTGAAATCATACAGAGTCTGTTCTCTTATCACTGTGGAATTATGGTATAAATCAATATGGAAATATATTTAAAAATAACTTGCCTATTTTCAAGTGCAATGTGACATTTACCAAGAGAGAGCTTCGACTTGGCCACCAAAAGCCTCAGTAAAATTAGACTGAAAAACACAGTAATTGCAGAGAAGAAAACATTTATATGAGAAATTAGTATCCAAATGAGAAATTAATATTAAAAATGGCCAGTGTGTGCGTTCCCAGTTGCTTCAGTCATGTCTGACTCTTTGTGACCCTATGGATTGGAGCCAGCCAGGCTTCTCTGTCTTTGGGATTCTCCAGGCAAGAATACTGGAATGGGTTGAGGTGCCCTCTTGTAGGCAATCTTCCTAACCCAGGGTCTGAACCCGTGTCTCCTGCATTGCAGGCAGATTCTTTACTGCTAAGCCACCAGGGAAGCCCCAATGTTGTTTAAGATACTTCAGACAAAATCCTATATATTTGGAAGTTAAATGTCCACTTTTAAATAATGGGTGTATCTAAGAAGCCATAACAAGGAGAATTAGAATATATTTGTAATAGAATAAAAACGAAAAGAGAATTTACCAGAATTTGTTACATGCAGCTGAGGCTGCTCATAGAGAAGGCAATGGCACACCACTCCAGTACTCTTGCCTGAAAAATTCCATGGGCGGAGCAGCCTGGTAGGCTGCAGTCCATGGGGTTGTGAAGAGTCAGACACGACTGAGCGACTTCATTTTCACTTTTCACTTTCATGCACTGGAGAAGGAAATGGCAACCCACTCCAGTGTTCTTCCTGGAGAATCCCAGGGATGGGGGAGCCTGGTGGGCTCCGTCTATGGGATCGCACAGAGTTGGACACGACTGAAGCGACTTAGTAGCAGCAGCAGCAGCAGCAGCAGCAGCAGAGGCTGCTCAATGCAATTAAATACAATGTGGAGTCTTTAATAAAGTATGAAAGCAAATAATGGACACTAGCATACACTTTTGTGAAATTTGAACAAAGAGTGTACTTTAGTTATCCCCTGGAGAAGGGAAGGGTTACCTATGCCAATATTCCTGCCTGGAGAGTCCCATGGACAGAGGCTTCTGGTGGGCTACAGTCCATGGGGTCACAAAGAGTCGGACATGACTGAGCAACTAACACGCTTTCACAATAAAAGGATTTGAATTAGAGTTTGAAAAGCTATCAGTTTACTCATCGTTCTTGATCCCAAGAGATGTTGTGCTGCTGCTGCTAAGTCTCTTCAGTCGTGTCTGACTCCGTGCGACCCCGTAGACGGCAGCCCACCAGGCTCCCCCGTCCCTGGGATTCTCCAGGCAAGAACCCTGGAGTGGGTTGCCATTTCCTTCTCCAATGCATCAAAGTGAAATGTGAAAGTGAAGTTGCTCAGTTGTGTCCGACTCAGCGACCCCATGGACTGCAGCCTACCAGGCTCCTCCGCCCATGGGATTTTCCAGGCAAGAGTACTAGAGTGGGGTATTCTTACTTCAAATATTTACTTCTTTTTATGCCAATATCTAAATAATGCAGAAGATAGAGAACCATATGTTCTGTATGTTCATCCAAATATTTTCATATGAGAACAACAGGTTGTTTGCTCATTTTTATAAAAGCACAGTTGCTTGACATTATATATTCTTTTGATTAAGGTTATATAACCTTAATGATATATTATCTTATTATATGATTTTGGAGCTTAGCATTATATGATTTAGTAGCTTAGTGTCCTACTAATTAAAATGGTTACTTCCTCTAATCTGAGGAGCAAGTACTCTGAATCCGTTCACACTGATGCTATAATCATAGTAAGGCTTAATAACAATCCTTTAGGATAGGTGAAGTCGCTCAGTGTGTCCGACTCTTTGCGACCCCATGGACTGTAACCTACTAGGCTTCTTCGTCCATGGGATTCTCCAGGCAAGAATACTGGAGTGGATTGCCATTTTCTTCTCCAGAGGAATCTTCCCGACCCAGGGATCGAACCCGGGTCTCCCGCATTGGAGGCAGACGCTTTAACCTCTGAGCCACCTATATTCAAATTCAAGGCCTTCATCTTTGATTCATCTCATTCCATAAAACCCCTCTGGTTCGAAATTCTGCCTCTCTCTTTTCTCCCACATATAATCAATGACTAGGTTTTGTCAACTAAACCACAAAAATGTTTCTCGTGCTCATCAATTCATATCCATCATCTTTGACACTGCCTTTATGTCACTCCTTATTTCTTCTCAAACAGAAAATTGCAAACCTTCCACCCACTTCCTTTGTCTTCAGCATACCTCTGTGAGCCTGACCTGTCTAGAGTTCAGCTCTGATTGTGACTTTTTCTAGCTGAAAAGATTTCAGGCACAGTGGAGATACTGACATCAGAATCAAGTCCAAGAACTGGGCTTGCATTTTTGGCCTTCTACAATCCAGCCACAACTTATCTTTCCAGTGTTAGCTTCCATTACAAGCTCCCCTTCCTGTGTTCCCATACGCTGTTCCAACCTAATGTCCAGAAATTTATCCACAAGATTCCTTCTGCCTGACATCCCTCTCCCGTACTGATCTTCAAATTCCTGACCCATTCTTCATAAATGCTACCTTCCAAGCATGTTTTCCCATCCTCCAACTAGAAGACATTTCCTCTGTCTCTCTACAAGTTATATTGGAGTTGTTAAAGTTGCTCTGTTGGTTAGTTGTATGTGTTCATGTCTGTATTAACCAGATGAAGGTATGTAAAGCTGTCTTTATTGAATTCAATTTGATAATATCTTGTTGAGAATTTTTGCATTATGCTTGTGAGAAATATTGGTCTACAGTTTTCCTTTCTTGTGATGTCTTTCTCTGGTTTTGGTATTAGGGTAATGCTGATGTTAGAATGTGTTTGAATGTATCTGCGTCTACTTTTTGGAAAAGATTATTCTAGTAGAGAGGATACTTCCAAATACTTAAAATGGAAGCTTAAGTTGTTGGTTTTAGATATTTATTCTCTTCTAATGGCACTATTAATTTCTCATAATGCATGTGAAAGTTATCATAAGACTACACATTTCTGAAGTTGGCAAGTGTACTTTGATTTTCTTTGTATTCTCCCAGGGAAGAATCTACAAATCAGCATTTTCCAAATCTCAGTCATTCCCATTTTGTCTTCATATTTTTCCAGAGTCTCGTGCCACTTATTATGATAATATTTTTAGAGCATCACTTTTTAAATAAACATCTTGAAATGGACTCTTTTAAGTACAACTAAGCTAAAAATGAAAATATAACCTCGTAAATAGAGGTTGCCTTGAAAAATAAATATTAAACTATTAAAATGAAAATGTTGACTGGATACTGTCTCGAGTCATCTCAAGTACCAATGGTGATCTTCATAGTATGCTTTTGGACACACTAAAACAAATATTAGTGGAAGAGGATGCAAATGTGTTTCAAAGTTCCTTCCAGTGTTTGGAAATTTTTTCACGTAGAAGGTAACATATAGTGACTTTAACAGAATGTTTGCTTTAATGTGAGGGCAAAAAGTATTCGATTTGTAGTCAAGACTTGGATTTAAGTGCTCTATTTTTCTGCTTGCTGCGTAATACAGAAAGTCATGCAGATCCTCATTGGTAGAATAAATGTTATCCGCATGACTGTGTTGTTAGATTTAAATAAGCTATGACCATGCTTTAAATTTTTCTTATTTTATGGAGGTATGATTCTGAATACATATGCCTGTGTCTACGTCTACCCTATATAATGTAGAATTCAAGGTTTATCAGAGATCAATTATTTTTAGCAATATCTGTGCAACTTTTTCTTTTGAAATGAATACCCATTCAGAATCACAGATAGAGTTCTGAACTACCAAAGAAGATTCATATTAATGAAAAAATTTAAATCAAAAGTTATGGAGAAAAGAATTTGAGAAATTTGTTAACTTGGAAAAATATTTCTCTTTGAGATTTCCTTAAAGGTTAAAAAACATTCTTTGTTCTGGGTGTTTACAGTTAGAGTATGATAGTGAACTGTATCTACTATTTTGATAAGTCAAGCTGATATGGCCTTATTCATTCTTTTTTCTATTTGTCAAGTTTCTTTCACTTATTCTTTTTTTTTTAATTGCCAAAATTTTCCAAAAAGGTATTTCAGAATTGCATACAAACACGATGATGAACAATTGTTTGGTGCCATTGAAAAAAAATTTCCTAAATGATAGTTTCACCCATTAAATGAATTATTGGTTTCTGAGCCACTATACTAAGTAGTTGGAATAAGAGCCAAAGTAAGTTAACAAATTGTTAATGAACCAAATGGGAGTACATCTTAAGATAAAGTTTCTAGAAGCATTTTATAAGGATCAGGTTTTTTAAAAAGCTACATTTGGGAAGTGATTTAGTAAAGCAATGTTAGAAGCTTTTTGGTCATTGAAGCAAAGGGCTCAAGTTTTGGATTCAATGGCAATCATAGTTTTTTTTGTGGACACAGTAAAGTCTGTATTTTGAAGCGTAAATAATGAATAAATAAATTTAATTTTTTACATAGCCTAATTTAATAGTGCATACTCTTGACATGAATAGTAGACATGTCTACATAGATAATCAAAAGTCTGAAAACGACACTTTCAGTGAATATGTACTCTTTGAGCCATACTAATAATGAAGACTGGGAGCCAGGTCCTGTGTTATTTATGCAACTGCTAAACTCTCACTGAAGTCAATGGGCTTGCTTACGTAAGGGCTGCAAGCCTTAGCCTCCAGAGATTAAAGGGGGAAAAAAAATCCTTAAACTCTTTCAACATTAATATTGCCTGTAAGGAATCCAGCCATGATCTAAGCCATGGAGCTTTTTGAACCTAGCAAGTAGAAGGGTAAACAATAAACACCAGTTATTTTAAGAACGATCTAATCAGAGTTCAATGAGAAGCAATATTATATTTGATCTCTAAATATTAATACTTGTATATCATGGTTAGACATTTTTATGTAGCCCATTATCCAAACAATGGCTTAAGTATGTGGTATTTAATAAATCAAGGTTCCATGGCCATGGGACTGAGTGGGAGTGGAAATGAAGCACCGTCTCTCCATTTTTTTTTTCCTCAGGTGCAATTCTGTGTTAATATAAGAGAAGTGTGGCCTTCCTTCTCATAGGACTAAAAGTGAGATAATCCCTGTGTAAGAAATCAGTAAGTACAGTCTGCTTAATCTAGTCCCAGTGTGAAACTGTTGACATTTGTTCTTTTTTCTCTCATTATGTGACTGGGCCTGTTTTGTGCTGGATTAGGCACAAATCTCCTATGCAGCACATTTGGCATGTTACTAGTAGTTTAACTTCATTAATAATGTATGAAGAAAATGTAATCCACGACAAGGAAGGAAAGAAAAGTATTTTTTTTTTTTTTGCTTCTCTCAAATCCTTTGGAATGAGTAATTATTCAACATTTTATATTTGATGTTACATTGTACAATTGAACTCCCATAATGATATTTAAAAAAGAAACTTTGGCAAATGCTGTCCCAAAACACACCTTTTAAAATTTTAAAGGTGATTTACCAATGGCCAGAGCTTGTTAAACATAGGAGGAAATTAAATATTTATTCAGCTTACTTCATTTTCAGGGTCATAAATGCTCTTTCTGAGTCATCCCCAATAACAAGAATTTCCACCAGCAAAGTCATTATCAGACTATCAAGATAGGGGAGTGCTAAATTAAGATAAGATCGTATAAACAAATAAGAACACATGCAGACTTGCATAGAAGTGCAAAATGATCGTTTCTGATTGAAACGTTTTTAGCTAAATGAGTTTGGCTGCTTCGAACAAAATTGTGCCCAAAGATAAGCCCTCGCCGCTACTGCTGCTGTTGCTGCTGCTTTTTTATGTTTTCTAAGCTGCTTTTTAAAAGATGAAAATGGAACTATATTTGGAACAATGCTTTCTGTTTTTCCATACTATTGATATTTGTGGAAGTCACAAAATGGCCTAAGGAAGCTAAGCTCACCCCAAGCAGTGGTCACTTACAAGTACTTTTGTACTCTGTACTCCTGTCACATTTGAGCGATCAGAGCAACAGCTGGGGAGACTTTCTCAACAAAGATGAGTGTCAGATAATCCTGATGAGATTCCACATCCAACATCTTTTGTAATTATGTCACATTCAGCTGTAATGGAATAATTCAAGCTGAAAGGACAAGCTTTGATCCTTTCTTAAACCTTTCCCTGTGGACTGGCTATCTAAAAGATTTAAAGATATTTCTGTTACAAGATCTAGTGTTTCCTCAGAGAAGTCATGCTCCTGAAGCATCGTGATCTACAAGAACAATATCAAGTTTGCCAAACACATTTCTGAAAGCATCTTTTTCTGGGTGGGAAGGGTATATTGGATGAAGATGTCAATAATACATTATTCTTCCATTTTTATCAAGACTATCAAGATTCGTTGTCTTATTCTGTCATCTTAACAGGCAGACAGAAAAGTTGTTTAAATACATTGTGGAAATGTGTCATTGCACATTTCAAGCATATGTGCAAATCCATGCCTATGGTTATGAAACTGCATTTTAAGAAATAATAACCTAGGGAAATACTAGATTTATTATAGAATTAAAAAACAAAAGGTCATTAGAATACTAACTAGTTTAAACTCCAAACTTCTTATTTATAGGAACTTTTGTGCAACATGTTGATATTTTGCTTTTATTAGACTTTTGCATTATACTAATCGAACTGAAAAAGTTTTCAAGTTCTAATTTAACGCAAGATTTTGTTTAATAATAAAAATTACTCATGTTAAAATCACATATTTTTGCTTATACTCATCCCATTTCTGTTATTTTAATTTCTGTTTCAGTCTTACACTGTAATTTTTTTCCCCATCTTTCTCTGATTCTTTTTCCTTTCTAAACTCATTTTCTTTTTCCTGAGACTAAATTACTGACAACAGGAAAAGAATTTATACAGAAGAAAATATAGACTTTCATTTTGGCTTGAGAAAATTCTTACTAAAATAAAAAACAGTGTTAGAGAATAAGCTTTTTCTTTTTCTTTGAGTGTCATTTTTAAAGAATGACTTTATATAACTCTCAAAGCATGACGATTTGACTGCTGTTTGATTTACTGAGCAAAGAAAAGATGTTCAATGCATGAACATCCCCAAGTGAAAATCAAAGTATGATTTGGAAGAAATGCAAAGAGGCAAATTGGCAGGACTAAGTGGTACAAATATTATACAAATTTTGCCTGAACTAATGAAATAACCTTTAATTCATGTATTAAAAGTCCTCTGAAAGACTGTCTTTTCCCACAGAGCGCTTCTTCTCTGCCCCCGTTAGAAATAGCACAAGACCCTATTGCTAAATGCAACGTGCTATGCCCAACGTGGGGCTTCCCTGGTGGCTCAGCGGTTAAAGCGTCTGCCTCCAATGTGGGAAACCCAGGTTCGATCCCTGGGTCGGGAAGATCCCCTGGAGAAGGAAATGGCAATCTACTCCAGTATTCTTGCCTGGAGAATCCCATGGACGGAGAAGCCTAGTAGGTTACAGTCCATGGGGTCGCAAAGAGTGGAACACGACTGAGCGACTTCACCTTCATGCCTTAAATAAAATATGCGCGTCTTTAGTTTATACATTAATGTGTTTTTATTTTATGCATTTATATGTATATGTACACACATATGAAGAATAATTATAGATATGCTTTTGTTTTGGTTAGGTCTTTAACTGTTTGTTTGATTTAAGCTTAACTTTCTCAACTCAAGTCTCATTATCATCATTCTGTCGATGAGGAAACCAAGTGGTTAGTGGACTTACAAAGAGAGGAGACAAAACTGGGGTTGAAATTGGAACTTCTATCGTAAGTTTGGCATACTTTCTGGGGAACTATAGTTTTAGTTTTCTTTTTCTGATTCGGTGGGTGATATTGTGATAAGAATAAGTGATATGTAGCTATTCAAGACTATACATTTCCCCCCTTACATGTTACTTTTAATTTGAAAATTCACAATGAAGTGTTTTTGAGATATGAATTTCTTTTTAACAATGTGTGTCATCTTTAAAAAACGCAGGCTGAGGAAGATGAAAATTGTGCTCGCTGTGACTCACCAAAAGCATTGAAAGGAACAGACTGGGTGTTTTCATTCTTGCCTTTACGCATCAAGTTTAGATTCTGACTCTATGGTCACGTACTCAAAAGATTTTTGAATATTTGCTTGAGTGCAGCTCAATTTTCTCCTTTTTTTTTTGTCATGGTTGTCATAAATAGCTCATGAATGAGCTATTTATAGTAAAACAACAAACTGGTTTTTGAACAAGTGAAGAATTTAAGATACCGAAAACTTGATCACTGCCAGTGTCTTTCTTGCTGGGTGAATATAGCAAAGACTAGTAAATATTTTCCTAACAGATAAAAGTTTGGTGGACTGACATCTTAAATTTCTACCTCATGTCCACCATATATAAAAATATTTATCGTCCATCTTCAAATTGCTGCCTGCATTTTCATACTAAAATGGAAGACAGGTCACATCCCTAGTGAATTCACCAAGTAAGCATTCTTGCAAATTTTAAGTGTTTAATATTACACTTAAAATTATAATAATTCTTTGGATGAAAAATTCAACAATACAAAACCCATATCATGTGCTTTTAGGTTTTTGTGAAAAAATAGAAAGTACATGAATGAAGTTTAATCTTTTATTTGTATTACTCATACTTTCTTGATATTTTTCCAATTCAGTACCCTCAAAGATGTTTTTTTTGGGGGGAAATCCCCAGTATTTTAAGCCTTTAAAATAAATTACTGACCAGAAAACTCGAACCTTCTGCTCCTTGAATTTTGTTCAGATCTTAATGCTTTGTGTGTGAAGCAGAAAACACTTACTTTCTTCATTTAATCACCGTTTAAATACAAGGATGCACTCCAGAGGAGACAGTTGTTGGTTTTAGGGCAATTTCTCCATAACTAATGATACAGCATTTTTTATTTTTAAATATGGCTACAGAAAAATAATTTTATATTGGAGCAACTTTTTACTTAAAGACTGTATATCTAAAGATCAGTTTCAGTCATAAGAAACAAAATAGCTTATTTCCCATATATGGAGGCTCACTCTAGAAAAACAAGTCTATTTCTTACTCTGTGAATACGTGCACAGATGTACACACATATATTTCTTTTCACATTATTTTAAACAACATGTTAAAAACACTTATTATCTCCAAATATAGTAAAAAGCAGAATGAATATTACTATAATCTCCAGTGTACTCATCACAGCTTCAGTAACTATGACAATCTCGTTTCATCTACCCTATTGGATTATTTTGAAGAAATTCAGACATACTATCATTCCATCTGTATATCCTTTTGTATATATCTCTAAAAGTAGTCATTCTTCCTTAAATATGTAAAGCAATCCATTAACACATAGGATGATTAACCATAATTCTTCAAATATCACATTTAAAAGACAGACTTTTCACATTTAATGAGCAGTCATTACCTTCTTATTCCTTATCTTTTCCTTTAAATTCTCAAGAGTTGATAAAATTAGTCTCCTTTCTCAAACCGACAGAGTGTGAAACAGTGGTTGAGAGTATGGATTTGAAAAATTAGAGGTCAAGTCCATGATTTGCTGTTTATTGGCTGTGTGACTTGGGGCACATTAGTAAGCCTCAGTTCTCTCATCTATAAAATGGGAATAATAATGTCAGTATCAAAGGATTTTTATATATATATATATATATGTAAAAGTGTTTAGTTTAGTGCCTGGTACATAGTGAGCTCTTAGTAATTATGAACTATTTTTTAAAAAGTCAGAGTTGGAATTTGAACCCATGTCTGTCGAATCCCAAAGCTTTCCAGCATGCTCAGTGAACACAGCGACAACACTGGCAGCACACCAGCCTGGACACTCTATAAAGAGTATTTAATGTGTGCTTATTAAGAGTCTACTCCTTGATAGCCCCAAACTTTCCATCACCATTGGCAGGCTAGTGACTGGAATTCTCCCGTCGTGGCGATCACTAGCAGCAGAACACAGCTGAGCCTCAACAGGTGGCCTGAAGGTGAGTGGAGCCAGCACGGGCACACAGGAAGACGTGGCAGAACAAAGTGGGGGCAGGCGGGACTGGGGGTGAGCCACAAGACCCGAGAGCACTCCCTCCACCCCTCACCGAGGGCGAGTTGCCACGGCCCGCATTCTACATTCATCAGCTTCTTGCAGAGAGCTGTGATCCTGGGCCTATTCCATGATGTAGATACCGTAAGAGTGAGGTTGCTCTTTGTGCGGATTTATGCTCACAATCACAGTTCTTGTGCCTTCCAACTTTGTATTTTTTTAATGTCGAGAAATATTCCAGACTAGGTTTGGTCAACCAGAGAATACAAATCAAGTTTTGAGAGTGATTGGATGCTGACGTGTTACAGGTTCATAAAGAATTGAAATGTAACTCTGTCACAAAGCCAGAAGCTTTAGAAGATTGGGCCAAAGAATATACAACTTAATATTTATTAAGTACCTAAAATGGATCAGGAAGTGAGGGGCAGAAAAAAGACTATGTTTCCCTTTAGCTCTTACTTTGATAAGGATTAATAGCTTCAGCTGGAGAAGGAAATGGCAACCCACTCCAGTATTCCTGCCTGGGAAATCCCATGGACAGAGGAGGCTGGCAGGCTCCAGTCTGTGGGCTTGAAAGAGTTGGACATGACTTAGCGAGTAACCCATCACCATCACCTATAGCTTAAGCAGGAGACTTCTGTTGAGTTTATGTTATTGTTAACCTTTAATGCTTCCATTCCTTAAATTTCTCCATGATTATACAAGCCCATTGTCCTCTATTTGCTTCAGAAATAAGTGAGAAAGCTTAATATCTCCTTTCATTAATTCAATAAACATTTTTTGAGTACCTACTATATTCCAGATACTTTTCTAGGCACTGGGACCATGGCAGTGAACAAAACATACAAAATCTCTCCCCTCATGGAACTTATATTCTAGCGGGGAGATAGAAAATAAATAAGAAAAAATATAAAGTACCCTAGTAAAAAGTTCTAGGGAAACATGAAGCTGGCAAGGGGGTTGAAGTGTTGGGGGGAATTATGCAAATTTAGACAAGGCAGACAGGGAAGATGTTCCTGAGAAGGTGGTTTAGGAATAAAGATCTGTAGGAAGTGGGAGGATGACCATACTGATATCTGGGTATGAGTGTTTTTAGGTGAAGGGGACAGCAATTGAAAAGACTCTAAGGCAGATTGTGACTGGCTTATTGGAAGAATGATGGGGAGGCCATTGTGCCCTGAGAGAATTAGGAAGTGCAGCAAAGGAGAATGTGTAGGCTTGCTGGCCAGAGTCAGGACGTGGCTGTTAGGCTGAGTAAGTTGAGAAGGGATTGTAGGGTCTGAGCGTGAGAGAAATGATCCTACTGGGGCAGCAGTACAAAATAGAGGACTAATTAGGACAATGCCTGACATACAGCAAAGAACATAAAGTATAAACTGTATTTGCTAATTTTATAACTCATGGTCTTTACTGTTTGTGTCCATCAAATGAATTGAGAGGGAGACTCACTGAATGAGAAACAATCACTCATTTTACTGAAATGAATACATAGAAATGATTAAGTCTGCCATATAGTTTTCTTTTTATTTATGAAGTGATGATCTACAGAGAGTCAGCTGGAGAGGAAAATTCTTTGTGGCTGTGGTCTATCTCCTGAGAAACTTGAGGATTAAAATTTTTATTTTGGATGCTTAAGTTTCTGAGATTTGGATTAGCTATAAGTAGTTAAAAATATATATATATAAACTGTTTCTAGGGAAACCAGAGTCCAGGATACATTTAGGATATTTTAAAAAATCTATCATTTAAAACGTATTCCTTGACAAATTAAGCAATATGTAAATGTACTCATGCTAGTTATTTGCAATGAATGATGTAGCTTTAAATTAAAATATTAGAATATGGTTTTCTCTATTATTCTGCTCTGTAGAAATACTTTTTTGTAGTATGTTCTAATGGCAAATATTGGAGAACATTTCTTTTAGTGGGTGCTATTTTTTAAGAATTCTAGATTGGATGGTGATGATAAATTTTGAATATGTAGACATTCCAGAGAAATTATTATTTATTATTGAGTTAAAGTTAGTGCAACAATAAGAAAAGATATTTTGGTGAACAGTTTAATGAACCCGTGTTTTCTATAAATTTTATTTAATAATTTTATCAAACTTTTAAATTTCCCTCTTTCAACATGAACAGACTTATTAAAAGTTTTGGAACTTGTTTCCTAAGACTATATCTATATATTTATATTTAATATATACCTATATGTCAGATTGGATTTCCCAGGTGGCTCAGTGGTAAAGAATCCTCCTGCCAATGCAGGAGACGCAAGAGGTGTGGGTTCAGTTTCTGGGTCTGGAAGATCCCCTGGAGGAGGAAATGGCAACCTGCTCCAATATTCTTGCCTGGAAAATCCCATGGACAGAGGAGCCTGGTGGGCTGTCCATATGGTGGCAAAGAATTGGACACAACTGAGGGACTAAGCACGACAATGTATCAGGTTTTTTACCTTTTTGTAATAAATTTATTTTAGGACAATGTGGATATTAATCACTAGAAGCAATAGTTTTCTAAGAGAATATTCCCTACAGATCTTTGCTACCTTATCTATTTTGTTTGGCATGTGAAACTGTCTGTGAAATTCAGGGATTTTATTTAGGAACTTCTTGTCAACCTTTTCTTTCTTGATATTTCTTGCACCTACTTAATTTCCAACTGTCAGGTGCTTTTCAGTACAGCCCAAATTGAATAAACTTCCGTTTCCTAGATTTTACTTGAAGGGAGATGTTACATGTAGATGTAGAAGGAATTAGAACTTGAAAACTATAAATGAGGCTAACACTTAAAAAATATACTATTTGTTAGTGTCTGTCAGTATTTGTTCATAAGTACATGTTTTACTCCTTCAAAAATTGGTATTTTTTCCTGTTGGAAAGAAAAATGTACTTTGCAAATATAAAACCATTTACAGCCACTGATAAAAAGTTAGCTTCTTATTCTTTCTAACTTGCAACAATTTAAAGAAAACAAATAACAGATATATTCCTGGGGAAAAAATAATGGATGAGAAGGGAAAGTACAATTTAAAAGATTCAATTAAAAGTATCAAATATAAATTCTTAATGAATGATTTAAAATTATGGAATTTACTGCTGAACCTTGACAGAGAAGATCAAAACACAGTAGAGATCAACCCAATTGTATCAGTGCTTCTTGACTTCTGGAGTGCATAGGAATTTCCTGAATAAACTGATAAAAATATAGCTCCTTGGCTCACCCAGGGACTCTGATTTACTTGATTGCCAACAGGGCCTGTGCAGGAAACACATTGAAGAAGCACCCCAGATGATTTGAAAGAGGCCCTGGGATCACATTGTTATGTTCTTCTATTTCAATTGGTCTTGTTTCAGCTCACCAGGATTTTGTCCTTAGAGTTGTAATTTAAAATTTGCTCTCTTCCTATAGCACCAATTATAAATTGATTTCCTTCATTCTTAGCACATAGCTTTACTTTTAAATTTTCAGTTCAGTTCAGTCGCTCGGTCGTGTCCAACTCTTTGTGACCCCATGAATCGCAGCACGCCAGGCCTTCTTGTCCATCACCGTCTCCTGGAGTTCACTCAGACTCACGTCCATCGAGTCAGTGATGCCATCCAGCCATCTCATCCTCTGTCGTCCCCTTCTCCTCCTGCCCCCAATCCCTCCCAGCATCAGAGTCTTTTCCAATGAGTCAGCTCTTCTCATGAGGTGGCCAAAGTACTGGAGTTTCAGCCTCAGCATCATTCCCTTCAAAGAAATCCCAGGGCTGATTTCCTTTAGAATGGCCTGGTTGGATCTCCTTGCAGTCCAAGTGACTCTCAATTTTAGTAAAAGAAAATACCAAGCAATGCACATTTTTGCAAGAAAAAATACAATGCAAACTATTGAAAGACATCAGAATGCCTATGGAGGACTCTTTCTTTCTTTCTTTCTTTTTTCTTTTATTATTATTATTTTACTTTACAATATTGTATTGGTTTTGCCATATATCAACATGAACCTGCCATGGGTGTACATATTTAAAAATGATTATGTACCATACTAAAACTAAAGATAGCAAAGAATTTAACTGTTAATTTCTCAGTTATCTATATGCAAAGCAATAAGCAAAATAATATTTGAGAGGAAAAACCCTTGTTCTGATAGCTATAAAATGGGTTCAGAAAGGAACTAGTTAGCAGGGTGTGGCAATAATCTATATATGAACTGCTGAATTACCTGAATTTGGTGCTGGCAAGGGAAAGGAATGGCAGAGAAAGTCAGTGAACTGTTGTACTTGGATGGATGTTTGTGGCAAGGAAATTAAAAACAAAAACAAAAACAATTTAAAAGTTAAGGAAGGGTTCTATTTCTGGTAATAGATTGGCTAAGATCACTTGAAGCAATTGCTCAACTAAACAATGCTGGATAAATTTTAAAGAAATTCTTAAAGCATAAACAAGTTGGCAAGTCTTAAGGAATTTTCCGATCAGAATGTACAATTTTTCTCTCTTGCCATGACCTCCAATCCATTGATCCTAGCAACATTTCAATGTCCTTCATTCCCACGATATCACCATTCTCCTCTTTAATCATTTGAATTCCACAAGCAATTGATGTGACTCACTCGTATATCTCCTTGACAATTTTGCCCCTCTTGGGCTTCATGGTAGCTGGCTTGATGAAACTGTAGTTAAATCCAAGTTTCTGCTTCTCTCCACTTGTACTTGTTTCACTGCACATGTTGCAAAACATAAGAAACACAACCATATTGAATGGTATCACTTTACATTTAATGTTACTAAACAAACGTGCTTTCTGAGGTGGTCTATTCACCCACATGCCTAAGTGACTGTTTCACACCTTTCTTTTCAAAATTCTAACATTTTTTCCCTAATGTTCAATCGTAGCAGATGACCTTCTTTCTTTTTTTAATGAGACATTTAGAACAATCAGAAGAGAATTTCCAGAGATCTTCAACATCATGTCTGCTCATCAGCATTATATTCCCATATATTGCCTTTCCACCTGAATGAAATGTCCATGCTCTTATTGAAAGCCCATCCCTCCGCAAGTGCAGGAGGTGCTCCCCACCTCATCTACTCAGTGCTCCGGCAATGTCTCCTCTCTGCTTCTTTCAGCATCAAATATGTAAGCCACTGCATTATTCCTGTCATCATACAAACATACTGTTATTTCTGCCATCTAAAACAACAACAACAAACTTTTATTGATCCAGTTCTCCTATTTACCATGTTTTTTTTTGCCCCCTTTGCAAAAAAGCTCATTGAAGGAGTTGTGTATACTCCTTGTCTTCAATTCCATTTCTCTCATTCTTTGCTGGCTTTACTTATTTTTTTAAAGATTTTTTAATGTGGAATATTTTTAAAAGTCTTTATTGAATTTGTTACAATATTTTTTCTTTTTTTTTTTTTTTGGTCCCAAGTCATGTGGGATCTTAACTCGCTGACTAGGGATCAACTCACACCCCCTGCATTAGAAGGCAAAGTCCTAACCACTGGACACCAGGGATGTCCCTCTTAACCCACTTTAATTAACTAGTCTTCCATGCCACTTCACCAAGGTAACCAATGACCTCCAGTTTGCTAAATGAAAAAGTCTGTTGTCCATCTTCATCTCCCTTGACCCATTAGTAATATTCATATGTTGGATATTCCTGTCTCTTTAATGTATATCGACGTTTGGCTTCCAGGATTTCACATTCTCCTGGTTTCCCCTCTGCTTTGCTTCTCCCTCCTTCTCTATCTTCTTCAGTGGTTCCTCCTCTTCTTTCTTACATTTTAGAGTTGGAGAGTACCCTAGAACTCCATGCTTAGTTCTCTTCTCTCTTTACAGTCACTCCCTTGATGAACTATTTTAAGGCTTTCAAACACCAGCTGTATGTTAATGACCCCCATATTATATCTTCAACTTGATCTCTCTTCAATTGGCTACCCAGCATTTCCACTTTTAGATATCTAACAGATATTTCAAAATCAGTGTGTTCAAAATGTTCTGAAACCCCTCATGTGTGCTGTGTTGTGTTCAGTCGCTCAGTCGTGTCTGACTCTTTGCAACCCCGTGGACTATAGCCCGCCAGGCTCCTCCATCACGGGATTCTCCAGGCAAGAATACTGCAGTAGGTTGCCATGCCCTCCTCCAGGGGATCTTCCCAGCCCAGGGATCAAACCCAGGTCTCTTGCATTGCAGGTGAATTCTTTACCATCTGAGGCAAGCCCAAGAATACTAAGGTGGGCAGCCTATCCCTTCTCCAAGGGATCTTCCTGACCCAGGAATCAAACGAGGGTCTCCTGCATCGTAGGTGGATTCTTTACCAGCTGAGCTACCAGGGAAGCCCAGTACTGTCAAACAAACAATAAAACAAAGTTGCCTCAGTTGATGACAACTCCATTTATCAGTTGCTTAGGCCCTAAACCTTGATGCAATTTTTAACTCTTCTCTAACTCTCATATTCCACATCTAATACTTCATTAAATTATGTTGGCTGTACTCCTAAAATACATCCAAAATCTACTTTCTTTTCATCACTACTATAGCTAATATCCTGATGCAAGAGAGTATCATCCCTTGATTGGATTAATACCACAGAATCCTGATTGAGCTTCCTGTTTTTACAGTGTCCTACTTATAGTGTTTTTAACAACAGAAAAAAATCCTTTAAACCACATATCAAAATATATCTTACCTTGGCATCTCTTCTAGGCTGCCAAGTTTTATCGAGATGCTCCAAGATTTCTGAGGGACTTGAAGAAGATTTGGAATCTTTGTGAACCCCATTAGTTATGAGTTAATTAATTTGGTCTCTTTTGTGTGTCGCCCCTAAGAGTGTAGATTTTGAGGACAGCCAGGCCTGAGTTTGAGTCCTGTGTCTGTTCTCACTGGACAGATGAACTTGACCAAGTTATTTAACTTCTCCAAATTTTCCTTAGCTGATTCATTCAGAAGACTGTGTGGTTGAGTGTGGAATTTGAAGCCAGATTGTAGGGCTATAGGAAAACTTTTAACTTCTCTGAGCTCATCTCACATGCTAGTAAAGTAATGCTCAAAATTCTCCAAGCCAGGCTTCACCAATACGTAAACCGTGAACTTCCTGATGTTCAAGCTGGTTTTAGGAAAGGCAGAGGAACCAGAGATCAAATTGCCAACATACGCTGGATCATGGAGAAAGCAAGAGAGTTCCAGAAAAACATCTATTTCTGCTTTATTGACTATGCCAAAGCCTTTGACTGTGTGGATCACAATAAA